>CM057452.1:117192500-117612500 GCA_016271365.2 Neoceratodus forsteri | reverse complement strand
ATCTGCAGCAGAACTGTCTCTAGTGACAGCAACCTGCCTCAAAGCTCCACTCCAGTGTTCCAGCATCAGTCCTGCGATGGTAAGTGCAGAGATATGCTAGTTAGGTATCCAGTAATGAGTCAGCTTAGGAGCCACCCCGGCTCAAGTGTGAGGGACTGTAGTTAACATTGTGCATACCCTTCTCCTTACTTTTCCAGCTGGCCATAAGTGTGCGCATACCCATATTACTACGTAGAGGCTGCCCGTGGATCGCATCACCAACAGTCATCTTGGTGGGAGTTGGTTTGAGTGCCAGGGACCTACCAGTGGATGTTGCTGCAGATTGTCCAGAAAACCATCTGCCAAACAGGAGTCTTCACTTTCTTGCCCAGAGCCATAGAGGATCGTCAAGTTCTTCACTGTCCAACTAGCAGTGTTCCTCTTTGTGTTCTCTTCATCCGGGGGATGCCCTGTATGGCCTGTTTAAAAGAAGTACTTTGTGGGATCAATGCCCACCTGCTGATCACCTGACTCATCACAAAGGCCAAGCTTGGTTCACCTGCTGTTTGTCATCTCAGCCAAGTGCACGCAAGACTTAGACTAAACGATGTTAATACCCTGTTACTAGTTTGACCAACTGCTGGTCCCAATTGTATTGTTTTGTTGTTTGTTCCATTGTCCTGTAGTATTGTAGAAAAACAATTATCCTGTTATTCTTCTTATCCCTTGTAAATAAACCTTTTGCATCTTGGTCCCTGAGTAAGCTTCCTTCCACTCCTTCCAGATTTGTCTGTACTGTCCTGGAATTGTTAGGGAGTCATGAATCCCATTCCAGGAAACCTTCGGCCCCCTACTACACTTACACACACACACACACACACACACACACACACACACACACACACTGGCAGTACTTTTCCCTTCAGTTCCTGACTTGCAGCTTCCCCTTGTCACCCAGCCATCATTTTCCTTAGAATCTTTAACCTGTCTTTCCATGCAGAAGTACAGCTCCAACACAAATTGAAAACTTCTGCAAACTACAGCCCAGCTCCATGCCCACAAAACTTCTCTAAACCTTTACTTGTTTACTTTGCTGTGTACACCCTTATCAATGTCTGCCTAAACAAAAAAAAAAGAAAGAAAAAAGCTGTACCTTTTCCTCAGTGAAGCCGAACTGCATCCTACTGTTTCTCGCTGCCAGCTCCACTGCTTGCCACTCACCTGTAACTTTCCCCAGCTTCCCAGAGCAACTAGACACACTCATTGTCCACAGCCAAAATATTCTCTTTCTACAAAACCAAAAAAAACAAACAAACAAAAAAAACTTAAATGGACATGTTTAAAGAGCTCCTGATGACATTTGTCTTTCTCTGTGGATTCTGAAATTGTGAGATACATTCTATTTTAGTAGCTTGTCTCTCTATTTTTTCAGATGTTGTTTAGCCTGTTCTGATTGCATTCTTCATGCCATCCACTACCTGTGCAGTTTTCCCAGTTTGCCAGCCGGTGCCAGGTTGAATTGCAAGTGACATCATTTGTAGGTGTTCTCATTTTTTTGGAAAGAATTTCCTTTCTTTTTGACATACTCATTCACACAGGTCACAGGACTCTGTCCACCTACAGAACTGCAAGGTCCTGCTGATCCTGCAGTTCCATGCAGCGATGGATGTCAAACATTTACCAAAGTTATGAGCATGCATAGAAAAATGTCAACGTATCCTCATAACTTTTTTGCTTTTTAATATTTTGACCTTAAATTTTAAACATAACCTTCTTAGGAACCCACCTCATGAACGGAGCAGGTGACAATTTGTCAGATCTCAGCCAAAATGTCTTGTTGCATCACAGGTACGAAAAAACATTTTGGTGAGGATTTGAAAAATGACAGCCATCATGTTCATGATGCGATGAGCTACAATGGTTATGTTGAAAATATGGGGTCAAAATAGTGAAAATTACCAACGTTATGCACATGTATTGAAAAATTTCAACACACACTTATAACGTTTTTTTATATATTTGTATCCCACATTTTTCAACACAGCCTTCTTATGATCCCACCTCATAAGCAAGGGCAGAGAAAATGTTCAAATCCTACCTTATAGGTGATTTCATGCAGCGACCAGAAAATTAATGTTTGGGATGGATTTCCATAATTTTACCATCCTTGTTCATAAGGTGGGGTCCTAAAAAGGCCATTTTGAAAATCTGATGTAATAATTTTCAAAAATGATGAAGTTATGAACAAAAGTTCAAACCCCATTGAAATACATTAAGCCAGACTTATCTTATGGTCTCATATTGCAGTTGCTACTTCCAGCATCAAGCTGTGTCTTGGAGTGGGAGGCTGGGGTGGAATTAGTGCTGGGTGCTGGGGGGATAAGATTGCCAATGCACCATTTTCTTTTCTTCAGATATATATATATATATATATATATATATATATATATATATATATATGTAATGATAAATGAGGATGGCTTTCTTTATTGTAGGGGACAGAAGCCAACACTGGTGTGTAAGGATGCTGTTCAGTGGCCCTGGGGCTGGGCACCCTGGTGCAGCTACCCATTTCTTTGAGGGGAGACAAGCTAAAGGGAAGGGGTGGAAAAAGTTGTACCGGAGTTGGCACCCTGGTCTGCTATTATTTAATTATAAGAAAAGGGGAAGCGGGTGACCTGGAGGGGAAGGGGGCAAGAAAAGCAATACCAGGGGTGGGCACCCTGGTCCACTTAACAAAACCACAGCTAGAAGTGAGCTAACTTGCTGATAGGCAGATACAGAGACAGACAGCGATAGATAGATAGATAGATAGATAGACAGACAGACAGAGTGAGAGACAGAATAAGAGACTGAGACAGATCAGGGGATCAGTGACTCACTGCTGTAATTGATGCCAGCAGCACAACTCTAGCTGTTACTTCACATTTCAAGAAAGTTCTCCTGTTCTCTTACTGAGAACACAGATGAAGGTGTTGTGGGATATGATCAGATGAGTCAGGGTGTGTGTGGGGGATGTGGGGTGGTAGGTGCTGAGTAGGGGAATGGGATGGGGTTTGTGGGGGTGCTGGGATGAGATCATCGATGGACCATTTTTTTTTTCAAGTCTTAAAAAAAACAGATTAACGAGGGACTGTTTTCTTTATTGTAGGGGATGGAAGCTGACAATGGGGATTGGGCACCCCAGTGTCAGGATGGTGTTTAGCAACACTGGGGATTGGCACTCTGCTGCTGCCACACATATTAAATAAACAAAGGGGAGTGGGTGACATGGAGGAGAGGGGGGAGAAAGAAGCCGTACTGGGAGTGGACACTCCAATCCACTTGAGAAACATTAAAACATAGATAGATAGATAGATAGATAGATAGATAGATAGATAGATAGACAGACAGACAGACTGACAGAGAGACAGACAGGCAGACAGATGGGTAGACAGACAGACAGATAGATAGAAGGTTCTGGTCATGTACAGTTCTTTCATGAGATCACACGAAACAACAATGGTTGTTTTGTTTGACCTCACAGAAGAACTGTGAAGAAAACCTAAGTCCCACCCTCTTGTTTCATGATCCGACCTTCTTCTTTCATGAGGCACAAAATAATTCACAAAAGAAGAATCTCGGCTCACAGAAGAAGATGGTGGGACTTAAGGTTTTTATAGTACTTTCATGAGCCTATCTTTTTTTCAAGATTTCTTTCTTAACTAACAAAAGAAGAAGGTCAGCCCACAAAAGAACAATGAAAAAAACTAACCCCCACAATCTTCTTTCGTGAGCAAAAATTCTTCTTTTGTGAGATGAAAATATACTTTTGTGAGACTCACAAAACAAGAAATACAGCTTACAAAAGAAACCTTGGTAGTATTTTTGAAATGTCAAAAAAACAGATTTGGGGATCACTTTTCAAAAAAACAAACTCCAGAATAGAGCTAAACTGGTTCTGTTTAGCTAGATTCACATGTTTGCTTTTCTCCAGGGCATCATTTGTATGGGTTTTCAAATAAAAAAAAAAAGATGGCTGCCATACAATAAAAGATTATTTCATCACAAAAGAAGAATTTTGGCTCACGAAAGAAGATTCTACTTTCATGAGCAGGAAATTCTTCTTTCATATCAAACATCTACATGAAAGACTCTAATGAGCATGATCAGAACCAAAATTTCAAATCCTTATAACTCTGGAACAGATTAATATTTTTTCACCAAACTAATGAAAGGCACCATTCTATGACATGCCGTTTCTACCCTGAAAATTTTAGGACAAAATTCTAAATTGTCTTGACTATAGGTGAGAGAAAAAAAAACATAAAAAAAGAGTTTTTCCTCTTTTTGCACTATCTGGATCTCAGAATCCATAACGTACAACCAGAATGAAACTTGCCAAATCAAGAGACCTTGCCCCTCAGACTATGCATGTAAAATTTTGTGAAATTCCATTCAACAGGGTGAAGCTACAGTATTAAACTGCAAAGTTAAGGGTTTAACAGTACACACCCTAAGTAACCCTAACTATGGGGGTGCTAATGCACCCCTATAATACACTTCATATATATATATATATATATAGAGAGAGAGAGAGAGAGAGAGAGAGATGAGAATACATAATGGTAAAGTGTGGTATATGAGGAAATAATAACACAGAGAAATTGAACAAGCCATATAGCAATGAGCCCAAAGGGCGAGTGGCCTGTATGTGCTTGTTCAACCCCTCAATGGCATTATTTCCTGATACAGTATACCACTCCTTGCCATCATTTGTTTTATATAACATGTAAGGGCTGGACACTTCTTGCTTTGTTTCCTATATATGCAGCTAGTTGGGGTCATAATACTCTACTTGACTACCATCATATATGAGAAAATAAATTATGGCTTTTTCAATCAGGAAAAGGGCCCAACCATGTATTGTATATATTCTTTGCAAAAAACTGCATCAATACAACATTTAGGGTTCAGACTAAAGTTATAAAAGTACGGAAATGTAGCTTTAGGGTTTCCAGCCATAAAACCCTACCCCCACTCTTAAAACAAATCAGGGGTGCAGTTTTCCTTGGACTTGTCAACCCTAAAGCTAAACCCCATTCTATATACTCCAGAAACATACACACCTAATGGGGTGAGCATTAGGGCTGACTAGCCAAAGGAAGACTGCACCCTTGATTTGTTTTAGGGGTGGGGTTTAAGGTTGGAAACCCTAAAGCCACATTTCCCTACTTTTGTCACTTTAGCCTGAACCCTATATGTTGCATTAATGCAATTTTTCGCATCTATCTATCTCTCTATCTTTATTCTTTGCAAAAAACTTTGTTAATGCGCTGGTTAGGATTGAAGCCACAAAAGTATTGAAATGTAGCTTTAGGGTTTCCAACCCTAACACCCAACCCCACCCTGCAGGCAGCAACAGGTGTGGGTGGGTGCCTTGTGGTTGTCAACCCTAATGCTCATCCCATTCCATGAGTAAGTAAGCTGAGATAGGTACAGTATATGAGAATGATGTGAGCATTAGGCTGTCTGCCTCATACTATGGCAGCAATGTTACAAAACCCATGCTTCATTTGGCCCAAAAGTCACCCGTGGAGAAAGCTACAACATTTTGTTTTGGGGAAAAACTGAAAAATAAGATGGCGACTCATGGACAAGGAATTTTCTGGCAGACCAGGATCCTAGTCTGTGAGCTACAAAATCCTTGATCGTGGGCCCAATCTTTGTCTGAAAAATAACAATATAAATCTTGGAGTGAACTGAGCATGCTCAGAACCTGAAAATTAAAAATTTTATAACTTTGGAATGGATCAATATTTTTTTACCAAACCAATGCTGGATTGTTCCTTGACCCAACCTCTTTCTATGTTCCAAACGTCAGACCAAAAGACCACACAGTTTGGTTGCAGCGCCATGGGAAAATAACATGTCAAAAGTAGTAAAAAACATTTTTTTAGCATTTTGCTACACAGAAACCATATGTCCAACTGAAATGCAACTTGGTAAATCAAAAAATCTACCATACCAGACCATGCATTCCAAATGTCGTGAAAATCTGTTAAATGGCTGCAAAGTTATTAACACACAAAAATTTAGGTTTAACATTAAAGTGCCTACTCAACCTTAACTATAACATATTTTTGGGGCAGAGTCGCACCCCTGTAGTTAGGGGTTGAGTAGGCACTTGAATGTTAAAGGGATACTGTCAACCCCCTTAGGCGCCAAAGTGTCCCTAGTTTAAAAAGCACATTTTATGATTGCTCACATTCTATAGAGACTGTTTATGCAGCTGGTAGTTTGATTCAGATTCTTTTTTTTTTTATTTTAAAAAGTGAAAAACTGAGTGCCCACCATACTGGTGTTACCACACCAAAACATGTTTGTTTATATTCCCCAGCCAACTCCCACTGCATCTTTCCTTGACTCAGAAACACCTCCAACACAATCTAGCCACTCATTATGCAGTGGGAGTTGAGGAGACTATTGTATCATAAGTGGTTGCACTGTCTGAGGGTGTTTCTAATGTTCAGTAAGTATGCAGTAAGAGTAGTTCAATGATTTGAAGCAAAACAAAGTTGGGTATAGCTATACATTACCATGCATTTCAGGTCTAATAAGCAAGAAAGCAGATAAAACAAACTGCAACATCAATGAATTCTACAGAGTGTAAGCAATCATTAAATGTGGGTTTTTACCTGAAATAATATGATGCAAAAAAGTTGAACAGTGTCCCTTTAAACTCCAAATTTTGCATTTTAAGAACTTTGCAACGATTCAATGGCTTTGCATGACGATTTGCATACGCGGTCTCGTAGGGTAGATCACTGGATATGCCGAGTTTTGTTCCAGTCAGATGTGCAGTTTCTGAGTTCCAGAGAGAGCAAAAAGTGATTTTTTCGGATGTGTTTTTCTGTTTCTAAGCAGTTTTTCTTTGAACTTGCCTACAGCCCAGACAGTCTGGAGTTTTAGTCTGAAATTTTCAGGGTAGACAAGGGCTCGTCCACAGATGTGCCTTTTGCTGCTTCGGTGAAAAAATATTAATCTGTTTCAAAGTCATTACATTTTTAAATTTCTATTCTGAACATGCTCAGTAAGCATTTCAAGATAGCTGTATGAAACAAAAAAGAAATACTTTTTCATACGGGAATAATCCTTTTTTGTTTGCCACCATCTTGTTTCTGTTTTTTTCTTTAAAATAAATTTAAAACCCACAAAAATGATAGTCTGGAGAAAGAAACCAACACATCTCTCTGGCTCATTAGGGACCCCATTAGGTGGATTCTGCACTTACTGTAAGTGTTGGAAAAATTACCCCCAAATGTGTTTTTTGTTACATTTTATATCCTTTTTCATGACTCGCTTCCTTTAAGTGTTGGAAAACTTACTACTAAAAGTGTTTTTTATTACATTTTATATTCTTTTTCATGACTCGTTTCCCAGCTGTATGATATAAAAAGGAATCCTTTTTCATTTGGGGCAGTCCTTTTTCATGAGGGGAAAAATCCTATATTGTATCCCTGGTGTCTAGTGCCACTCCCCACCCATTGATAGCTGTCCCCCTATTGTGTATTATTTTCCTGGAGTCTAGTGGCAACCCCACCCTCAATCGCCATCCCTTTAATAATTTTTTTTCCTGGTGCCTAGTGGCAACCTCCCACCCACTGACTGCTGTCCCCGTTGAAAGTTTGTCATATCCTGGTATCTAGTGCCCCCCTCTGATTACCATCCTGTCTGTAATAAATGTAACCCCCATGCCAAAAGGGGGGTTACTAGTGTGATGTCCTGTTGGCATCAGGAGGAGTTTTTTAAGTTGTCAGGCCTGCTGGAGGCAGAGCTTGGTGAGCACATGGGAAAATTCAAGCACCCACTGGCATGGGGAGAATCCATTGGTCAGGGAGTTTGAGGTGAGTCGTCATGAGGAGAGGAGTGACTGGTGCCAGCTCCAAGGCCCAAGGGAAGGGCCTCCAGCTGGGCTGGGTAGGCCCAGGGCCAGAATGGGGAGATTGCCCTTGGGCACCCAGCTTCCAGTCCCACAGCCTATTGGTGGGAAAAAGGGAGGAATCCATGCAGCTGCTGAGGGAGGGAGAGAGAGAGAGAGAGAGAGAGAGAGAGAGACTGTCAGGAGCCCGTTTGGCTCCATTTGCCTGATGATACATGAGATGGCTGCCACATGAGGGACCGAGGTGTATGGTGGCAGCGATGCTTTGGAGGGGTTGCAGCAGCTGTGCAGCCCCCCTGCCCTTGAGTGTCCACCTGCAAATATGTGGAAGAGCTGCTGTGGGAGAATTCCTGAGGAGGTAGCTTGTGGGTTGTGGCCGTTCTGTGTGAACCCTGCCAGAGGATTGGTAGGCAGCCTGCACCCTGGAGGAAAGGACTGTGCCCTGGGGGTGAGATACCCCCATTGTGAGGAAGGAGTCATAAGGTTCAAAGTGAGAGTGCACCCCGCTCCCACTGGTGGGAATTAAGAGAAATAGTGACTGACCTGGGAACACTGCTAGTGTTCAAGAGAAATTCTGAGCCCCTATGGCTACACAGCAAAGGATGTGTTGTGGAGGATCCAGGTTCAAACCCAGGGCCCCTAAGTGACTGTACCATGACTCTCAGCCATAGAAAAGTGTGGATCTGTAAAAATTAATTCAGTGCACCCCTCCATGGAGTTTGTTGTTCAAACCTGTGCTTTTGTGACAAAATAAAAATGCCTGATTGCATTCGATTCCTGCCTGGGCCAAATCTTTTGAAGTCCTGCATGTTATGCTGTGTTTTTACCCTAACCAAACTGTTTTTCAGACTTTAGAGATGGGCTAGTGCCACCAGTCATGATGGGGGGAAGAGTTCCATCCAGCCTGCCTCTCGATGGAAACCCAGCCATCATGGAGGAATCCCAAAATCTACAAAAATAAGGTACTGTGTGTGACTCTACTTACTTGTGCTGGTCAGTTCTCTCAAATTCATTACTGAGAGTTTATATAAACTAGAATCAGAATTAAAACAACTGAACAACCTGATAGGAGTGCACAAGGAACAGGATATGTAAAGAAAAGGTCAGGAACAGGTGACTGAACCAACTATTACCATAAATGTAGAAAAGGGGAAAACTAAGGAGAATATGCTGCAAAAGACTAGTCATAGAAATCTCTGTGAAAGCAGCGGTGACATGTTACCCATTGTTAGATTTGCAGGCCCAGTTGGATGGGTTAAAGCAGAGATGGAGGACAGTGGTAGGGAAATTATGGATACAATAAAGTTTATTGTAGATGTTGAATTAGAGGAGGATGATATATCCCATGTCAGATGTTCTCAATTAGATTTTGCTACCATTGTGGATATCTTCTTTTTCTCATCCAGGGTGGCCAATTTTGTGTTAATGAACGCTGAGTCATTACAGAGTGGGCATTTTGGTATTACCTTTCCTAACAGATATTATTTTAATTTGAGAAGCAGGGATCTGCCAACAAGGGAATTAGAGGAAACTGTGCAGCTATGTATTTTTGGCTTAGCTAAACAAACAGACAAAACAAACTATAAACTAAAAAATACATTTATTAATCTATCTGAGAATATACTACAGATACCGCTAGAGAAAAAAGACAGTCTATTTACCCAAATAGCAGGTGAGGATTCACAGGTTAATCTGTTAGCTAAAAGCAAAGAGACTGCAGATAAAATATTACAAAAGACACATTTGTTAGACTCACTGGGTCTATATGTTATAGAAGCAAAAGTCCTAAGTAGAGAATCAGGGTCTATAGTACACAATGGGAATAGATTTCATGTTTTGGCAGGTTATTATGACTGACAAATGTGTAACCTGAGCACCTCCCTGGCTGAAAGTAATATTAGTAATAATATGAAGAATTTAAAAGGCCTAAAGGTAATCTCCTGCAATGTGGCAGGCTGGAGTAACAAACTAGCTCATCATGATTTGGTATATTTCATCATGAAACATGATATAATTGCTGGTCAAGAAACATGCATAGTAAAGATGTAAAAATTAGTTTAAGTGGATATGAATGCCATTATGTCCCTGGAATGAAAAATCAAAAATCCAGGAGATGCTCAGGGGGTGTGGCTACTTTTGCCAAGACTGGTGTAACTGATAGTTTAAAAAAGATTTGTGAAAGTAGTAATTATATTTGCACTCTAATGGAAACTAATTTGACAAAGTTTTTGATTATCAACTGTTAAGTCCCGACAGTGAATTCTGTCTTTTATAATGAAAAAGCTGGGAGTGTCTGGATATATGTATCAAAAACTTAGAAAGTAAATTCAGTAATCTGGATATTCTACTAATTGGGGATTTTAATGTAAGAATTAGCAATTATGATGCATATGTAGAGAATCCATATTTTGCTTATAATAATATGGTTGAAATTATATTAGTCAGAAGATCGAAGGATACTAAGACCAATACAACAGGTAACATCTTAATAAACCTAATTAAACAACATAATTTTAACCCCTTAAATGGGAGATTAATGGGGGTCTTATTAGGACAGTGGACGTATATTTCTCCCAGGGTGCTTCAGTAGTGGATTATGCACTATGGAATGGTTTAAACATAGCCTGGGATAAATTGCAAGTGATAGAATGTACAGAAAGTGATCACCTACCCTCTTTAGGAGAATTCAATGAAAGTCTTGAAGTTTTGCTCCAAGCCATTAGGATAGGAGTAGAAGTGAATATCAATTTAACATCAGGGAAGGACTTGAAAAAAGATGGCTGGTATGATAAAGAATGTAGAGTCATAAAACGGAAAATATGAAGTAAGTATAGATCTTATAAGAAAAATAAAACAAAGTGATCTGAACAAAGTGAAGAAAGAGTATTAAGAACACAAAAAGCCCCAGGCCCAGATGGTATACCAACGTAAGTTTTCTTATGTAATACCTCTTTACGGGCAATATCATTGATCATTTATTTTAATAAGTGTATAAAAGAAAACACTTATCCATAATCTTGGAAAGGTGCACAGATTGTACCCATCCACAAGAAAGGTAGTATGGCTGACCCACCGATGCACAGATCAATTAGTCTATTAGACATCAGCTTGAAGATTTTCTCCAGAATTATCCCAGAGAAATTGCTTTTAAAAATAGAGTTAACCCTTACAAGCAGGTTTTCATAAGAATTATTCTATGATAGATAACATATTTGTACTCAGACACTTGGTGGAAAAATACGTATTCATACGTAAACAAAAGATCTACACAGCCTTCATTGATTACTCGGCAGCATTCAATACTATAGCCAGGAATATACTTTGGTAAGTCATGTTAGACAGAGTCATAAATAAAAATTTGATATATATAATTTATAGCCTATATTCCCAAACATGGACCAGAATAAGACTTGGTTACGCAGGTGAATTATCAGGCACGTTTCAGATCAATAAAGGCATTAGACAAGGTTGCATACTCGCACCCACTTTGTTTTCCATACATGTCAATGCTCTATTGACAGAGCTGCAAAGGATTCTGTCTGATTCTTCAAAAATTAATGACATGCTCTGTCCAGCACTGACATATGCAGACAACTTCATGTTATTTTCTCTTACCAAATCAGGTTTTCAGAAACAATTAGATGTATTATAAGATAAATCACAGATACTCCAACTCAAGGTAAACCTACAGAAGACAAAAATTATAGTCATTGGGTCCATAATTAAAAATAAAGATACATGGAGCTTGGGCAATCAAAAAATTGAGGTTGTAGTGAGTTGTACCTACCTAGGGTTGACTGTTAAAAACAACTGTTCATGGACAAAACTTGTTAAAATCACAAGGGAGAAAGTTAAAAAAAAAAACAGCTAAGGGCCTGGAGAGATTCAATTATAGATTTAGTGGACAAACTGAGAAACCTTTGATCTGTGCACTATGGGGTACAGATTTGGGGGATTAGGTACATTTCCTCGACTCTCAATCCACCGCTTACTAGTTTGCCGTATCCGATTTGTCAAATTCTGAATGACCACCTCATTTAATTGCATGACACTCAAAATACTGACTTAGTTGCAATTTGTGATGTGCCAGTTGCTATTTGCACAATTACATTTAGTTGAGTTGCGTTTTGCGATTTGTGTCTTGCGATTTGTGATGTGCCAGTTGCTAGCTGCACAATTACCTGTTCGACATATTAGTAAGGCAAAGCTACAAGCTAGCAAAACAAAGTCATGTTTACCATGAGCTCCATCTAGTGTGGCTTCCAATTACTTTGTGGTCATTTCGAGGCAGAGGCTTGAGACATAATATAATGGCCTTTCATTGGCCATTTCGCCTTTGTATGTGTTTTTACTGTGACTACAGCAATGTATTTATTTATAGTTATTGAAAAGTTTCACCGGGTAAGGTACACTGAACAACAAGTTGCTCATCTCCCGGTACGACCTGGGGGAGCGGGTAGTGAGAGTTACATAGTAATTATAAAATACATGCAATAGCACAAAGCAGTTTAAACAAAAAAGTAATATAGGCGTGGATTACAAGCATAACAAGGCATGGGGTACAAAAGTACACACAATAACACAGAAGCAGTTTTCACAAAGGCATAGTAAAGCATGTCTTAACAAGCATAAAGCCATGGATATTTACAAGGTAGGCAAGGATTCAGCCTAATTCAAAAACCTAAAGGGTTAGACAGAATAGTGGCTGAGGTATTCCAAAAATTGTCTTAAGGCAACAATACGAGGACTATAATACGAGGATTATAAGTAAAACAAGACAAAACAAATGTAAGGGAAGCTAATAATGTGGCACCAAGGATCTATAGGCCGGGGCGAGTCCTGCAGGCTGAGGAGAAAAGTTCCAGAGGGAGAGAGATTGATAGTGAATACTATCAAGGATAAGATGGAGGAAAAAAAAGTCTAGTCGGAGCAGTGATGAAGGTATGAACCAACTAATGGGGAGGAGGGCAGGGTGAGGGACTGGGAGGAGGAGAGCTAGGGGCAGGTGCAGTTTACAGAGAGGAAATTATAAAGTGCTTTGTTTAAAGAGCCTGGGGAGGAGGAGAAACAGATTTGTGTAGGAAGAGCACTCCACAGTTTAGGGAGCTGGTAGGAGAAGGAGGATTGGCCAATTGAGGTGGATCTCTGAGGGACTGACAGAGTTCTGTGGTCATGGGATCTTAAAAGGTGAAGTGGTGTGGGTGGGGGGAGTGAGGAAGAGAGATAAGGAGGGAGTGTGCCAAGCCAGAACTTTGAGATGAAATTTGCACAATGGTGCAGTCGCCTATTGGCTAGGGAGGGGAAGGCTAAAGCATGATACAGGTGGCAGTGATGGGTAAGGGGAGGAGCATCCAGGGCATACCGACAGAAGGAGTTGAAAAGTGTATCCAGGTTAGCTAAGGAGGTGGCAGGAGCAGAGCAGTAGATTATATCACAGTAATCGATGATAGGGAGGATAATATTTTGGATCAGTTCACGCCTTGCCTGAGTCAGGAGGCAGCAGCAGTTTCTGAATAAGTCGTCGAGTTTGGGTCAAAGTTTTTTCATTATGGCATCTATATGGTCCGAGAAAGTGAGATGTTGGTCCAGCCATATGCCCAGATACCTGAAGGATGTTGTGGCATCTAAAGTTGCTCCGTCAAGAGTAGTGAAGACGGGGACAGATGGGAGCCTTGACAGTTTCTGTCTCGTGCCAAAAGTCATGGTCACTGTTTTCTTTGCATTTAGGAAGAGTTGATGAGAGTGAAACCAACTCTGGACATTATTGACATCACTTTGAAGCCTTGAGGCAACATCCAAGGGTGATGGCCCAGTGTAGAAAAGAACCGTGTCATCAGCATACATATGTATAGAAGATGAAGTAGAGACAGATGGAAGATCATTTAGAAAAATGGAGAAGAGGATCGGGCCTAGTATGGACCCTTGGGGGATGCCTGTACATATAGGTAAAGGAGGAGAGATGTAGTCAGATATTTTTACCGATTGAGAACGGCCATTTAGGCATGCATTGAACCATTTTATGGCATGCTCAGACAACCCCACAGCTGAGAGGGAGCAGAGTAGGAGGGAGTGGGAAACAGTGTCAAAAGCTTTAGCAAGATCAGTAAAAATGGCAGTAGTGATATGACCACAATCCATGCCTGTCAGGATCGTCTCAGTGATCCAGAGTAGTGAGGAGGTAGTAGAGTGATGTTTTCGGAAACCAGATTGGTAGTGGGTGAAGAAGTTGATGTCAGACAGGTATGAGGACAGCTGGGCTTGGACTAGTTTTTCCTGAAGTTTGGCTAACGTTGGGAGGAGTGATATAGGGCGATAGTTCCCAGGGGAAGAGGAGTCGCCGCCCTTTGGGACTGGTAGGACGATTGCATGTTTTCACCCTAGAGGAATGTCAGCTAATTGCAATGATAGATTGAAAAGAGCAGACAGTGGGGTAGCAATGGCTGTAGCAGACAGGTTTAGTAGCTTCAGGTCCAGTCCATCAGGGGAGCTACCTTTGTTTGAGTTTAAGGCTTCCAGAGCCACCAGCATAACAGATTGCTGGATTTTAGAGAAGAAAAAACTGTGTGTAGGGGCAGGTGGACTTCCAGTAGAGGCAGTAGGCAATTGATGTGTGATTGGAAGGGAGCCTAGAAGAGCAGCAGCGCATGAGGTAAAGTGGGAGTTGAAAGCTGTGGCAATGCATGGGTGGTCAGTGATGATGTCATTGTTTATTTTGAGAAGGGGAAGGGAAGTGGAGCCTGCGGGGAGAAAAGTCAGTGAATTACTTTCCAAAATTTGGATGGATTCTTTATATTAGAGTTAAAGGTAGATCTGAAGTACTCAGCCTTAGCCAAATGAGTGGCTTTCATGCACTTGTTTCTGAGGGCCCAGTAGGTCTCATAATCTTTAGGAAGCTTTGTGCTTTTATGGAACTTCCAGGCTGCGTCAAGTGCTCTTTGGACAGCGATGAGTTCTGGAGAGATCCAGGGGAGGTGGTTACCTCGGACCCGAACACGCCATAACGGTGCGTGATGATTCCAGACTTCAAGGAAACAGTCTCTGAAGTAGTTTGCAGCGTCATCTAGGTTGCTGGCATTGGATATAGGTGTCCAGTTAATGTAGGACACATCATATAGAAGCGGGGCAATGTTTAGGGATTTGTACGATCAGATCTGAAGAGTTTTGAAGGGGCTTTGACTTTGTGAACTCTACACACCAGGAAAGTCATTAAATGGTCACTGAATGCATCTGCTAAAGTACCGGATTTTATGATCCTATGGGTGTGAGAGGTGAGGGCCCAGTCGATGAAGGAGTGGTTATCTGTCTTATGGTTAAGACTAGTCAGGTCTTGGATAAGCTGGGTTAAGTTGACAGCCTGTATAGTATTTTGCGCTTTATTAAACATAGTAGTCCAATTTATGTTGAAATCACCCGTAATACAAAGTTCTCCGGCTGTGGAGTGGCTAGTTAGAGTGGCTAAGAGGTCAGTAGCAATTTTGGGTTGGGAGCCAGGACGGCAGTAGGCACCTGCTACAAAGATAGGTTTGGAGAAGGGGAGAGAGATTTGTAACATCAGGACCTCGTATGCTTCTGGTACAGCACTAGAGAAGACGGAAGTGAATTGGATGGAAGAGGCAACATAGATTGCTATCCCACCACCTCTCCCTAGCCGGTCCTGATGAGATAATGTGAAACCAGGGAGGGAGAGAGATGAGTTACAGATTTTGTTATTTAGCCATGATTCTGATATTATAATTATATCAGGGTTTAGTGAAGCCACCAGGGGCTGTAGCAAGTCCAGTTTAGGGAGGAGGCTACGTATGTTTATGTGTATTATTTTTAGGCCATTTGGGAGAGCTGTGAGTTGTGGTTCAGGGCTGGCCACTGGAGGTGATTTGGCTGGGCCACGATTAGGGTTTATGTCACCAGCCGATAAGAGAAGGAGAGCAATAATAAAATAGTGCAGCTTGGCACTCTTGTACCAAGAGTGTTTTTGTAGCAGTCCGGAGCAATGGCAATTAATAATATCTGGGGGTGTCCAGGAGCTAAGTAAGCGTATTAGTGTAAAGTACATTGGCGTATGGACAAGAGAGGAGCAGGGGCAAATGGGCAAGTGAGACCAGGATATAGGCATGGGTGAGGAGGAATATAACTGATTTACAACAGGAAGAGGGACAGCATTTTGTCTCTGTAAGGGAATTGGGGGCTTGGGGGACAGAGGGGGGGAGGGCAAGGACTGCGATTACCAGAAAGATGAGGTTTAGAGTAGAGGGCAACATTTTAGAATTTCTTTGCCAAAGGAATTTATGTGCCAAAGTAAACAGATGTGTGATAGTTTAGCCAAGCAAAGTAAACCTGCGAGCACATGAGTGCTGAGAGGCAATGAGGATGCGTAAGTGGGAGGACAGTAGTGGCAAATCAGAATTATCTAGCTGTTTTGACACTCTAGGTCAGTTGAAACAGCAGGGTTTCAAGAGAGCCAATGAGAAAGGGCAGTAAGAGGAAGGAGGGGCACGGGAGTATTTAAAGGAGGCCTTGCAGGGGGTGGGGGGAGAAAAAACATCAGTAGATTTGATCGCAGGCGTTACAAGCTAAGGCAAAAGCTGGTAGAAACTGAATTAGAAAAGACGCACCAATCAGGTAAGCCAAGCTGACCGGCCATCCAATCAGGAGCCGGTTGCAAGGAGCTGCAGCCAATCGTGGCACCGCCAGAGCGAGCTTGAAACAGCAGTGGAACCTGAGGAGCTGGTCCGTGAGTGGGTTCCATGAGGGTGGCTGGAGCTTGAGAATTCAGTTGGCAGTGGCCGAGCCATGTAAGGTGGTTCCCTCACAGAGGGGGCATGATAAGCTTTCACTTTCATGAATTCACCAACTTGACTCAAAGCACAGTTGCGACTTGCGTGATGGTTCTTTAATTCTCTTGCTACTTGCTACTTGCGAGTTGCTTCATGAATTCACTAACTTGACTCAAAGCACAGTTGCGACTTGCCTGCTAAGTTTGTTTAATTATCTTATGACTTACTACTTGCAAGTTGTTTCGGTGTTTTGATTGGCAGTAAATAGGAATTTGGTGAATTGACAGATTCGGTTAGATGGAGTCGGTGAGTGATGTGTCGGTGAGTCGAGAGTCGAACAGTAGTACTGATCCTGATTTGGGAAGGTATTTCTTTAAATAAATTAACTAGCCCAATGTTTAAGCTAATTTCTAAACAATTCCATTTGGAATAATTTTAGACACTGGACATTGGGAGAAAGCAGGCATGGCGTATGCACCTGGATTTGGAGGTTGGACCACCAATGGGCCAGAGGGACTGGTGAACTGGTTGTGAAGTATGGTGGAAAGGAGTGGCTCCAGTGAGTAGTGTATTTACTGTGGACATTGTGGGAGTGGGGTGTTAAGGCAATCCGTTTGTATTCCTTGTGCTTGTGTGAATGTTCCTGGGGTGATTGGACCTTCTGATGTGCCTATGCAGGAAGTAAGCTATGTGGCCTCTGTGCCACCAACCACTGCACCCTGGCAACGGCTGCAACTATTGGAAAAAGTTTCTCCTGCTGCTAGTGAGGCCACCATAGTGGAGCCATTAGAACAGTGGGAAGAGTTAGTGGTCAGTTTACGAGAAGCCAAGCCTGAGGTGGTAGCAAGGCCCAGTTGTCTGCCCAGCCCTGTACCGCCACTGAGTGCCCAAGAACTTCCCTGTGGCAGAGGGAGGGGCCGAGGGTGGATCTCAAAGATAAAGTGTACTGCTGTAGGGTATGTGAGGGACATGACTGAGCAGTCAGGTTCCCCCGAGGCTGTGGTGCAAGGCTCGCAGGATAAAAACAAAATGTCACCAAAATCACAGTTCACTCAGGAACCCACAGTGAGGTCTAAAACTCTGCCGAAGAAACTGGAAGAAGCCAAACCTTTAAAATTACGACCCTCACTCCCATGGCGCAGGAAAATGTTCTAGGTGCTGATAACCCAGAGGTCCTAATAGAGTCAATAGAAAGGGACACTGGTTCTGAGGAAGAGAGTGTGGTTGACCCTACTGGAGTCATTTCTATTGATGATCAGCCAATGGAGAGCATAACCAGGATGTTCAAGGACTTGGTAATAGAGAGGGGCATCCCAAAGCCATATGCTATACCAATCCTCAGGGTGGTAGAGACCACCCCCCTGCTTCCACAAATCTGCAAAAGACACTTAGTAGATATGGATGCTAGACATAATTTGCCCCTCACATTGCTGAATTATAAGGATGACCTCTGGTTGCACAAAGGAGTGGCCCCATGGCCCAGCATCAGGGTCTTACCCAGCTGGAACTAGGCTTAGAGATGGGTAAGGAGATACCTCAATCTGGAGTGCCCAGGATCAAGCTACCCCTGCGTGAGTGAGAGAACCTGGGACTTAATTGAATGTAGAAGGTCAGACTGGGTTTTTCAAGGAGCTGTGGAAAAGATACACCTTAGACATAAAGTGGACCCCCAGGATTCAGCCTACAACCAAAACAAGGTGACTTTCCTGGCAAGACCCATAGAAACATAGAACCATAGAATCTGATGGCAGATAAGGACCGCTTGGCCCACCTAGTCTGCCCATTTTCCTACCTAACAGATAAGCTGCAGATCCTAGTTAACCAACAGCTTACTTCCTCCTACCCCCCACTAGGACTGCCTAATGTCTGTCCCATGCATTCTTGAATTCCCCCACTGTTCTTGACTCCACAACCTCCTTAGGGAGGCTGTTCCATGCATCCACAACCCTCTCCATGAAAAATACTTCCTCCACATTACCTCTGAGCCGTCCCCTTTTTCTTCAAATTGTGCCCCTTGTTCTTGCACATCTCTTTTTCTGAAAGATGCTACCCTCTTGGACTTTGTTGATTCCCTTGAGGTACTTGAAAGTTTCTATCATGTCCCCTCTCTCCCTTCTTTCCTCAAGGGTGTACATATTAAGCTCCTTTAGTCTTTCTTTGTATGTCTTCTGGTGCAGACCCTGCACCATTTTGGTTGCCCTCCTCTGGACAACCTTCACTCTGTCTATGTCTTTATGGAGATGGGGTCTCCAGAACTGCACACAGTACTCCAGGTGAGGTCTCACCAACTGTCTATACAGAGGGATAACAACTTCCTGTTTTCTACTATTGATGCCTCTCCCTATGCATTCCAGTATCCTCCCAGCCCTCCTTAATGCGTTCTCACATTGCTTGCCCACCTTTAGGTCATCTGATATAACTACCCCCAGGTCCCTTTCCATTTTTACTGTTGTCAGTATCTCACCCCCATTGTATACTCTTCCCCTGGGTTTTTGTTTCCCAGGTGCATTACCTTGCACTTCTTTGCATTGAATCTGAGCTGCCATACATTTGACCATTCCTCCAGCCTTGCCAAGTCCCTACTCATCCTTTCCACTCCATCTTGTGTATCAAGCCTGTTGCAGATCTTTGTGTCGTCTGCAAAGAGACATACTTTTCCTTCCAGTTCCTTTGCAATGTCACTTATAAAGACATTAAAAAGTACTGGTCCCAGTACTGAATCCTGCAGTACCCCGCTAGTAACCCTCCTTTCTTCACTGTGGACTCCATTTACTACTACCCTTTGCGTCCTGTTGTCTAGCCAATTTTTTATCCAGGCTACCACCTTGGGACCCACTCCAAGGCTGGCTAACTTGTGTATTAATCTTTTGTGTGGGACTGTATCAAATGCCTTGCTAAAATCTAGGTAGGCGATGTCCACAGCCCTTCCCTGGTCTACTACTTTGGTCACCCAGTCAAATAAATCTATTAGCTTCATCTGACATGACCTTGACATCGTGAATCCATGCTGCCTTGGGCCCTGTGCCCCACTGGTACCTAGGTATCCAACAATTCTTTCCTTCAGAAATGATTCCATCATTTGGCCTACCACTGAGGTCAAACTAACTGGTCTGTAGTTTCCTGCCTCTGTCCTGCTCCCACTTTTGCGAAGAGGAATCACATCTGCCCTCCTCCAGTCCTCAGGTACCTCCCCCTCCTCTTCCTTTGTGAATACTGAGCAGAAATATTCGTTCAGTATCCCTGCTTTTTCACTGGCACCCTCTACCCACATTCCCTCCCCTTTATTAAGCCTCAGTATCCCTCCTTTGGTCTTTCTTTGCTCCCTAATGTACCTATAAAAGGTCTTATCCCCTTCTTAACAGAGTTGGCTATCCTTTCCTCGGTTTGGGCTTTTGCTATTCTGACTGCCTTCCCAGCTTCTTTCTGCTTTAACTAATAAAGTTCTCTGTCCTGCTTCTTCTGTGTTTCCTTATATTTCCTGAATGCTATCCTTTTCTCCTTAACCTTCCCTGCCACCTCTTTTGAGAACCATAGCGGGTTTTTCCTTCATTGTGTTTTGTTGATTTGCTTTACACAAAGGCTTGTTGCCTCTGTGGTGGCAGTTTTGATTACTCACCATTGTTCCTCCACCCCTTCTTCTTACCTGTTTGCTAGTGCTTTTCTGAGGCACTCTCTCATTTTCCCAAAGTCAGCCCTCCTAAAGTCCAATACTCTTGCTTTGGTATGGCTTGATTGTATAGCTGTGTTTATCGTGAATCACACTGCTTGGTAGTCGCTTGTTCCCAGATGGCTACCCACTTCTAAATCTGAGATTCTTTCTCTGTCCCCATTTGAGGGTACTAGGTCTAAGATTGCTCCCTCCCAAGTGGGTTCCAATACTAGCTGTCTGAGGCATGCCCCTTGTAGGGCATCAAGAATGACCCTGCTGTTGGATGTGCCTGCAGCAAAGGTGCTCCAGTTAACAACTGGCATATTCAGGTCCCCCATCAACAATATCTCCCCTTTTTCTGCCATTCTAAGGATGCTTTCTATAATTTCCTTGTCCATTCCCTTCCCCTGAGATGGAGGTCTGTATACAACCCCCATGCAGATTGTGGTGCCATTTCCTGTCTCCAGGGTGACCCAGAGTGCCTCATCTGCTCCCTGTTTACTCTTTAGTTCTTTTGCTTTGATCCCTTCCTTTACATAGAGAGCTACTCCTCCTCCTCTTTTACCCTCCCTGTCCCTCCTGTAGACTGTGTATCCTGGTATGTTGACATCCCAGTCACGGTTCTCTGTGTACCATGTTTCTGTGACTGCCACAATATCCAGGCAACCCTCTTCCATCAAGGCCACTAGTTCAGGCAGCTTGCTATACAGACTACAGGCATTGGTACTCATCACCCTCCACTTTTTGATGGCCTTACCCCTTTTAGCCCCATTTCTGTCCTTACTGCCTTTGCCTTTTTTTACATTTACCTCTGTCCTGCTCCCTAATGACTTCTCTACCTTGATGTTTACCTCACTAATTACCATGTTTTGTGGGGGGAGGCTGGGATTTCCCTGCTTCTTTTCAGTTCCTCCCCCCCTTGGCTAGTTTAAATGCTTGCCAATGAAGCATTTAAACCTGTCACCTAGGATCCTGGGCCCCCCCAGACAGAAGCAGACCATTGCGCCAGTATAGGTCTGCATCCCTCCAGGTGGCTCCCCAGTCCCCAATGAAGCCAAAACCCTGAGCTCCACACCAGTTTTTCAACCATTCACTGGATTCCCTGGTGAGGAGGACCCTAGCATCACCCTTGCCATAGACAGGCAGCACCTCCGAGAAGGTTACCGTATGTGCTACTTGTCTAAGGCCCCTTCCCAACTCTACAAACTCCTCTTGCACTGCTCTGATCCCATTCCTAGCCAGGTCATTTGTCCCTAGGTGGACAATGACATTCAGCTCCCTCCTTCATGCAGCTGCTCCCACGATCCTGAGTATTCGCTTCCTGTCCCTCCAAGCCGTGGTGCCAGGCAGGCACCTTACCTCCCTCTCCCCTTCCTCCCCTATTTCTACCCCCTAATTATTGATTCCCCCACCAGCAGTTGCTTCTTTCCCCTGTGGGGTCCCATGCCACCCTCCTGTGGGTCTCCTTTGTGAAGGTTCCCAGCATCCTCCTTGGTCTCCAAGGCAGGTGCCTCCATAGAGGAACCACTATCCACCAGAAGAGCATATGCATTGTGGAGAGGTACAGCTGGAGGGATGCAACTCTGTTCCACCACCCTCTCCCTCCCTAAGCCCACCCTGGTCCAGCCTCTCCTCTTCCTTGGCAACCTCTGAGGTAGTGGCATTGGCCCTGGTGGTCCCTAGGTGGGGGAGGAGGTTTCTTGAATCCTAGCCAGGCCAGCCTGGAGATGGGCAACCTCCTCCCTCAGACCAGAGAGGTGCCTGCAAATAGGGCAGCATCGCAGCCTCCAGAATGTCTCCCGGAACACTGCCGCCCCACAGCCATTGCACTGCACCACTCCTATCATGTTTTATTTTGTGTCCTCTTTCCTGTTTCTCTGTATGCTTACTCTCTCCACTCCTTACAACTCTCACCCTTCCTGTTCTGGGAAAGCAACTTCCTATATTCTTCAGTAGCCTCCTTCTTCCTTGCTCAGTGTCAGACTACCAGCAGCTGGGGGGGGGGAGAGTGAGCTACTTTTTTCCTTTAGGGTTGACAAAACCAATGTTTCTCTATGATCCTTCCCTTCCTACTGCCAAACAGGAAGTTTCTGTTGTCAGTCAAATCTAGTGGCTATAAAAGTAGAACTGGATTAGGATGGGTGGGTGGAGGGGTGGGATGGAGGGCAATTAGTAAGAAAAAAGGCTAGCAACAGGAAGTTGTAATTTGAGTCACCTGCTTTTATATTGTCTAACCACACCCCCAATTAAGCTCTCCCTCCTCCTACTGATTTAGCAAAGTAAGTTGATACAGTACCCTTCCCAGCACAGAACACACACTGACTTTCTTTCTTTTTTTTTGTGCACCTCCTTGGCCTGGGAAGGACTGACTCTGTTCAAGACATTTGGTTTGGTGTAGGACAGAACAGGACCCCGTATCAAGTACTTTGTGGTTAGCCCATGATAGCCATGGGGTAGAGTGCACCAAACCTGCTCCTTGTTTTTATTTTGCACATGAGGATCCATCTGCCAAGTACAAGACCCCCAGAGAAAAAAAACCCCCTGAAAGCCCAATGCTTCACAGCATTGACTGTGCCTTAAGGGACTGCATAACTACTTCATGAAACCGTTCAATTTTATTCTGAAAAGCAAAACAGACAATTGAATTTAGTATGGACAGAAGCCTGATAGATCGTGTGTGCAGTTTGAAAAAAAAAACTTTTATGGTTTAAAGTCAACCATTGTAAATTTTTTTTCTGCTTATGTATCCTCTTAAGTAAATGTTTTGCTAATGTGTAAACCTTAGCTAGATAGTTTAAGAATAGGATAGGAATAAGTTATATCTTAGGCCTATAGCATCTCAGAACTGTTAAGTAGGAACCCCCTGGCAATTAAGCACACTTTCCCACTGGTGCTGCACATAGGATTGCTTGGACTTTAATTAATAGAGACTGTTATCCAGAGACTTTAATGTGCACCAGTGCATTTTGAGAAGGACAATTGCAGGGTAAAAGTGTGCCCCCTTTCTCCATTGTTAAGTAGGTTAGTATGCTAGAAATGTAGAAGTAAGTTAGACTTAGATATAATTTACTGTACTTATTTTTATAAAAATGTTTAAGTAGTTGCCAGACATTTCTGTGGGAGGAACAAGTCCACCACAGTACAGAATATACAACCAGTGTCAAGTTAGCCTAGCAGTAAAATGCAGTTCAGTTGTTAGTCATGTAAATGTAATGGAAGCCTAGTAGCAGTGTAGAGGTTAGCCCACCACCCCCCTGGTGGTGTTAGATAGCCTTAGCATTACTAGCAGTAGATAGATAGGAATGGTATGTTGCAAAGAAAGTGTTTGGAAAAAATGTGTTTTGAATATGTTTTTGGGATGCCAAACAGGCCTGGTTGGGTACTTAGCAAGATCCAATGGGAAAGTTTTGGAGCAAGATTAGATAGAATAGGATGTCCCGGGGGGGGTGAGTTGGGTGGGATGTCAGCTTGATGGACCAACCTTCTGCTTGGAAAGTCAGGTCGAGTTGCCATGCCCCTTAGTGGAGCCAGGGAACTGTAGGTAGGTGGGTAAAGCCACCTAGTTCTCAACCGATTGCTGCCATGCAGTCAGACTGGTAGAGCCTGGATGTTGTGGCCTGTGGGAGAGTGCGCATTACTCCATTGAGCACAGCAGCCATGGTTGGCCAGTGGTGGAAACAGCTTCCCCAAGAGGTGAAACATTTCTGTGGGGGGAAGTGGAACCCCCGTGCTAAAAGGGGGGTTACTAGTGTGATGCCCTGTTGGCATAGGGAGGAATTTTTTGTGCTGCCAGGCTTGCCAGAGGGCAGGGCTTGGCAAGCGCCTGGGAAAATTCAATCGCCCACTGGCGCAGGGAAAATCCATTGGTCAGAGAGTTCGAGGAGAGTCTTTATGAGGAGAGAAGTGGCTGGTGCTAGCTCCAAGGCCCAAGGGGAGGACCTCCAGTCTGGGCCGGGTAGGCCCGGGGTTTGGGTGAGGAGATTGCCCACTGGCCCCCAGCATCCAGTCCCACAGCCTATCTGTGGGGAAAAAGGGAAGAATCAATGCAACTGCTGAGGGAGAGAGCGAGAGACTGTCAGGAGCCCATTTGGCTCTGTTTGCCTGATGATCCATGAGGTGGCTGCCACATGAGGGACCGATGTTCATGGTGGCAGCGATGTTTCAGAGGGGTTGCATTGGCAGTGCAGCCCTCCTGCCCTTGAGTGTCCACCTGCAAATATTGTATGTGGAAGGGCTGCTGTGGGAGTATTTCTGAGAAGATAGCTTGTGGGTTGCGGCCATTCTTTGCAAACCCTGCTCAAGGATCATCAGGTGGCCTGCACCCTGGAGGAAAGGACTGTGCCCTGGGAGTTGGACCCCCCCATTGGGAAGAAGGAGTCATAAGGCTCAGAGTGAGAGTGCACCCCACTCCCACTGGTGGGGATTAAGAGAAATAGTGACTGACCTGGGAACACTGCAAGTGTTCAAGAGAAATTTGGAGACCCTTATGGCTCAACAGCAAGGGATGTGTTGTGAAGGATCAAGGTTCAAACCCAGGTCCCCTAAATGACTATGCCACAGCTCTTGGCCATAGAAAAGTGTGGAACTGTAAAAATGAATTGAGTGTACCCCCTCCATGGAGTTTGTTGTTCAAGCTTGAGCTTTTGTGACAAAATAAAAATGCCCGATTGCATTCAATTCCTGCCTGGGCTGAATCTTTTGAAGTCTTGTATGTTATGCTGTGTTTTGCCCTAACCAAACTATTTTCCAGACTTTGGAGATTGAGCTAGTGCCACCAGTAATGGGGGAGAAAGAGTTCCATCCATCCAGCCAGCATCTCGACGGAAACCCAGCCCAGGGTCGTTGGCCCTAGCACTTACCCCATTCCACAAGTACATAAGCTGAGATGGGTACTGTATAGGAGAATGGGGTGAGTGTTAGGACTAATGACCCCAAGGCACACTCCTGATGCCGATTGGTGTGTGCAGGAAGGGGGTGGGGTGTTAGGGTTGAAACCATAAAGTTGTATTTCCCTCCTTTTTACAGTTTGACATCAACCCTAACTGATGCATTAATGTTGTTTTTTTTGCAAAGATTATGCATATGCAGTATATATATATATATATAGTATATATATATATATATATATAGTATATAGTATATATAGAAACAGAAACATAGACTTTGACGGCAGATAAGGACCACTTGGTCCACCCAGTCTGCCCATTTCCGTACCTACTGGATAAGCTGCAGATTCTAGTTAACCAACAGCCTACTTCCTGCAACCCCCCCCCGACTATAATTGCCTTATGTCTGTCCCATGCATGTTTGAATTCCCCCACTGTTTTAGACCCAAAGACCTCCTCGGGAAGGCGGTTCCATGTATCCACCACTCTCTCCATGAAAAAAATATTCCTCACATTACCCCTGAGCCGTCCCCCCTCTATCTTTAAATTGTGCCCTTGTTCTTACACATCTCTTTTTCTGAAAGATGCTACCCTCATGGACTTTGTTGATTCCCTTGAGGTACTTGAAAGTTTCTATCATGTCCCCCCGTCCCTCCTTTCATCAAGAGTATACATATTAAGCTCTCTCAGTCTCTCTTCATATGGTTTCTGCTGCAGACCCTGCACCATTTTAGTTGACCTCCTCTGGACTGCTTCCATCCTGTCTATGTCCTTGCGTAGATGAGGTCTCCAAAACTGCACACAGTACTTCAGATGGGGTCTCACCAACTGTCTGTACAGAGGGATAACCACTTCCCTTTTTCTACTTGTGATGCCCCTTCCTATGCATCCCAGTATCCCCCTGGCTCTCCTTGCCGACTTTTCACATTGCTTACCCACCTTTAGGTCATCTGATATGACTACCCCCAGGTCCCTTTCCATTTCAGTTGTTGTTAGCACCTCCCCTGCTATTGTGTACTCTTCTCCTGGGTTTTTGTTTCCCAGGTGCATTACTTTGCACTTCTTTGCATTGAATCTAAGTTGCCATATGTCTGACCATTTCTTCAACCTTGACAAGTCCCTTCTCATCCTTTCTACCCCCCCTTGCGAATCAACTCTGTTACAGATCTTTGTGTCATCTCCAAAGAGGCATACCTTTCCCTCTAGACCCTCTGCAATGTCACCTATAAAGATATTAAAGAGGACTGGACCCAGTACTGAGCCCTGAGGTACTCCACTATTAACCCCCCTTTCTTCGGAATGTGTTCCATTCATTTCTACCTTCTGTGTCCTGTTGTGCAGCCAGTTTGCTACACAGGATGCCACCCTAGGACCCACTCCCAGGCTGGCTAACTTGATTATTAATCTTTTTTGCGGGACTGTGTCAAATGCCTTGCTAAAGTCTAGGTAGGCCATATCCACAGCGCCTCCCTGTTCTATTACTTTGAACACCCAGTCAAAGAAATCAATTAGATTCGTCTGACATGACCTTCCTGCTGTAAATCCATGCTGCTTTCGGTCCTGTGCCCCGCTAGCCTCTAGGTACTCAACAATTCTTTCTTTCAGAAGTGATTCCATCATTTTCCCTACCACTGAGGTCAAACTTATAGGTCTGTAGTTTCCTGCTTCTGCCTTGCTCCCACTTTTGTGAAGGGGAATCACATCTTCCCTCCTCCAGTCCTCAGGTACCACCCCATCCTGCCATGATTTGTTAAAAAGCGTGGTCAGTGGTATCACTAGGTCCTCCCTTAGTTCTTTTAGGATTCTGGGGTGAATCCTATCAGTTCCCATTGCTTTGTCCACCTTGAGTTTTAGGAGTTCTTTCAGGACTCTTTCTTCTGTGAATGGACTGGTGTCAACCCCCCTACCCAGAGTGCTTCTATTGTCTGGTTTAGGTAACTCCTCCTCATCTTATTTTGTGAATACTGAGCAAAAGTATTCATTCAGTATCTCTGCCTTTTCACTGTCTCCCTCTGCCCACCTCCCCTCTCCTTTATTAATCTTCACTATGGATAGTATGTATAATAAATAATGAGTAAGGCTGGTACACAAGAATATATACCCCTCGAGAGGGCTGATCAGGGCTATAAAGCTAAAAGCCCAAAAGGCAAGTGGCTTTATTGCCCTAATTAGCCCCTAAGATGGGCATACTTCTGAGTGTTCCACTCTTACCCATTGTTCATTGAATATGTAACCCCCCTACAAATGGGGGCTCCTAGAAGCCTTCCCGGAGCTTGCTTAAATGCTCCATGCCTGGCTGGTGTTCGGCGTAAGGCCACTAAATGTGGGGGGTCGTGAGTGCTTTTAAAGCCTCCGGTACTGTCTCTTTAAGAGCTGCCTGTTCGCAGGCTTTAGTGGTTCAAACAGGGGACTGGGCTTCTCTATTCGAATCCCACCCTGGACTGCTGTCTGATCGCTCCATTTCTGCAGTCACTAGGAGCGCTGAGGGGGCCTATCTAACAGATATAATTGTCCCCCTAAAAACATGTATAGCATTGGTTAAATTGCAGTTTGTCTAACTTCTCTTTATTGCAGCTGGGACTTTGTGTTGTGCCCCTCCATATTGGACCCAGACTGTGTAAAAGGGGGTCCAATAGTAGTTAAGGGACATCGGAATTGGAGTGGAGGTGACCAACCAGGAATCAGGACTCTGGCTGGAGCCAGCTGACCAATGGGGACACAGCTTGTAATTCTTGGAAGTGGCATTATGGGCCATGGCACCTTTTCGCACCACTGTGGGCCAGATTAAGTGACTGGCAGTTGTAACCAGCCAATGGAATTGGGTAGCGCCCGAGCTGTAAGGATTGCCCCATGCTGTTAGGGGCAGATGCATTGTGACTGTGAAGGAGAAGGGAGCTCTGAGCTCCTGCGCCATTGAGTGTTCACTCGGAAAGCGCATGAAAGGCCTGAGGCGGCTGTTTGCATTGCCAGTGCTCCACAGATCAAATCCGCAGGCTTGCGGTCAGAGGAGGCTGTGTACAAGCAAAGCTACCTACCAGGCTTCACCTGAACAGGACTGGAGAATCTGCTGAATCGCATTCGGTTTGTCAGAACATTGAAGCTGCAGTGAAACGCCCGCATAGCTGTGAGTTCGTTGGGTCCTGGAAGCAGCTGCCTGGTATGGTACCCCTCTGTTGTTTTCCATATAAAAGTGTGAGGAGGCCTTTGAAGCTCAGGCTCAGCCCTGCAAGTGGTGAAAGAGTGGTTCTTTGCTGGAGTCGTGAGTACTGAATCAGGGTAGCTCCCTGTTAAAGCTTACAAATAAAGGCAAAATCATTTTGTTGTATTGCTGACTGTGCTAACTGAGCTTTCTGGTGCCACCTGATCTTCTCAGGGATTAAATGCTCACTTGTGTCAGTGCCCCAACCAGCTGCATCGAGGAACTAGCCATTAGGGCTTTGGGTACCCATAGACAGTAATAAATAGGTTAGGCCTATGCACAGAGCCCTAGGTAGATTTTCATATACTGTAGTGGTAAGCTAATCAGCCTGATTTCCCCCGGTCCTTGTTATCTCCCTCAAATAAATCAGATTGCTTGTTTTGCAAAAGTACACTGGCTAGTCTGTGTATTGAAGGTGAAATACTGCACAGTGAATGTGGTGTAACTGTACCTTACTTTCCAGGGGGTCCCCGGAGTGAGCTGACTGGTTCGAGCTGGGGGGTAAGTGTATATGGTAAGGACACTGAAATTGAACTGTGTGGGCCACTAGTGGGAAGAAAGGGGGGTTGGAGCAACCCAGAGGGCTGTGACAGAGTCAACCTCAACTGTTCTAACCCCGACCTCTGGGTGGAGGCACCCACCAACGGATCTGGGCCCCTCACCCTGCTACAGTTAGGACAGGCAGGGGTAGTAGCCCTTAGGATAGTGCCCCCTGGGGGTTACAAATATAATACATTAGAATGGTTACTATTATGGAGATCATATCTGTAATCAGGTTATGGCATCCAAAGGTCTCTTGCACCAAGGAGGGAATGGTGTGTAGTGACTTCAGGTACTGTAGGAGTTCAGAGGATTTCTGAGTTTGGGAGGGTTTTGTGTAAGTTTGTGTAAGTCCTTTTTTCCAGGTTCTTTTGCAGTTTAATTGGTTTCGCTAGCTTCCCAATGATGTATTAATTGTGTTATTAGCATTGCCCCACAGGGTATAATGTAGTGTAGGTATTTACTTTTTGTTAGTGTAGGTATATTCTTTTAATTGTTTGATTAGTCTAGGTATATAGCTTTCCTTAGTGCAGGTTTATAGTTGTCATCATTTAATTAGTGCAGATCCTGTATACAACTTTTAATTAATAGATTAGTCACAGGTACAGTATACAGAGAAATAAATGATGGCATTTTCTGTGGATAAAACTTCTTATCCATGTATTTTATATACTGTAAAACTTGAAATGTTCACTATTTTCACTGACGCACTAATTTGAGCTAAAATAAATTTGCACTAATTAGCACTTTTTCCGTTATAGTGAATGTGGTACTAATGCCTCAGTGTGAAATTAAATTTGCACGATTATTGTTGCATTTGGATTTGCACTAAAATTTACATGAAAATAGTTTTATAGTCTCTCTCTCTCTCTCTCTATATATATATATATATATATATATATACACACACACTAGGCCAGATATTCAAAAGGTTTAGCATGCTCAAGTCCTACATTGCGCCATTCTGCGATATTCGGCAGGAGGCAGTTCGCCACTGAAAACAGGCTGAGCAACAGCACAATGCAAATGAATGCATGCTCAACAGGAGGAGGAACCAGCCATAAGCTGCACAGCCCATATTCCAGCGGGCTGTGCAGAGTTGTCTGGCGTAACCCCAACCTGAGCCTGCAGGACCTTGAGCCAAAAAAGGCTTAAGTCGAGGGCCACCACAGATGAGCTGCTGTTTGCAGGCGCCTTGCAGCAGCTGCCCTATGGCTTGCCTAACTCAGTCCCTGTGCCCCCAGCCCGATCGTGCTCATAGTGTACTCCCCCCACCAGCCTGATCGCGGGCATCAATGTGGCTCCCCTCCGTTCATCCCTGGTGGTCAGTGGACGAAATTCCCGATCGCGGGCAGAAAGTAAAGTGAAACCCCTCCCTTGTGCCGATCGTGGGCAGAAAGTAAATTGACCCCCCAGACATCTCTCTGGTGGTCCAGTGGACCATAATGCCTGATCGCGGAAGATATAAATTGAACCCCTCCCAAACATGTCCTTAGTGCCCGATCGCGGGCAGAAAGTAAGTGAACCCCCACCCGAACATCTCCCTGGTGGTCCAGTGGACCGAAATGCCCGATCGCGGGCAGAAAGTAAAGTGAAACCCTCCCTTGTGCCCGATCGTGGGCAGAAAGTAAATTAGACCCCCCCGAACACTCCCTGGTGGTCCAGTGGACCCGTAATGCCCGATTACGGACAGAATATGAAGTAGCCCCCCAAACATCTGCCTGGTGGCTAGTGTCCCCACCACACCCACCGGCCCCACCACGCTCCCCGGCAGCCAGCGGGCGGCAGCATCCACCCGCCTGCCACCCCGCGACTGACTGCCGGTGGGGCTGCCGCCATTGGTGCAGAGCAGGCCAATGGCCAATGGGTGTGCAGCCCATACCGTACATGACAGTCAGATTTGTGAATGATTCATTCCACCGTCTGGACTGTCATGTCTGTTATAGACTCTGCGCCGACCAACTCTTGCTCTACACCAATGATGCCTTCTGAGCAATCAGCGAGTAGCGAGGTGCTGGCGGGTGGGATGCCGCTTCGCCGGCTGCGGCGGTGGTGAGGCTTTTAATGGTGGGTGGGGGACACTAGCATCACAGGGAAATTTTGGGGGTGTCAATTACATTCTGCCCGCATGATGAACACGTCCACTGGACCACCAAGGAGATGCCGAGGGGCACTTTATTTACGCCGCGATCGGGCACTAGGGACATGTTCGGGCGGGTTCAATTTTACTTTCGCCCGCGATCGGGCATTTCGTCCACTGGACCACCAGGGAGATGTACGGAGGAGGTGGGGAACCACATTGCTGCCCACTTATCAGGCTGCAGGGTGCGTCGGTCCCCGGCGGCTGCTGCCTGGCAGGCGCCAGGCGCAAGTCCTCGGGGATCGGCGCACCTACATGCTAATGGCATGCAAATGGGGCCATAATCAGATGCAAATGGCCCCCACCTTGCATGAATTATGGCCCCATTTGCATGTCACCTTTTGAATATCATGATTTTGCGATGGCGCAATGGTATAGCCACCACAAGTTGAATGCTCCTCTGACAACTTGCGGTGGCGCCAAGTTCCCTGCGCCATGCACAGTAACTGTGGCTGGGGGTGATATTCAAGGGGTTGCTCAATGAGCGCAACTCCTTTGAATATCGCCCCGGCTACACCCCTGCGCAACTATTTTGCGCAGCGCAAGGCCTTGCGCCTCAGAATGTCGCAGTTTGAATATTCAGCCCACTATATATATATATTCATGGCAAAAAACTCTGTTTAATGCATCAGTTAGGGTTGTTCCACAGCGACAAAAGTGAGGAAATCGCTGTTAGGGTTGAAAACCCTAACTCCGATTTCACCCCCCCCCAGCACCACACACACACAGACACACACACACATTCAAGTATGGGGGAGGACCAAGTCAACACAACCAATGACAGACATCCAGCAGCAGGTGACAGAAATAACAAACAATTGTCTAAATGTACTACGAGACATCCCCACCCACCTGACCAGGTACTGCATGCTCAGTGGAGATCAACAGCAAAACTGAGGCCATGTACACAAACGTACACATCCTGATTGCAGCTGCACACAACGTACCACACTTAGTAGTTGCATGGCCTTACCTACCGATGCCCACACACACACACCACAACTGGTACTGTGCCGTTATTCAATATAAATGCTGAAGGTGCATGATGACAGTTGTAGAAAGGTTTAACACTACTGAGTATACATTAATTAAGAAAGCACATAAATTAACTACAAGGCGCTAGCATGCTCAAGATAAAAGTAGTGATACATTTAGTAGGTGATTTACATAGTAGTACATTTACTGCAATGGTTTACTCAACATGAGAGGCTGATGTAAGCGTGTGGAAAAGCATTGCCTGTTCAACGCTGTGAAATTGGCACTGCCAGTATCACATGCATTCTTACTGATAAAGGTGTACTGCTGATGTACATACATAGACCTTCAGTGTGTTTCAATATTAAAGATGCAGTAAGTATTCTTTGTAAGAAAGATTGTAATTGCATGGATCAGGCCAAGCAACTTCTAAATATCATAGCACTACTGAGCCAACAATGATGTACCTGTATCGGACATGTATATAGGATAGATTTTCCTGTAGGCACTTACTGAGTATGTTGTACCTGATAAAGACAATCTCATTGCATCTGTGATGACTAACTTATTCAAATAGTAATACATTTGCTATTGTTGAAATAGTGATCTATGCCACTTATGGACACAGTGTGATTTTTAACAGTTGTTTCATACTCAGGCTGTATGCCTACTGTTTGGGTTGCCACACTTCTGTCACTGATGCTATCAAGTGATAACTATGTTAATTCTGCTACAACAGGAATCAAGTAGGTATGGTGTAGATATAAACAAAATGTCTTTTAGTGTTGATTTAACTCATAATAGGGTAAATGTACTAGGACAGCAGGGGTTATCCTCTATCACTGAGTCTGTCAGTTATAATCACACTAGGGTTTCGATGACTGTAATGATCAAGTTACACTGTTCATCTTCATGAGTTCATATTCACAGCCATTCTCCAGCAGCTAGACAGTGTATGGTGTAACTGGGTGGGACACTGTGTTGCAAAGCTGCTGCAGTGCCTAGCAGAGGGAGAGTATCTACTCATAAAGACAATTAAGCAATAAGTCATGACCAACAGTTATGTTAAATGGTCTGTTAATCACCCTGTAGGGGTTTAATGTTGAATGAGGCATATCCGAGTGCCACATGTCGCTAGAGCAGTGATAAACTGACCATTAACATAATACCTGGGAGTGGCTTATTGCTATCATAATAAAACTGTTTTTAAACAACATTAAACCATGTTCATCATATGGTTAGGCTCTACATGTATATTAATAAAAACTAAACATAAGGCTGTTACAATGTTTACAGTCAATTAGAAAGCTGCATTCTCAAACCCTTGTTATAATCAGAGATATTATACCTATGCAACTCCTTGGTTTTGCTTAACTCTATTGCTCAGGTGGGCCACCACAAGTGGTCTGGTGTGGTGTGGGGCATCGGTAGGTAGGCCATGCAACTACTAAGTGTAGTCGTTGTGTGCAGCTGCAATCAGGGATGTGTACGTTTGGTGTACATGGCCTCAGTTTTGCTGTTGATCTCACTGAGCATGCAGTACCTGGTCAGGTGGGTGGGGATGTCTCGTAGTACATTTAGACAATTGTTTGTTATTTCTGTCACCTGCTGCTGGATGTCTGTCATTGGTTGTGTTGACTTGGTCCTCCCCCATACTTGAATGTGTGTGTGTGTCTGTGTGTGTGTGGTGCTGGGGGGGGTGAATTCGGAGTTAGGGTTTTCAACCCTAACAGCGAATTTCCTCACTTTTGTCGCTGTGGAACAACCCTAACTGATGCATTAAACTGAGTTTTTTGCCATGAATATCCTGTCTTTTTCAGAAGTATCACTCAGCATACTACATGATTTATAGTCCTAAGAATAGTGCACATACATATAAAACAATGTTCCAGTATCAGAAATATTTCAACTGTTGTGGTTGCATTTACTGTCATTGTCTTAATTACTTTATTAATTGTCATTTGTCATTCTCGTTCCATGTAGTAGTTTTAATGTTAAAGTGTCTTAATCATTTTGTTTGTCAGCACATATGTTAATTTAAATATGTGCATAACTAAAAGACAATATGACATGACATGGACTCTATTAGTTCATGTACTGAACAAATGGATATGCTACTATAGTAACTCGAGATTTCATAGAGTGCTTCCACTACCAACTGAGGTGGTACCATCAATCATGTGAACAGCGGTGGAAGAGGTTTGTTGTACTGAATACATATACTGGACCACCAGAGCTATGTTCGGTGGGGGGGTTTACTGCTTACATCCCAAGAACGGGAGTTTCGGTCCACTGGACCACCAGGGCTATGTTCAGAGGGGGTTTACTGCTTACATCCCGCGAATGGGAATTTTGGTCCACTAGACCACCAGGGCTATGTTCGGGGGGCAGCTTTACTGTTCACATCCCGTGAACGGGAGTTTCAGTCCACTACAGCACCAGGGCTATGTTCAGCAGGAGGGGGGGTGTATTTCACCCTGATACACCCTGCAAACAGCTTTTCAGTACACTGAACCACCAGGGATGTATTCGGGGCAGGGTTGTTTTTAAACTAAAGCAGCCCGTGGTCAGGCTTGTGGGGGAGGAACATTTCTGCTGTTGCCCACAATAGGGCCAGTGGAGGGTGGTGTTGGGGATTGTCACTCTTTTGACCACGATCAGGCTGCACGAGGGACATGGAGTGGGTTGGGGCCAGCCACAGCTGTCAGCTGCTGTGTTGTGCCATGCAATGCAACAGGTTACCTGTGGGTGATCGTTGACGAGCATTTTTGGCCTCAAAGTTGTGCAGGTGCAGGTTGCGGTGCGCTTCACAACTCTGCACAGCCTTGCTGAATATCAGGCTGTGCAGTTAATGCATGGTTGCTCCCCTGCAGTTCATCATGCATTCATTTGCATTGCACTGTTACTCAGCATGTTTTCTGTGGTGGAACTGCCTCCTGCTGAATATCGCAAGAATGGAGCAAGTCTTGACTTGAGCAGGCACTACCTCTATTACATGTCACAACCCTTTTGAATATCTGGCCCATAGTATAATACTAATAGAAGGAAGGCATTTGCCACAGAGACTGCTGGCCCCTTTGAATGAGCGCCCCTTGTCACTTATTTGTCCTAAATCAAAGATGCTTTTAAAACTCAGCTGTATAGAAATTTTATGAAGGAAGCTAACATGACTACATAGAGATACTGGCTGAGAACAGCTAAGCCTATTCTTTACTGTCTGGCCTCCTCCACTCCTTGAACATTTGTATGAACCTTTCTATTAACTATCTTTATATTAGGGATTACAATACTACCACATATACCCAATGTTAAGATGATATGGTTATGACAATTGGCCCAAAAAATGTTGGAGCTTGAATGTCACACTTTATCGCTTGAATAGCAATAACACACCAAACACAACAGAGTATAGTTCAACTATTTTTACTATAAAATAATTTCAATATAAAAATTACTAACTAAAATTTTTTTATAAATACAAAAATAGATTTTACAAAATAATATATACATACACGAAAAAACACTATAAAGTGTGTATACATCATACACAAAATTAAAATAAAATAAAAATATTTTTTCTTTATATTAATAAAACTTATAAAATATATTTAAATGTTCTTTTAGTTCAGTCAAAGACTTGCGAGGAGGTGTATGCACTGCTTGAGGCAATCCAGGCTGGAGCTGGATTCAATGTGGGCGCAAAAGAAGTGGAAACTGTTGCGCCCTCGAGAATGATACCGGACCGCTGAAGGGTGGCCAGTTTCACCCAGGAAGCTGCAGGAACAGATGGTAGCCATGAGGTGAAGCACTGCTGGTTGCAACAGCACCATCACCCACCTGCCACGACCGGCTCAAGGACAAGGTTCACAGTCTGCCGTTGTGCATCCAAGAGAGACTGGATTTTGTCCAGCCTCTCAAGGATCACAGCATTCTCCTTCCGCAGACTGAGAACCTCATGCGTGAGCCGTCTGTAGCAGCGGCAATGGTCTGTGCACCTTCGCAGTTGCTGGCACCCTACAAAGATAAAAAAAAAAAAAAACAGTTATGATGAATATATAACACAAATTCAACAATTACAACTGTAAAATATTTCACTTCAAATATTTCTTATCTAATGCAATATCAGAAATGCATTCATTTAAAAGTAATGATAATAGTTTTAAGTATGATGCTAAACTATTTAGTATCTAATTTGTCTCTCTGTCATACTTGACTATCTATATTATCTAATAAGCTCACAACATAAAAAAAATGTATAGTTAGCTGTGGCTTAGAATGCTACTCATAGATTTTCTTTCACTACTCAGAAATATTCTGTATGTGCATACTTTAGCATAATTTACACTATTATACCATAGGTTGAAATACATTCTCATCAAGTGTGAGAATGTTTACTTCACCATGTCTGCCTATAATGTGTAGTCATGTATTCAGTGAAATTAAAGTACCTTGACAGTAGCAGTATAATAAAATACTTTTATCGTACACTATCATGATAAGTTTAATGATACTTTTAAACCGAACAGCTTTTACCCGTGTTTCAAGATCTCAACACACATCAGTACTTTAAATAATTAAGTCACTAATATAAGATGCGATGCAAACCATGCCAGATATCGAGCCGAGCTGAGCAGAGTTGTGGCAGCAAGAACCCAAGCTGCGCCTGCACAACTTTGAGAAAAAAGGATCTGTTGAGGGCCACCTTCAAGTGAGCTGCTGCATTGCAGGATGCAACACAGCAGCTGCCACCTGTGGCTGCCCTCAACACTCTGTCTCATACGTCTGAACTGTTTGTTCCCAAAATGTGTTACATTGCTTCTCAAAATGTTGAAAGAATAGGAAAAGCGTGGAACACTTAATCTAATTTTTAAATTAGAAGCCCACAACACTGTTAAAATGTTTGCATTTAAGTTCATAAAGTCTGCAATTTATCAAATTGGTATATTTAGCATCATTTACTATACATTTTGCAAAAAATGTTAACACTGAATGTGTTACAAGTCCTCACAATGTGAAACAGGAAGCTTAGTGAATTAAAATGAGTAACATTCCTGCAATGTGGTATACTTGAGAGATATGCACACACCCCTCATCAAGGCAATCACGACGAAATGTCTCTGCCCCAACACTCATGTCTTTTGTTGGGGTGGGTTGCTAACTACATCCCACAATTGGGATTTCAGGATATGATCGGGAGGTGGGGTGGGGTTTCAATACTCAAGCCTGCAATTGGGCTTATCAGTCCACTGGTATCACCAGGATATATTCAGGAGGTAGGGAGGTGTTTCATTACTTAATAGTGCAATTGTGTATTGGTCACTGGACCTCCACGTCTGTGTTGAGCAGGGGAGACACATTGCTGCCCCAACCTGAGCTACTGGGGGAGGTATTAACAGTATGCCTGCAATCGGGCCAGTGGGGGGATTTATGCTCTCTCCTGCAATTAGCCTGCATCGGCATCCTTCCCAACGGCTGCTACCTGTAGACCCAAGCGCAAGTCCTCGGGGATCACCACACCTGCATGCTAATGGGATGCAAATAGGGCCATAATCAGATGAGAATGTCCCCACCCGTGCCTTGCCTGAATTACAACCACATTTGCATATTACCTTTAGAATATCGGGATTTTGCGACCACAAGTAGAATGCTGCAGTTTCTAAACTTGCGCTGCTGCAAGTTACACTGCGCCATGCACAGTGGATGTGCTTAGAGGTGATATTCAAAGTACTTCCTCAATAGCACAACTCCTTTGAATATCACCCTGGACACACCCCTGCGCAACTATTTTTCACACCAGAAGGGCTTGTGCCTATGATAGCATATAATGTTCATCTAAAAACAAATGTTTTAAAGTAGACATATTACCACCTTTACTCACATACAGTCTCACAGTCATCTCCTTACACTGTCCCCAAAGTAATTTTGAACAACAGCCACACCATCATATAGTGACGTTTTAAAAACACTGTTTTAAAGAATAGTTGCTCATTGAAACTATGACACTGTCTGTTGCTAACCCATGCATCATTGAACTATTTAGCAATGTGATCTTTGTGGCCCAATATTTAGCACAGTTTCACTACTCAGCAACTTCTTTTCATAACACCCAACCCAGAAACACGCACCGTATAATGTAGTGGAATTTGCACCACTGCAACCTGTCATAGTACTGCATTTTAATTAAGCAATAATGCCCCACAGTGTAGGCGGTATTGGGAATACTGGACCAGCCAGGGGCGTAATGAGGCCCGATGCGGCAGGCGGATGGCCTTATACCTCCTGGCCGGTCTGGTATTGCTCAATACCGCCCACCCTGGAGGGCATTATTGCACTTAGAAAATGGCCCATGGTACTATTTTTATTAAAGAAAAAATATTTTTATGTTTTAATGTGAAAACTGTTTTTATTTATTTTGTAATTAAATAGTTCCTCCGTGCATGTCCTAGTCGCAGTCCTGAGGTGTGGGTTTGGAGGCTGTTGTCATATTAACATAACCACCCCCCACCGTACACAGGACTACAGAGAGTTTGATCAAGATATGTTTAATAAATTTGTCTGTTCCTTGTCCACCACTAGCACAGCACCGGCCCCTCTCGCACAGCTCCGACCTCGCTGATGCTGAGCTTAATACAAATTCCCAGCCCAAATGCGTCCGGACCACTGTTTTCCCTTCTACCAGCAGAGGCTGAACGTCGTTTCTGAGCTGCACCACGCTACCGTTCCATGACGCTACAGCTTCCTAGTCAGGCCAAACTAATCCCACAAAGTGGGTGAAGCTTCTGAGGAGGAAACAGTAGGCGGGAGGGCTGAGGTATAGAGAAGGAGACGAGGAGCAGTGAATCATCGGCTAGTGCTGTCTCATTTGGAACAGAATCAGTGCTGAGAGAGCTGTCAGAATAGCGTTAGCTGCTGTGGTTGCCGATCCTAAAAATGCAGGAGCACAGTTTTGGCAGGTGGGTAAGTGACATCGGGGAGGTAGCCTTAATTTAAAGTCAGCGCTAGTGGAGTTAGGGCTACAATAAAACTGTAATATGAAAAGGTGTTGAAATACGCTGGTAGTGACGTCCCTAAGCTATTTTAAACAGAACAACTGTAAAAAGAATCGAAATCAATACACTTCTGCACGAATTAATTTGCCTGCAAAGTTGTTCAGGAACAGTGTGAAGTGGTGTGTGTGTGTGTGTGTGTGTGTGTGTGTGTGTTGGGAGGCAGTGTCTTTTTGAGACAGCTTGTCATTAATGGGCCAATATCTCTACGCTAAGTGACAGAAAAAAATGGCATGACTCAAATTTATTTAGATGTTTTTAGCCAATGAGCAACCTGGATGGGCAGAGGATACTTGAGTGGTGAGAGGGTACTGGGGCTGGTACTTTTATTTGCTGGGCATCTATTGAAAGTTAATGTACCCCCTGGGAAGGGCACTAGCCAATCAGATGCCAGGAAATAAAAGCCCATTTTCTAAGTGTGGTGAGACAACTTCCATAGTGCTATTTAGAAATGTACGATATTCATAGGGTGAGCATAAACAGTCCCATTATTACCTGCATTATTAGTTTTATCGACATTCCTCAGTTCATGATCACCTTTAAAAATACACATTGTACATGAGCATTGAACAAGCATCGCATTACATTGTAGAGTAAGCATTAGGCTGGCAAGGCTGAAGACAGACACACTGCACAGCTATTCACTTTTACTGGGAAAAAGGGGTCATGAACACTATAAGGCACACTTTTAAACTTGTAGATTGAGAAAAAAACTAATAAATCATAATTGTACACTTTATGCAGTGCATAACATTTAGGTAACTACAATATCCTACCACCATGTTTGTGTTTTTTGGGTGGTTGGGTATCTGCAGTGATCAATGCATTCCCACCCTTATAACGTCACATCACACGTAAAGTAAGTAATGTAAACAGTGATTCGCCCACCCACAACAAACAAAATAAAGTGGTACTCCCTCAGCAACGAAGCTCTGTTGCTACACCCCAAACTATTTTACATTAGCAGTGAGTATGCCAATAGACGGTGCACTCCCCATCATGCAGTAGGACTGCAACGTGTAATTCTCAACAGGGCATTGATCACCACAGAATGTTGACAACCCTATAGGTACTTCTCAGGATGCAATAATAGCAACAACAGATTTTCACTTACGTGGTGGACTGGGACGGCTTCCTGCTTCACCTCCACACACGTTCCGGAACAGCAGCTTCCCGGGCTCTATTAAAAGGAAACAAGAAAAAATATCACGATTAATAGATGAAATATCAAGGTCAAAGTGTTTTTCTTTAAAACATCAATTTCTTTCAATAACGTATTTTCAAAACATTACTCACAAATATATAATTGGTAGTATGCAGTGCAGGAACAAGTAGTGCCTGACCATCAATCACAATACTTATAACATTGTCATAATGCATGGTTGAGACACAATGAACTCTAAAACATTACATGTATGTTCAATTTACATGCATGCATACCCTAATTATATAGCGCTCTGTTCCTTTAATAGTTAAAAAATGTGAGTTATAATAAAAAACACAAACACAACGATAATGTCACTGTTCACTCAATGACCCTCTAGCTGAATGTAGCAGCCATGTATGTGTTATTAACCATATTACCCCTACAGGGGTATTAAAACACATTAACAAACATGTAGATATTCTATTATGCACATTAATAACTATTGCAATAATAAAAATGAAACATTGGCATGACATATATAAATATTAACTAAATACAATCTAGAGACATGTCATAATTAGCAACAGATTATTTAGCAGCACACCATTGAATTCCACTGAGACACCTACAACACTACAACAACATTAGAATTTGTTATCTATTACTCATTATACAATGGCAAGAAAAAATCCTGCACTCTGATTGGTCACTTTTGGGCAGGACCCGTGATGTTAATCAGTACAACGTCACCGGTCTAGTCTCAACCCACTGTGAACCTGCTGATCAGCATGACCATGCTGATCATTTATGATTGTTCGTCAGCTCTTAAAAAACAAAAATATTTTCCCACACAAAAACATCTTTAAAATTATTTTTTCTGTATAACAGGAACCATTGTATAATAATAATACCCAACAGGGTGTGTCGTTTGGGGATAATATCACGCCTCAGTTGTTGGACACACTCGCCCGCGCCCCGCGCGCAATCCACCCGAGGCGTGACGTTATCCCAGCACGCATCACACACCCTGTCGGGCATTATTGCTTTAATTGCATTGAACTCCACCACCAAAATTAGCAGAGGAAAGACCACCCCCCACAACACCGCATCTACTGCTATGCACACCATACATTGTCAGATTCATGAAGATATTATTCCACTCACATCTGTAGTAATACCAGTTTGTTATGGTAGTACAGGATCTTCTGCCATGGTGGCACTGCACAATCATTAGGTTGGTTAACACCTTTTTTAAGTATTTTGGGTGCATATCAGATAGTTGACCAAACGCGTGCACCACTGTGACTCCCCAAACGTATCCCTGATGCTACACTGCCCTGAAATGCCCGATCACATCCATAATTAGCTAATAATGCCCGACAGGGTGTGTGTCGTGGTAGGATAACGCCACAAAGCCTCAGGTGGTTGGGCACGTGCGGCCACAGGCCGAGTGCTCAACAACTGAGACGTTACGTTGGATCCCAAATCCACACACAATCTCTGAGGGCATTATTGCTATTATACAATGGCTCATTCTAACAGAAGAAAAAAATAATTTAAAGATGTTTTTGTGTGGAAAAATACTTTTGTTTTTAACAGCAGATGAAACAATCAAGCAAATGATCAGCATGGTCATGCTGATCCAACAGGTTCAGAAGGTTGAGACTAGACCCACGTGATGTTGTACTGATTAACATCACGAGTCCAACCCAAGACTGACCAATCACAGTCCAGGATTTTTGCGCAACTGTATAATGTTACGTAACCTACTAAATGTATCCCTTCAGCTCAAGAGCAGCAAAATGCCCAATTGCAGCCAGTAAGTAAAAACAATCAGCCCTTGTCCTGAACATATCCGGATCCTGTTCTCACTGACTGAAATGTTTATTTGTTGGTAGTTAGCGAATACCCCGCCTGAAGATAGGCCTGGTGGAGTGGGTGTTGCAGATGATGTTACACTTTCTCTATCATTAAAGCTGCTGCAGTATTGTTCCCATGCCTGCAGCCTGTTAGGAGCACCACACACAATTCTCATGGACCAACAGACCTGCATGGTAATAGCATGCAAATCACAGCATAATAACATGCAAATGTGCCCGCCTGCATCTTGCAATGATGATAATACCACATTTCATGTCACATTTCAAATATTGTCCCAGAGATACAGATGTCCAGCTAATTTGCACAACATAAATACCTGTATCAATGCCACAATTTCAATATCACACACTTGTGTCATGAGAAACCCTACCATTTCTTATTTGAAAACAACCTAGAACTTTGTAATAATAAAGTCTTACCGCCGACCCTAATCATAATTACACTGTCAGTGTCTGACTGACCACCTCCACAACCCAACACTTGCCGTTGCTGGCATCACCTCGGCAGAGCTGGGAATGCTCCGATATTCTACAATAAATGCAAACAAAACATTTGAATGTTAGATGTAAATCAGAGTACATTTTAACACTGACAACAACAGTTGTTAAAAATACTACTTTCTAATTTCTATCAACAACGTTATTACTGTATTCACCTTTGATTATACAATGGCAAGAAAAATCCCGGACTCCTGATTGGTCAGCCTTGGACCCGTGATGTTAATCAGTACAACATCACGGGCCCAGTCTCAGCCCTCATCAGAACCTCCATGCTCAGCATCAGCATGCTGATCATTTGCTTGATTGTTAAGTTCGCTGTTAAAAAATATATTTTTCCACACAAAACATCCTTAAAATTATTTTTTTCATATAACAATGAAACATTACATTACCAATATCCCTCCAGGGTGTGTATCATCGGGATAACGACACCTCAGTTGTTGGACACACTGACTGCGACCTCGTGCCCAACCACCTGGGAGCGTTATCACAGCGACACACACCCTGTTAGGCTGTGTTAACTGATATATATGTAGAGACTAAGCACATAAAACAATATTCAATACTATTTTCAAAATATTGCTATGATAATACAAATAAGGCACTCTGACTGTATATATCAATGGTCATAATCACTGTAGACTGATAGTACTGGCGTGCCTCATCCCCATACACCTAGTAAGCACACATTTACACAACATTGAATAATCACTCCTGATGTCATTACTTATTTATGCATGCACAAATATGAAACTAAGCATTCTGATGTAGCCCCCGCTGCTCAAAATAATTTGCAGGAGTCGGGTAATATTCAATCAAATTGTACTATGGACCAACTTCTTTGACTATCACCAGCCACAGCCACTGGACATGTCACGACCCAACACACCACCACAAGTTGCCAGAGTTGAGCATTAAATTTGCAGGCAAGTACCATTGCGCCATGCACAAATTCCCAGATATTCAAAGCTGGCAAATGAGATAATAGTTTATACAAGACGAAGGTGGGATCATTTACATCTATTATGGCCCCATTGCATACCATTAGCATGTGGTGCATGATCCACAAGTTTGCACCTGGCCGCCCTACTAGGCAGCAGCCGTTGAGACCAATGCCTACAGCCCAATGACACACTATCTCTCTCTCTACATTTATCCCACACAGATCCTGGCAATCACAGCATAAGCATGACCCCCCACATCTACCGCGCCATCACGGGCAATACAGTAACACATTCATAAATGTGAGGTCATAAGAGTAGGCTGCACGCCCCATAGCTATAGTTAGGCATCAACGGGCATGCAGTCGCACAGGGTTATTCGGCAGGCAGCAGGCAGCACGCGGGCAGATCTGCCGCCCACCGCTGAGGGGAGCAGGCTAGAGGGCTTCATACAGGACTGGGGGCACGAAAACCAGGCTGACTTTTGATGGTAGTAACTGACATTCTGCCCACAATCAGAATTACATCCACTGACCACCAGGGAGATATTTTGGTTGAGAAAGGGCTTCACATTCTGCCATGATCACGACTGGTAGGTGATACGCTCTGGCCGGATTGGGCTCGGGAGATGTGAGCAGGGAGGTCATGTTACTATTGCCTCGATCCTGTGGGAGATCTGTAGGGGGGCATGTAACTATTCCTGCAGTCAGGCATCAAGAGATGTGTGGGTAACAGTTACTATATGCACAATGGGGCTGGTAGAGGGGCACAGAACTAACTAGGGTCCAGCCAGGAGTGGCAGCTGTGTTGCCTGCAATACAGCAGCTCACATGAGTGGCGCCAACTTCATTTTGGAGACTCAGTTGTACAGCCAGATGTTGAAGTTGCGATGCAAACTATCTACAACCCCAGACTGTTGAAAGGCCTTACGCGTTCCTCCCCTAATGTTAACCATGCATTCATTTCATTGATCTTTTGCACAATCTGTTGTCACGACATAACTGCCTCCTGGTAAATAACGACAATAGTTTAAAGTTGACTTGCACACACACAACCCTGTTGCACATGGAGGAACCTTTCAATATGTGTCCACACTATAAGACGTTTTCACTAAGTCTAAAACATTGACAACTATAATTAAAGTTGTGCTGATTTACTTACGTGAGTGGCGCTCCCCGCACTTGGCTTCCAGCCTCCATAATTCATGAGCGAGGTACCAGCACGTGTCGTTGTCTGGTATCACCTCCCGCTCCTTAAGTACATAGAATAGCTGGTGCAACAGCTTCCACTTCTTTGATACTACAGACTTATTTTTACTTAGTGCAATATAAAATAACTATTCACGCGACTCCATGCATCCAGCTCCGGTTTGTACCCTCATCAACACCAGCATTCCCGGGCCTGACTGCCCAACAGCACACCTCTCGCAAGGTCCACTGCCCCATGTCCTTGATCAGTCTTAGTAGTTCAGAAATAAAACCCAAAATACATTAGTATCATGTAACAATATTCATCATTTCTTAAACAAATTCTATACAATAGTAATTAAATTACTCAAAGACCCTGTCCTTCAAGATAGCAGAAACACAGACAGTACCATAATAGAACAAAACAGGATACAGCCACCTTGACAGTAAAACAACTGCTAGTACACTAACATGCTATGCTCCAGTCTCATGCGTTGGAGTAACCAAAAGAAACATCAAATTTGGGACACGATATATCCACTGTACCACAGTGAAATAATAGCACAACATTGCAATGTGATATTAAACACAGATGCAAATACACATCACAGAACTGTGTTTTATTGAAGTCACAATCATACATTACTGGTAATACAGGCCTTGAAATAACATACTCTCCACCCAGCTCGGACACCTGTTTTCATTGGGACAGGCGTTTCTTTCTTGGCCTGTCCTTGGACAAGACAGTTCTGATTTACAACTTTGCCACATATTAGGCTGTAGCCCCAACCACAGCACTCTATATAGAAAAAAGGGATGTCAGGACCTCATGATATGAAGATGCAACCAGGACTCAAAATAAGTGGGCACTGACCACTAATATGCACTTCAGTTTTAGTAATTGCCTCCCGCACTTTAAAGGCAGCAACCCAAGAGCACTCTAGTAGCTCCTCATGTGTCTGTCCTGTGTAGTAAATAAATTACACACGGTAGCCAAAATTTAATGTGGGTGAATCAATCCATCAAGCAGGACCGGAAGAGGTATAAAATGTTTAACATGTGTTTCTGGAAATAGAAACTCTACAGATGAAGAAACTTCATGAGCCAGTTAGCAAACACAAAAATGCTACAGAGTGTGATTCAAATATATCCTTCATGCTCTAGATGTTCAAGGATGTTTACCACTGTTCATTTGTACACATACCTTACCTGTAGCCTGCCACATCATGATTGTTTTGTCAGAATGTAAAACCACATTTATTCACATATGCACTTTAACATTCTGTGAAAGGAATCATCTCTGACGGAGTTACAGGTATTATCAAACAGTTATCACTGTCAAACAACCTCAACAGTAAACCAGGTAAGGATATATTCTCCTACAACCTGACAAACTCCAAAAACACTAAAGCATTATACAGCAAAGCAGAGAAATTGGCAGAACCACTTCACCATGGCAGCTAGGCTACCGCATATTATAAAATCTATTTTTGACCACATTAATATGGTTCTGAAAAGAACCTTTGTGTATCTATCATATTTCATCAAACAGTCTCACAATCTTAAAGGACTCAAGTTCCATCTTGAAGGTCTCCCAGAAAATGACAATTGCCAGCATAAATGCACACCATCTAGTGAGGGCCTTGTCATTACAGAATTTAATTTCGGGGTGGCGTGTAGTATACCTGCATTCCATGCATCGTAAAAAACAGTAATCTCGTACATTTACTTTTCAAGCAGCTCTGTTAATCAGATACATATGATGCTCTACTTGCCAGACTCTATGTCGCAATATCTGAAAATATGATAATACAGGCAGGCAACATAGACATAATAGAAGCAAGGTCCAATTTTGCTTCCGTTACTAAACCCATCGTTTTAAACCCAAATCATTGCCTCCAAGATGGATTAGCAGTATGTCAGGAGGAGAGTGAGTTCTCAAAAGTCTGTGCATGGTTGGCATAAGATGTTTCCCATCTCATTCCACCACGACCAAACCATTTTACATAGCAAATCGGGAGCTGCAGGTCCCTTCAAAATCACTATGAACTGCAAACTCAGCTGCTCGTCTTATGTAACTTCTTTAATTATCCACAAATCCTTTTCCTATTTTCTGCCATTCTAGCTTTTAACCCAGAACTGCACACAAGCTACTAAGAAAGGACTATTCACCCTGCAGTGACCAGACAGCACTGAAAATCAAACTATTTTCCTCCTTATTCAAGCTAGCTTCACTGCATTCAGTCAAAACACACACATAAAAAAAAAACTTTCCCTCCTGCTCTGGCTTCATGAACCAATGTAACTCATGCATTAGTATTACTAGACTATGTCACTGCAAAAATCTAAAACCACTGAGAACTAAACAAAATGCATGCTTTTCACGAGCAGTTTTAAACAATTACAACATCGAGAAAGAAGTCTAGATTGGTGCGTTTAAGTCATACAACTCCAGTGCACTTCCTATCTCCTCCATTTGCAGCTGTATCTTACAAGTGAGTACTGAACTTCTTTATTACTTTAAACTATTTTCTCTTAAGAATATAGCATGCCACATAATAACAATTAACATCATCAGATTAAACACCCAAAAATGTTTTGATTAATAATGTACATGTTCTAATAAGTTTTTAAATACTAGAAAATATCTATATGAACATAGACTGTAATTACAGTTTGAACTGCTTCTTTCTGCAATTTTCAAAATGGATCTTGTGTTTCTTCTTCAGTGTTGTCCGTCACTGATTGGTTCTCAGAAGTGGCCTGACAATCTTTAATTTCATTGGTAGAGCTATCTGTCCTCAAACAGACTATTTAATGATTTGATAATGAATGTTTCAGCCACTCCCAAATTACATAACTACTTTCAGCACGATACACTGCATTTACTTCGATAGCACAGTAAAATTTATGAGTGTCGAACCGACAATACTGACCATGGTCGAATGCGAAAGTACAATTGCGACACTTTAGAATGCAGAAAGTATTTTTTCGACACTTAGGTACTCACAATAATTTCAAGGGTCTATATATTGACACAGTTTCACATTTTATAAATGACTTAATTATCAATTGTAACCTAACCTCCTGATAACTGCTCAAACTCAGCGCCCAGTGCAGATATTAGATTACAATGGCAATGTACCCATAAACTGTGCAGCGTACACTTACAAAACACTTGTTTGTGTTTCCTCAAGTACCTCATATATCCATTCCACGACCTCTGCTCATAACATTACACTCTTATGTTAAATTTCTAGAATAGTCATTCATCGACTCATGTAAAGCAGCACATAAACAAAACACAGTATCATCAGAAGCGACAAATAAAATCTACACTATTCAGAACATTGTCATCTGAGTTACAATAACACCCTCCAGAGTGGGTGTAGGGAAAACCAAACCAACCAGAGTAATGAGACCCGACAACACAGGAGGAGGAGCTAGGATCTGGAAGGTACAATATTCCCTATCGCACCTGATATGCACTTAAATGTGCACTGTAAAGGAAAAAATGGAGGAAAAATTTTAAAAATATATAAAATACAAAATGAGCTTCAAACAACTATGATTATACTAATCCCTCTGGCTGTTTGATTTCTATACTATTGGGAACTCCATTATGTGACAGGAACACTTTGTTGGCATGCACTTTGTGACTGAAACTACCAGAACACGGGAGGTTCTGAATCTGCGATCAAATACTAGGTACACCGTTCATTGAAGATTTTTTTTTTGTAAGGTACTCTGTACCTGCCAGTAGTTTAGGACACAAGCGAGATTAGTAAATACAGTAGAGGGACTTGTGACATTTGTTTTTAGATTTTCTGAATAAGACCCAGACAAATCACAGCACTTTCCTAACACAGTGGCTGTGAATGGAGACATGCCATAAGCTTTCACCATGTAATGGATTACCAGTCTTTGACAGACCATGATACACGGCATTTTTTCTTAGCTATTTGCTGGTAGATGTCATTGTTTAGAAGTTTTGTATGGTACAATGCTTCTGTTGGTTTTTCTAGTATTGTGTGTGTGTGTGTGTGTGTGTGTGTGTGCTGGGGGACATCATGGTCTTGTTCATTCATTTGCTTACCAAGTGGTACAAAATGGCAGGTGAAAAGCTTGAAGACTGGGTTGGCTACAAATACACAAGTAATGCAGCACCCGAATAGTAACTTCTTTTTGCTGGTATCTGTTCAAATACCCGACCCACTGAGATTGAGTATCATAGCCAATCAGAAGGCTAGGATTTTTCAGACCCATTTTCAAAAGCAAATAGTAAAGTCTGAACTGAAAAGTATGACACAACACAAAGTTACTAGTGTACCTGTGAACTGCTGCAACATAAATGAAAATATTTAGAATTTTCACACACACATTTTTTGAACATATTGAATTTATCTGTGAAGCGCATCCACAGTAATTTTTAGACTGTATTCACACACAGTTATTTCTGCAAGGAACTTCATCATTGCACAGCACATATGAAAAAACATTCTTTTGCCATGTTGCTTGAAAAACACAAATCAATTACAATACACAGCACAAAAAAAACCTATGTTACTATTACATCATCAACATTAGAAATTGCAGCTAACATGCAACCATATCTACAAATGTACCACACACACACTCCACACAAACAGTAATAGTAGACATATCACTCACGTTATAAAATATACTAATTGTTATACATTTAATAATGCACACTGTCACTCTGAATTTCTTGGTCTACATACTTAATCGTAAACTGACTATCGCATAACATGCTACACAGCACAGAGCACATCTTCGTACACAGATAAAAAAATAACAGCCATCCCTGTCGTAGAACACCATTGAAGAAAAAAAAAACATTCAAATGTCAAAATATTGAGAATGAAAAATTTCTGATATTACATGACTGTGCAATGCATTTCATAACCTTTATCATTGGCATCTTTCGTTGTTAACATTCTTAACCTTACTATTCTATTAATACACATTACTATAAGAAATTTACTGAAGCATATTCTAAAACTTTTTTTCTTTCTCATACAGGTGCCTGATACTTATGATAGATTGCTTACTGTCACTGTCAACTATAATACCTGAAAATGCCAACTAAATACAGATGTAGGTGTATCTCAAAACGAGAGTGGTATAATAGTACTACACTGTTGTATAAGGCAACAAACAAAAAAGTAAAAGTTACCCAAAAAACCAACATCGACAGAGCATTACTGCAACAGTATTACATCAAGTCACTGCACAGAGAAACAAAAATCCATTAAAAAAACAAAATGTATAAACATCTGGAAATGTTGTGTCGATCTGTGGGCGAAACACAACTATCTGAAGTCTCTTAACCATCAGCAGGCGGCTCAAATCCAACAACAAAATGAAAAATTGTGACTTACAACTTAGAAAAGAAAGTATTTCGATCACTGTAAGTAAAGCTAAGATCGAAAGACTTATGCTGCTGTGCTTTCTGGCACAACCGCAAACAGATCAAGAGTCACCTTTCTCTGATGAATTCACGTCTGAAAGTACAAACATTTTGTCAACAGAGCACTGTTTGTACTACGAATTAATGCGTAAGTGTCATGTCATGAATTCAGGAAACTTGTATATAGCATCAAAAAAAGGCTAGTATGTACATTGTTAACTTCTGCCATGTCTTCACAGGACAGTGGATGCACACACAACTCAGAAGCATATTTCTGGGAAGAGTCTTATCATGACTTACGAAACAACAGACATTCAATATCGATGGAGTCCGGCAAACTTACAAATGTCTTCAGTATCTCTGATGACAATCAATTAGATACTGATGATGACTGTGGTCAACCATAGTCTTGAATAAAGCGGCACTACTTACACAGTGATCATGTAATCCTACCTGCAACCGTAGGCAATCATCATTTTCAAAAAAGTGAACAGTTTGTTAACCTATTCATAATAACAGATCGCAAAGAGAGACATAAGCTATTTACTGAAATCGACCATTGTAAATCATTACATATACTGGACTCATGGGTCACTCACTTGCATGTCTCGATACTGGTGTTTGTGATAGTTTTCACAACATACAGATGCTACTTGGTGCGGGCAGGCATCTTGAAACTTTGTCCTACAGAGTATATGAAGTACAGCGAGCTGGCCATCAGTACACTTGTTTAAATGACTTATTGCAGTCGGGTGATGCCGCGGTGCCATCACTTTCATGAAAAAGTGCAACACATTCCTTCTGAGCCAGAAACAGGAAATTTCCAGTGTCACACTTCAACAGAAAAATCTGTTTCAGCGTTGAAAACAACATTCTGAAACAATCACGGAAAGAAATTGCTAAGTTTGAGATTGCAAAGTATCAAGTTTGATTACAGCATATGTGTCATGCGACCGTATGTGCTACATAAAACAAACTGTCACAGATCAACCTAGAAACTGGTCATCATACAATGACATATGGTTCGCCTCACAGCATTCTTGCTTCTGAAATCTAACTTTCATCACAAGACACCAATTGTACTATGCAAACACTGTTTTCAAAACTGAAGTGCAGCACTTTGCCAGGAAGGTCAGGATTAAACAACATGAAACAGATGTTACACCAACTGAGATTTCAACATTGAATAAGTTTGAGACGTATTCCTAATTCAGACAATGAAACCATTCCCAAACGATTCGTCTGAACACAAAGACCGAAAATTCCACAGAAAAGAGCTAGTTAGAGCTCTAAAGGGTTCTATGATGTATCTACCACTTCCTCTACAGGAAAATGTTCAAAGCTATCAACAGAAAATAGCTTGGTCATTCTAGTAAATAGTGTGCCTACAAAGGCCAAGGTCATCTGGTAGATGTTGTCAGCCTGCAAAAGAGTAAGCTTGCTCTGGCTTATTTAAGAGAAACAATTCCTTTTATATGACCTTGACATAGATCAAATGGCCAGCCTCTCTGTGCAACATGATCTATTAGAAAAAAATGAAAGCCAATCATTGAGAAAGTCACTACACAGACAAGTGACAATGTGTATATGAACAGTACAATTCACCCACTACATAGTAGAGATCCATTAGGAGACAACATTGATCTCTATCAAATGAAGCAGGTGGAAGGTGAGCCTGTCCAGCATTTGGGAGGCAACACTGAAACCACGCTGCTTCCCAGACCTATTTCAAAGGTCAGGCGGACGCCTGAATGAAGAAATCTGGTGCAAGTGCTGAGTACCGCACCAGCCGTATCCTGAGCAAAGATAGCAAATTCGGAGCGTAACATACAGTACCTGTTCCATCTATTCTGGAAAGTGAGCTTAGCATTCTGTCTGCGTCTAGCACATACCATTCACGCTAACAACTCCACTAGATGGAATTACAGCTGCTCAATTTCTGGAGAAATTGAGACAGAAAGATGAAAATGTGCAAGTGAATCTGTCCCATACTTTCAAGCCTACGTGGCACCAAGAATATTGGTATCGCAGACACTGGAGTAGTAATGATACTACGAATGTAGCTGGCCACGTTTGTCACATAGTTGTGCAGAACTAGGGCCGAACTCAGTGAACTGTGAAGTGGGCAAATTCCGATGTCAAGGCATCTCATCAATGACTATCAGAAAAGTGTTCACTGATCCTGTATCTGTCACAAGACACTTTCCTGGCCCTTCCATGACATTCTCAATTTCATCTTATCAAAGGACAATCTCCTCTGAGGCATTGTAGAACACTACTTTTGGAGGACAGAATATCAAGCACGGAGGTGCCCCTCATATCCATATGTTATTATGGATCAAGGATGCGCCACCGAATCGGTGAACATGATGCAGCAAGTGCTATCACTACATCAAAAATATATCCTTGTCACATTCAGACAATGTATGACAGTCTACACTATGGAAGTTGGTTAAAAGTTCTAGTGACATATTTGGCAAAATATTGCCCGCGAGCAGTAAAGAACAAATCTAATTGGTACCGCGATGTCGCTTTGGATTTTCTAGAAGAGTTTGTCAGAATGGTGCCATGAATGACCTTTTTCTCAACAATGCAACACCACTTGAAAGCAAAAATCAACAAGAGGGTATATAGGTTGCAGAGATGAAAAGAGGTGTATCAATGACTGCAACCAACTCTTCTCCTAAAATGGCAAGCAAACATAGATGTTCAGTTTGTGGCTGACAACTCACTAGCCCTGGTTAGCTATGTAACCGTACATAACCAAACATGAACAGACTAGCTTGCAAGATCTTTGGGAAGATAAACCCAGTTCAACAAAAACCCTGACATCTCAGCTGTGGTCATTGGGTTTGAAGACTCTTTCACACAGAAATGTGGAGCTTCAGACAATGACAAGCAATGGGTACACATCTATGCGGGAAGTCTGGCGCTGTACGTTCCTCGGTGTAAACTACAAAGAGAAACGGAAGCGTGTACTGATTCCTCATGCTGAAATTGAGGAGCTTGCTGTCAAGACTGCTTGAAAGGCAGAGTAGAGAAACTTACCAGAGCAAGGGAAAAGGATTAAGACTTAATTTGGCTAAGCAGATTTACTGTGTGGTGGTGTTTTTATTTTTTACTACAGGGGATTGCTACTGTTTGTTGCTAACATTTCATTGCTATTTTTCTCTGATTCAAATTATTTGTTGCTGGTATACCTTCTTCTGCATTATTACAGGTGTGCCTACAGATGTGTGCTAACAGATTACTCCTGTAATCTTCTGATTCAAATGTCATTTTTAAAGGTATATCTTCTGTTACTGCTTTATTTTTCTCTGGAGCAAGTGTTTCTTGCATATATCTTCTCTCAAATTATTACAGGTGCGGCTTTACAGGTTTTAATTTACTCTAACATTAGGATAACTTCCAGGAGTTACTGCATTTAGTTGTTGACTGATTGTTTCTGCTCTTACCTCCTTGTTCTTTCATCCAGTGGTTCTTCTTTTAGAGCAGGGAAGGGCCAACCACCACCCCATCCCCAACCACCCACGCTACCTCCTTTTATAATTACCACAGTTGTGACATTTCCTGTGGCAGAGCAGGAAGGCCCGGATCAGTGGGGCCTCCACAAGGTGATCTCATTTACAGGGCACTAATAATTTAACTTGTTATAACAAGTTAAACAAAACTCAATTAAACCATTACTTGCATTTTTTTTACCTAATTACTCTGTTAGATTTCGACAGCAACTTATTTTGGAATGGATTTCCATTAACTTCCGGTACTGTGGAACAATTTCAGAGGACAGTCTTACAGGTTAGGACACTGTCCTACATGCTGGACCTTTGGGAGATCTTGGGACTCAGCTCCGGGCAGCATGGGCAGAGATTGCATGCCTCAAATTTCATATTGAAGAAGACATTATAAGAAATCACCCACCATTTCCCCAGCATCCAACAGAAAACCTCGACCGCAGAGGGTAGTTGGTCCAGAAGGTTGGCAGGTGGTTGGGAGGAAACAAATCAAATGCCCCATCACTCTGCTCAACACATTACCTCCAAAAAACCATATAAACACTACAAACAGGTATCTGCCTCTATCTCTGAAATCAAATAAAGAGGCAGAAGACACTGCAGAACAGGACACTGCAACACAGGAGCTAACACAACAAAACTCACACAAATCAGGAACCAAAACAAAGAAACAACACAAAGAAATCAAAAACTTCTGATCATAGGAGACTCCATGATTCGGGAGTTGATACCCATCTCCAGCCAGGGTGATGGTCAGGTCTCCAGGTACATCAGCAGAGACACAGCCACCATTACTAAAATTGTTCACAAACAGGAAAACATTGATGTCCTAGTACACAAGGACTAATAGTCGCCAGACGCATCAGTTGTGGAGACCAAGGAACACCTGACTAGGCTGGGTGACAAACTATCATCTATTTCATCGGCATCTCCTTCTCAGAGATCCTGCCAGTCTGGAGAGTGGAGCAGATGGACAGAAAGGTCAGAGAAAGGGGAGATAGGGAAGCTAAACACGTGGCTCAAGGGCTGGTGCCAGGAAAAGGACACAGATTTGTAGGAACTGGCAACAGTTCCTGGGGACGAAAGTTCTTTAAATTTGATGGACTGCATCTGACTAAAAGTCAGTGCATTGGGGCAGAGTTTGACATCTTTGCAGAATATTTAAACTATGCAAATGGGGAGGGTGCAGCACCCCATACGTCGAATGGGAAGAACACCTCCCCCTCAGCTGGTGGTCAAACAGGAATTCAGCATGTTGCCATTCATTTACATCACCAGGTAAGAAAAAGGTTTGTCTCCCATCACGGCCTTTGGGGTAATGCCAAACTTCACCCAACAACTTCTAACACAAAATCTGTGTTGACAACACACAATGCTCACAGCCTGGGAAATAAGATCCCAGACCTGCAGACCAATAATGTCAGAGGCTAAACTGGACATAGTAGCAATTAGTGAGACGTGGTTTACCAGTAACCACACTTGGGAGACTCCAGTACCTGGCTATGTAGTTCAGAAGAGACCGAGGTGCAAAAGGGGAGGTGGCCCTGTATGTTAATGAAAATATCAAAACAAAATTCAGAATACCATAAGAGCCAGAAGAACTGAGGTCACCCTGGAAACAGAAATGGGACAGCCATAAGAACTGGGGTTGTCTACAGGCCCCCAGACCAGAAGAGGACATAGACACATTACTGTTAGAAGATACACAAAACATGACAGCTAAGGGAGGTTCACATAATGGGAGACTTCAACATGCGGATACAGATTCAATACCAGCGGAGTCTCTGCCAGAACTAGACTCATGGTGATTTCCTGCAGGGGAGGGCCTCAAACAACGCGGCAACCACAAGAGACAGAGCATCTAGATCTAGTACTGACTAACAAGAAGGGATCACAGATCTCCAGGTAGAAGGTCACCTGGGGACCAGTGACATCATGGTATGGTACAATTGGCTACTACATCCCAAATCACCCATTCAAGAGGCAAAAATATGGGACTTCAGAGGCTGACAGATAAGATGGCCAACAGAGTTAAGCTAGCCCTGGCAAAAGAAACACAGGTGAGGAGTACCAGGCAAAGTGGGCAAGCATTAAGGATGCAATACTTCAAGCAACATCCCATTGTGTTAGACAGAAAAGGAAGTGCAAAAGAAGAAACCACTTTGGTTCTCAAATACAGTAGCAGAAAGGTCAGAGCCAAAGGCTGGCCTTCCAGAAATATAAGAGACACCAACAGGATGAAGATAGGAGGCATAAACTGCCCTAAGAGGAAGCAGGTAGGCAGTAAGGCAGGCAAAGTCCCAAACTGAAACACTAGCACAAACAGTAAAAGAGGTGACAGACTTTCTAAGATACATTAGTGAAAGGAGAAAGTCCAGAGAGTGATAACAAAGCAATGGAGAAAAGGGAGCATGTGAGGAGGAGGACCCTGTAAGGCATCTATCCTAAATAGATACTTTTGCTCAGTATTTACTGAAGAAGGTAGGGCAGAGCCCACAGCTCAGCATCATGGACACAGGAGGAGGACGAACTACTCCTTCACAATAGTAAGGGTCCTACAAGAGCTTGCTAAGCTCAAGGGTGGATAAGGCAATGGGACCTGATGGCATACATCCCAGGGTACCTAGGAGCTAAAGAAGGAACTAGCAGAGCCATTAGCAAATTGTTTAGTGAGTCTCTGAGCACAGGAGAGGTCCCAGAAAACTGGAGAAGGGCTCATGTGAGTCCCGCTCCACAAGAGTAGTAGCAGGGAGGGAGGCGGGAACTACAGACCGGTCAGTCTTACCTCAGTAATGGGCAAGATTATGGAGGCACTCCTTAAGGAAAGGATAGTGCAACACCTGGAATCCATAGGGGCAAAGGATCCAAGACAGCATGGGTTTACAAAAGGAAGGTCCTGTCAAACTAATCTCATAGATTTCTTTGACTGGGTAACCAGAGTGGTGGACCAAGGGGGAGCAGTTGATGTATACGCCTACCTTGACTTCAGCAAAGCTTTTGACACTGTTCCACATAGAAGATTGATAAATAAGCTGGGTAGGCGCAGGGTGGGTCAGAAGCTGGTCAACTGGGTAGCAAACTGGTTGACGAGGCAGAAAACAGAGAGTGGTGGTAAATGGTATACAGTCAGAAGAGATGCCAGTCACAAGTGGGGTACCTCAGGGATCAGTCCTGGGGCCAGTCCTCTTCAACATCTTCATTAGTGACCTTGCAGATGGACTAGAGGGTAAGGCTTGTCTGTTTGCAGATGACACAAGATCTGCAACAGAGTAGATGATCCAGATGGGGTGGGACAGAAGAGAAGAGATCTGGATAAACTAGCAGAATGGTCAGAAGAGTGAACTGAGATTTAATGCAAAGAGTGCAAAATCATGCACAAGGAAGAGAAACCCTGAAGCCACCTATAGGCTGGGAGGGAGTTGCTAGCAGTCACAAAGGAAGAAAGAGACTTGGGCATCATCATCACTGATGAAATCATCAAGCAGACCCTCTAAAGCAGTAGGTAAGGCTAGGGGGGTGTTAGGTGTATTAGTAGGGGTATCACGTCATAAGAGGGAGGTAATATCCTCTGTACAAGACACTGGTTAGGCCTTATCCGAGTAATTGCATGCAGTATTGAGTCCACACCTTCACAAGACAGTAACCAAATTGAGGCAGTACAGAGAAGGGCAGCCAAAATGGTGCAGGGACTGCATCAGAAGACATATGAGGACAGATTAACGGAGCTCAATATGTATACCCTTGAGCAAAGAGAGAGAGTCATATGATCAGAGCATTCAAACACCTTAAGGGCATAAACAAGGTGAAAAGAGTCTAACATGTTTAAATATAAGAAAAATAGCAGGACAAGAGGACACAGCATGAGATTAGGGGGGGCCGATAAGAGGGAATGTGAGGAAATTCTTTTTCACAGAAAGGGTGGTGGATGCATGGAATGGCTTACCACAAAGTGGTGGCTATGAATACAGTGCAGGGCATTCAAACAGGCATGGGATAGGCATAAGGGAGCAATACAAATGACTATGAATAGATAGGCCACTGACAGAGCAAAGGCCGATGGCACATTTATAAGGTAGAAAAAGAAATGGGCAGACTGGATGGGCCTTGCGGTCCTTATCTGCCATCAACTTCTATGTTTCTATGTTTCTAATACACCTTCTTCAAAACATATCTTGAAGAATAACCTGATAGACACATACTACCCACGTAGACACAACGAGATGAATGATATGTGTCTGTTTGAGGTGGCTAAGTGGTATGACTACAAGACAGGTGCAGCACATGACTCAAGACGGCACATTTACAAGGTCAATGGACTAGATGGCTGTCTTGTGAAGAGAACAAGCCATGGCTTATAGATCACTGCAAACTGCATCTAGAGACATCAGAGAGCACAGAACATTACTACTTTGCTCTCTATTCCTATTTAGACCCTGGAGGAGTGAGTCTGAATTAAAAGGTGACTCTGACACATTCGAAGAACAGTTCAATGTCACTTATGAGAATTTCCAAACTGACTACTCACAAACATACATAAAAAAGACTAAAAGCTGAGAAAGAACAGCTCGAGCAGGCAGAGAAGCAACTTCAGGAAGACACTCCAGTTAGTTCACAAGACAACCTTGATCCAGAAGGACAAGGTGTTCTAGGTGACCCTCTGCCGTTAAATGCCCCAGAACTGTTACTCTCAGAAATTGAGACAGCCATGCAACATGGCACACACTCTATGGTCAACCCAGCTGATGTAAGAGAAAGACTAAATCAGCTACAGCATACAGTACACTCCAAAGTGGTTGAAGCTGTCCAACATGGTATACTACATGAAACAAAAAAATGTGACTGCACTCAGCACAAACCACTACTAATGTTTGTCAGTGGTTCAGCTGGCACAGGAAAGAGTTTCCTGATTGAAGCTATCACTTCAGAAATACGGAGTGTGACAGGCTCTTCAATGTCTGTTGCTGTGACTGCTGCCACAGGACTAGCAGCATACAACATTGGTGGAGTAACATTACACGCTCTTTATGTTGCCAGTCGAACATGGGAGAACTGAGAGTATCATAAACTGTCATTCGAGGTTGCATCTCAGCTCCGTCCCATGTTCACAAAGATGCAGCTACTCATTGTTGACGAAATCAGCATGGTCTCCAATGTCATGCTAGCCTGTATTCATCTACGTCTACAGCAGATCTTACGTACAGACGATGCAGTGCCATTTGGTGGCAAAAGTATACTTGTGTTGGGAGACCTTTTACAACTTGCACCAGTCAATGCAGAGCATGTATTCACAACTCTGACTGCCAAGCAAGCTAAGAATATCCTCGGTTGCATTGCAGGCTATAACATATGGGAATTAGTTTACCTATGTTGAGTTGTCTGAGAACATTTGACAGTGAGTGACCTAGCTTACAAATCACTTTTAGATGAAGCTCGCACAGGTTCTCTATCACCAGAACATGTTTGTATGTTAAATGATCGAAAAATCACAGTAGATAGTACATGCATAGAAACAGCATGTAATGTCTTCAGCAATATATACTCTACTGCCAGACACATAGTGTGTCTTATGCCACAACTAAAGAAATGCACTGAATTCAACAATCTAATGCTACAAAGAGAGAACCAAGAGATTGTCACTCTCCATGCAATTGATACAGTTGATGGCGTTATTCTTAATCAGCTAGTAGCAAAGATGACTGAACGACTAAGTGAACTGAAGTCAGATGTTTCACGAGCTGGCCTGAAGCTCTTCTCACACTTTGTAGAATGCACGTATCTATGCACGCGTAATCTAGATGTCCAACAAGGCATGGTAAATGGTGCCATGGGAAACATCACTGACTTTATCTATAATGTACAGGAGACATTTATTCAGACACTTGTAGTGCAGTTTGACAACGTGGAACACTCTGTACACATAGATCGAACCTCAATAAAATTCCAGGTTTTAAGGATATCTACGTAAACAGAGAAACAGTTCCCATTATTGTTGTATATGCTGTCTCCATTCACAAATCTCAGGGATTAAGTTGGATTCAGCAATGATAGACATAGGTACAGACATTTTCAAAGATGGCATGAGCTCGTTGCACTTTCACGTGCGAAACCTTTCTGGATTGCACATCATTAGTATAGCACCTCAGAAAATATGAGCTGACAAGCGATGTATTCTTGAGTACAACAGATTACGTACTCTACATCAGCCACAAATGTCTTTAATACCACTGCCTACATATATGTCGGTCTCACACAATTCAGTCACAGCTAGACGAAGCAACAAACAGCAGCAAGCTTCACAAAGTGATTCAAAAAAAAGAGTTCAGCAAAGGCCACAAACTCAAGTAAACATTCACAACCAACAATTCATCAGAAATCAGTTGGTGTAGCTGCTGTACCACTGTTTGACAACAGCAGTAGAGTAACTGCTATGCTAACTCAGCTATGCAAGTTTTTCACACATGCCTACAGTTTGTGCAAGCAATATCTGCTTCACAAGACAATCCCTATCAAATGCTTTGAAGCAGATTATCAACATGACTTCTGACCACTCTAACAATGTACACTCACTAACACCACTACGACAGGTGTTATCTACATATGCTGGATGTAGTACATTTGCTGCAGACATACAGCAAGACAGTACTGAGTTTATGATGGCTGTGATAAACAATCTTGATGAAGACGGCACCCCAATCCGCCAGTACTTCACAGTAACATACGTTACAAAATATGTATGTGTTTCATGTGGCAATTCACAGCGTGAAACCACACAAGACATGCTGTGGATAACTCTCTTTGTTCCTAAAGCCAAAAGTGTCAAATTTCGACAGCTGTTCACTATTGCTGAATGTAGTCATGCCTGTGTAAGGTGCGGAGGCAGATGCACTCAGTCCATACAGAGGACTTCATCTCAATATCTGTTGTTATGTTGCTGAAGATTTGACACCAATGGGCTCAGAGTTGATACTCCTATCACAGACTACACAGCTAGTAGAATAGTCTTCAACCAATCACTGTTTGACATGCACAGCATTATCTATCACCATGGTCAATCCATGCATTCTGGACATTACCACTCGTTACTAAGGTGCACAGCTGGATGGTTAGAGTGTGACGACTCTACAACAACTTTTAAACAGAGACTCCCACGTCACCTGAAAAATGCATATCTTCTAATATTGAAGAATTATGACAACCTTCATATTTCAGAAGAATAGGACAAAACATGTATCATTTTAACATGAGTACTTTGTCCCAAAAATGTCATAACTCGTTACAATGTTGTACAATTTACAACTGTAAATAAACAATACAATTTCAACAAAATTGAATTCAAATACAGATATCACATAGACTGTGACATGTTACATCTTGTGTAGATCAGTGACTACATGAAAATTGTTGTAGTGGCTTCAATCGGCGCCAACAATATTTACAGTCACTAGAGAAACCATGATTACATGTCTATACAAGATTATGCATCTAAAAACGTTACTAAGCTGCACAGCTGGATGGTTGAAGTGTGACGACTCTACAACAACTCTTAAATAGACACTCCCATCACCTCAAAAATGCATATCTTCTAATATTGAAGAATTATGACAACCTTCATATTTCAGAAGAATAGGACAAAACCTGTACCATTTTAACATGAGTACTTTGTCCCCAAAAATGTCATAACTCGTTACAATGTTGTACAATTTACAACTGTAAATAAGCAATACAATTTCAACAAAAAATGGAATTCAAATACAGACATTACATAGACTGTGACATGTTACATCTTGTGTAGATCAGTGACTACATGAAAATTGTCGTAGTGGCTTCAATCGACGCCAACAATATTTACAGTCACTAGAGACACCATGATTACATGTCTGTGAAAGATTCTACCCTTATAACATTCAACAAACATTCCACTGTCTCAGAAGTAGTCTTTAACACTTAGTGACTCTTCACATATAGAGAACATCATTAGATCACCATGCAACAGTGTAGAACTATCACACTTTCAGATGTAGTACTAGTACTGTACATATGTAAAAACAACTACCGTTATTGATAATGCAAGAAGCTGACTTACACAACTGTTAATAATAACCAATTACTGAATCTAATTCAGTGACTCTTACAACTGTTTAAAATTACTTGTACATAATAGAAACATTTGTTTTCAAGTGTACATTGTTAATAACTTGTTTAATAGTTGAACTAAAAATAGCAGTGTAGCACTACAGTACAAGTGAATGTCTTACATATTACTCTGCAGTATACTAACAACATGTAACTAAGCATAGTTTGTGAAAAAATGCATTCCATTACAGTTTTAATATTTACAAGTTAAGAATTTACATAGAAGCCAATGTAAGAATTGATAACATTTTTTTGTTCATGTAAAACATTTATTTTTTTTTGTACTTGTCACATAACTAACTGTACCATATGTACAAAATATTGACAATTGTAAATCAGGCACTGTTGCTGATCACAACAAACTGCATACCTGTTCCTGACAATATTTATGATCGCCTCAATTGAGGGGTCGGTGGGAATTTTCCATTTGCACCTAGTCAGTGACATATTATTTAATAGTAAGAATCAAATGTCACTAAACTTACAATTGTGTAAACTGTACTACTTAGACAATCAGCATATGGTTTTTCGCCCACCCAGGAACATCCACATTAGCAGTCACACAATTACAACAAAACACTTGTCTATCTTGTGTCTAATCACACTTCACAACCAACTGACATTCCCTTATTAACATAGCAGACAAGTAATGCACTACACATAGTTACAACACAACCATTTTTAAAAAGTAACATTTTAACAAACTACATTCACATTCAATAGCAATATCTTCAGCCTGACTATTAAAATTACAAGTCAAATGCCAGAAAATACTTCACACATATAAACAGAAGTAAGTACTGAAGCACAACTAAAAACACACAACATCTGATTAGTTTCATATAATATCACACACTTAGTCCAATCCACATTATACACTTATTATTATTCTTACACATTTACAAATTTCACAAGTAATGATTGCACACATACAAAGATTGTATTGTGAGACTGCTTCTGTTAAGAAAATTTTAATTTTGATTCGACCTTTTCTCCATTTGACAAATTGGCAATACATTTTTTAAAACCATAACCACCTGACCACCGACTCATTACTTTAAATACCATACTGAAATGAAAATAAGTGTCTATGACTTAAGCATACAAATCAATGTTTACTAATACTGCTACAACTATACCTCCATCTATTTGTTTGCTACCTATGACATACAGTCAGCAACACAGCAACACAAAGGGTAACACACATGGTGGCATAGATGGAATTGTCAGCCCTAAGTCTCACCCCATGACATGTGTAAAGCAGCAGAAGTATAGGAGAGTGGGGTGAGAGTTAGAGCCACGACCAATGCACACCCCAATGCCGGTTGGGGGTGGGCAGGCAGTACAGGCCATGCGCTACCGCCACATGATGTGTTATGGCACAATAAAACAGACAGCACCGCAAACATTAATGCTAAAAGTGCCACTTGGGGGAGTGGGCAGCGGGGTACAAGTGGGTGTTCACCCCTAACAGTGAATTTCCTCACTTTTGTCGCTGTGGAACAACCCTAACTAATGCATTAAACAGACTTTTTTGCCTCTAATTTTCCTTCTTTTTAAGAAAGATAACAAGAAATAGTAAATGTAATGCAGCAGCGGGCGCGCGGGGCCCACAACCATGAATGAGAACAGAAAGGCTAATGCATACAGTGGCATACACAGGAATGCTGTGCCACGTGATGCCTTGTCACAAAGTAACGTGGTGCCTGTAAATTGAAATGTCAATGGGCATGGTGACACAAAGTGAAACAGAAAGCAAAACAGTACAGTACACACAAATGGCTAAAAAGTAACAGAACGAAACAAAAAGCAAAAAACAATGGAGCATATGGTGGCATTGAGTCTGCATGGATCATCAGCCCTAACCTCACCCCATGACATGTGTAAAACAGCAGAAGTATAGGACAATGCGGTGAGAGTTAGGACCCATAATCCAATCGTACACCTACCGCGGTTTGGGGATGGGTGGGGTCCAAGGGGTTTTTCAACCCTAACAGCGAATTTCCTCACTTTTGTTGCTGTGGAACAACCCTAACTAATGCATTAAACACAGTTTTTTGCCTCTAATTTCCCTTCTTTTTAAGAATGATAACAAGAAACAGTGAATGTAATGCAGCAGCGGAGAGCTGGGCTCTTGGCCCCGCGCTCCCGCCACATGATGTGTTGTGGCATACTAACAGGGACAGCAACGCAAACAGAAATGCTAACAGTGGCGCACATGCTAACACAAGCACGAATGAGAACAGAAAGGGTAACGCACATGGTGGCGTAGATGGGAATGGTCTGCCACATGATCTGTTGTGACATAGTAACATGGTGCCTGCAAACACAAATGGCAATGGGCATGGTGAAGTAAAGTGAAACAGTAAGAGAAACAGTACTGTACACAGAAATGGCACAAAATAACAGAAACACAAGCGCAAATGAAAACGCAAAGGATAACGCACATGGTGGCGCAGACGCCAATGGTAAGAGAAGCAGAATGCGAAGCATAGCGAAAAGAGCAACAGTAACAGTAATATAAGCACATAGGCTGGTTTTCCCACAACCTGCATTGAAAAAGACAGTGAGTACAAATAATGTATGCAAAATAATGAGTATCGCACAGAAAATGAGATCTTGGAATACTAAACACATTATATCTCAGGAACCATTGACGTGAAAAAAAAATTTAAAAGTCATATTATTTACAACTGTCCTGGCTAATTTGAATCTTAGCCCCATTGGGAGCTAAGAAATTTTCTGACGAAAAGTCCGTATCTCACACCGTTTCCGAGATACGGGCCTGAAAGGCGCGGCGAACGCCGTAATGTTATCCTATGGGAAAAAACGTCAATTTTGGAGTGCCGTAACTTTGCCGCCATGTGATATTTTTTACCAAACTACTGAAAGGCACATCTGTGGACTGTTAGCTGTCTTCCTTCCAAATTTCAGGAAAAAATACCAAACCGTTATTTTGCAGCAGGGTGCCAAAGGATTCCTGTAATGCTTCGGGCGCCACAATGTTATCCTATGGGAAAAACGGTCAACTTTGGAGTGCCATAACTTTGCTGCCGTGTAATATTTTTTCAATACAACACTGAAAGGCACATCTGTGAGATGTCAGCTGCGTTCCCTCCAAATTTTAGCCCAAAACTCCCAACAGTTATTTTGCAGTACAGTGCCAAAGAATTGCTGTCATTTCCCCACAGACTAGAAAATTACTGTCGCAATTTGCGAAAGCTTTCGCAAAAAAGTTCGACACTTTCGTGAGCACGAAAGTAATTTGCGAAAGTACTTTTTCCAGAAATTTGAAAAACATATTTCTGGGGTGTTTTACCACAAAATAAAGACATGGCAAGCATCCTCAGGGCCCGAATAGCTAAATACAAAAAGAATTACGTTGCTAGAGGGTCTCAAATTTAAATGCCAACCATTTTTCTGATCACCAACTGAAAACAAAATGGCGGATTTGCGAAAGTAACAGGCCCATTTGCGAAAGTAAAAATGCATTTGCGACACTGTCGAACTTTTTGTTAACTTTTCCCATTGACTTATAATGGGAAACTGTTTTTTGAATAACTTTTGAACCGTTTAATATTTTTTCACCAAATCTTCAAAGGCACATCAGGGACCCACCTGCATGTTCCCTGAAGATTTCAGGCGATCCACGCAAACTGTATGACCTGTAGGCGCGACCGTAGAATTCCAGAAAAGCGTAAACGCGTGCACAGATCACGCTTAATAACTCCACAACTGTATATCTGATCAGTATGAAACTTGGCAGATCCCAAGGCCTATGGGTCTTGATTATACATTCCAAATTTCAGGAAAATCCATCAAACGGTTGCAAAGTTATTAAGGTGCAAAATTTGGGGTTTAACATGGAAATGGCTCCTGAACCCTAACTATGGTAGCACTACCGTGCTACCATAATATATTCATTGCAAAAAAAACTCTGTTTTACAAAACCAGTTAGGGTTTCTATTACACTTTTAAAAGGATGGAAATTCAATGTCAAATCAAATCAAAACAATGTTTATTTGTAATGTGCTTTCCAAAATACCAAAGGGTTCGGGTTAGGGTTAATATGTGTATCAGCACAACAACACCAATCTCTGGAAACATTAGAAACAAAACAGTTATTTGATATATCGCTTGGTGTCCTTCCACCTAACTCGTACACCATACAAATATATTGTTCTATACCACATGATTAACAGCTCAAATGGTGTATAAGTTAGGTAGAAGGGGATATATCAAACAACTGTTTTGTTTCTAATGTTTGCAGAGATTGGTTTTGTTGTGCTGATACACGTATTAACCCTAACATTGAATGTCCATCCTTTTAAAGGTGTAATAAAACCCCTAACTGGTTTTGTAAAACAGAGTTTTTTTGCAATTAATTTCCTTACTTTTTGAGATAGGTGTGTAACCAAATTGCAACAAATACTCATAAGTTTGTCATTTTGTTCACATTGTGACCCCAAATGTTCAAAATAGTCTTCTTATCACTGCACCTCATAACCTTCATACTGTAGGTGTAACTTTCTTAATCCATGGCAAAATGCCATTCTGTGCCACAGCTGTGGAAACACATTTTGGACAGGATGTGAGAAATGACAGCTCTAGTATTCATGAGGTGCTGTGAAGAAATGGCAATGTTCAAACTTTGGAGTGAAAATATAAATGATTGTCAGTTACATGCAGTCGTAGGAAAATTTCATTGATTGCATGTACTGTAACTCAGGCATTTTTTGTTACTTTTGCTACAAAATTTCAACATTGCCTTTTTGGGACCCCACGTTATGAACACTGGCACTGTCATTTCGTTACTCGATCCTGGAAGGTGATTTCACACAGCAACTGCACCATTCTGCACCACAGGTGCAAAATTACATTCTGGACAGGATGTACAAAATTACAGCTATTCTGTTCATATTGCAGTGTAAAAAAATGACAATGTTGAAAATCTGGAGTGAAAATATGAAACAGTGGCAAAGTGACGAGCATGCGTAGAAAGTGCGTAACGCACGCCTGAAAGCAGTCATTTTTTTGAAATTTTTCACCAACTTTTCAACATGGGCTTTATGGTTCCTCCCATCATGAACAGTGGCACTGTCATTTTGTTAATCCATCCCAAAAGCTGATTTCATGCAGCAACAATGCCATTCTGCGCCACAGGTGCAAAAATACATTTTGGGCATGATATGAAAAATGACGGTTGTACTGTTCATAAGGAGTTGTTAAAAAGTGGCAATGTTGAAAATCTGGAGTGAAAATATAAAAAATTGGCAATGTTACCAGCGTGCGTAGAAACTGCGCAACGCATGTTCACAACAACGACTTCGCTAAACAAAATCTGCCTCACCTTAAATAAGGCCTGTAGGCTAATCACTGGGGCTCCCAGACTTACACATACCTGCCATCTATATGCCCTGGCAAATCTGCTTGATCTTGACGACCGTCTTAGGTATCAAACCTGCCTCCTAACAAAAAAAAACTCTCCTTGGGCTATCCCCACCTGGTTTGACTGCCTTTATCCACCAAACAAACTCACTAGTACAAACTCGATCCTCCTGCAAAACCACGCTGTTAGTACCTAGGGCAAGGACCTCATAAGGACAAAGGGCCTACCACTACCATGCCCCATCCTGGTATAACACCCTCCCCATCAGTATCTCTGACGCTTCCACGATCTCTCGTTTCAAAACCTCCCTCCATAATCACCTATTCACTACACGCAGCTGTGGCTGCTTCTAAGTTTTACTCCTGCTCAATCACGCTGACAAAGCTCCCAGAGTGGCTGCACCCAACCTACTACCTCCTCTATATTTGGTTCCCTTTACCTCTCTGCTTGACTCTACTAAGTTTATTACTGTATAGACTCTCCTCTGTTTTTCCTGATGTGCAAATTATTCTAAACCTACTTGAACTATGCCAATCCTGTAACCTTGAAAACTGTAACTATTTTATGTCCTCATGTTCTTCCAAATCTTGTACACTGTTATTTTGTAAAAGTTTGTTATTACTGTTTTGTCCTCTCTGTGACGAGGTACCTTTGTATACGAGCCTCTGGCTCAAAGGTTGTAAACTGATGTTAAAATAAATATAATTAAAAACAAAAGTCTTTTTTAGGAATTTTCTCACCAAAATTGCAACATGGGCTTTTTGGGACCCCATTTCATGAACATTGGCATTGTCGTTTTGTGAACTGGTCCCAAAAGTTAATTCCATGCAGTGACCGTGAAATCACCTTTCGGGACCAAGAAATGAAATGACAGTGATAGTGTTCACAAGGAGGGGTCCCTAGAACCCCATGTTGAAATTTTGGGGCCAAAAGTCCTACAATTGGCTGAGATATCAACCTAAGTTGAAACCCCCTATTCAGTCCCATTATACAGCGCTTACCCGATTCCTTATTTCGCAGTTCAGCTTTGAAGAGTTTTTATTTATTTTTTTCTAATTGTTTAACCAGGTGAGACACACTAAGCTGAAAGCTTGTTTACAGGTGCAATCTGGGAGCATAGGGAAGTTAAGTGACTTGCTCAGGGTCACACAGTATGCAAGTAGGGGCTGTGGGGTTCAAACCCAAGTCTCCAGATTTGCAGCTCAGAGCCTTAAACCACTGCACTAAACTGCCTCCCTAAGAGTGCAGATGTCTTCTGGTGCAGAGAAGACCTCCTGAGGGTAAGTATGGGTAGGGGGTGCAGGGAAGTGGGTGCACAGAGAGAGGTTGGGGATGGAGGAGGGGGATGGGGAGATGACGATGGACCATTTTCTTGTTTACAGGTTAAAAAGAAAATGTAATGGGATGCTTTTCTTTTTTACAGGGATTTCTGTCCTGCAGTGCTGACTTTTTGACAGCAGGACCAGGGTACAAGAGTGGCGGGTAGAACTGCACTGAGGGAGGGAACAGGAGGGATTTATTTTTTCTCTCAACGAGGGCCGGGGTATGAGGGTGGTGGGTGGGACAGCACAGAGGGAGGGAGTGGGATGGATTTATTTTTTCTTACAAAGGGGCTGGGGTACAAGGATGGTGGGTGGGACTGCACAGAGGGAGGGAGCGGGAGGGATTTATTTTTTCTCACAAAGGGGGGTGGGATATGAGGGTGGTGGGTGGGACTGCACAGAGGAAGGGAGTGGAAGGGATTTTGTTCAAATGACAGTGGGACTATGTTACAAGGGTGGCAGGTGGGACTGCACAGAGGGAGTGAGCAGGAGGGATTTTTTAAAATGACAGTCCTCTGTGAAACGTAAAGTAAACACACTTATGCACAATACCCTTATATAAACATATATTTATATAATATTGTGTAAGACACATATGAATTGACATGACGCTGTATGGAATATAAGGATAATACCAGAGGTCACCCACTTCAAATTAAGGCAAGCAGATTTATTTCAGATAAAATAAATACTTTCTTTAGTCAACCAGTTATTAATCCATGGAACAAATAAAGCTCAATACAGTAGCTCTTTAAATTTAAGTTCAGCTGGGGGGCAGAATTTCAAAAAGCTGGAGCGAATAAAGTTATTGCCTCTCTTCCAGTAAACTGAGCTATGCCCTAAGGGATTTGGGAGTATTTTTTTTCCAATGATAAGACTGCATTTTGAACTGTTCAACAGACAGCGGGATGGGGGGGGTGCCACCAGGATTTGTCATTCTACTTCGATACAGGATGTATCACCCTGTGAGATACAATTGTTGTTAATCCCTCTCCCAACAGCTCCTCTCCCAAACAAGATCCTATTTCATGCCTGACATCTATTTTTTCCCATTGAACATAATGGGAAATTTAACCTGTCATAACTCTGGAACGGATTAATATTTTTCCTCCAAATCTTCAAAAGACACATCTGTGAGGCTAAGGTTTTCTACCCTGAAAATTACAGCCCAGCACCTAAAGCTGTTCCTGAGATACAGGTGGCCAAGAAAACAGCAAAAACCAGGGAAATCTCTGTATTTTCAACACTTTATATCTCAAAAACTTCAAAAGGGATTCAAACCAAATTTGGTACATCAACAGACTTACCCAAGCAGATGATACATGCCAAATTTCATGAAAACCTGTGAAAGAAATTTAAAGTTATTAACCAGGAAAAACTGCCCTTTAACATTAAACACTCCTACAAACCCTAACTATACTGGCCCTACCAGGCCAGTATACTGTATTTATGCAACAGGTGTCTGAATAAATCTGCACTGATAAATCCATTTATCTGTGCTACTATGTGGATACATTTATTTATGCAATAGGTGTGAGACCAAAAGCCATTGAATAAATCCATTTATTTCCACATATGTGGAATAAATCTAACCACCCTAGATTTATCCCACATATGTGGGATAAATGCAAACTGTCAATCAAAGCTTTTTTGTTCACTTTTTTGACAAACAAATGTGAATAACTTTAAAACGAAAAATGATAGCATAGTACTGTGAGCACGAAAAATGTTCTGGACAAAATATCTACAAAATGAGTGGTGTTTCATTTATAGATACCTTTTAGTTTTTTTTATAATTAGCAAAAAACAGCAAAAAATCCTATTTTCTTTTCACTTTTCAGACAAACAAATATAAATAACTTTAAAATGAAAAATGATAACATGGTACTGTGAGCACGAAAAATGTTCAGCATAAAAATATCTACAAAATGAGTGGTGTTTCATTCAGAGATACCTTTTAGTTTTTTCAAAATTAGCAAAAAACAGCATAAAATTCAGTTTTCTTTTCACTTTTCGACAAACAAATGTGAATCACTTTAAAACTAAAATGATAGCATGGTACTATGAGCACAAAAATGTTCAGCATGAAAATATCTACAAAATGAGTGGCATTTCATGAATAAACACCTTTTAGTTTTTTTTATAATTAGCAAAAACAGCATAAAATTCAATTTTTGTTTCACTTTTTCATCAAACAAATGTGAATAACTTTAAAACAAAAAGGTAGCATGATACTGTCACCATGACATTTGTTCAGCAAGAGTTCTCTACAAAATGAGTGGTGTTTCATTTAATAACAACCACCCGCTAAGCGGACATACACCAGGAAAGTTAACCAAAAAGTCCCAGAAAGTCCCAGAAATTGCCATTTAAAAAAGAACATAAACAGTCAAAACCAAATGTTCCACACTGATAAGAAGCATCCTATTGCATAAATGAAATATACAATGGTGAGCTGTCAGATAAATGATTTATCTACACTTGTACTGTTTGACCTCAGGACACCTCACCATTAGCTTGCGCCACTCGTGAAGTTATCCCGAGGTCAACAGCACTTGTGTAGATAAATCATTTATCTGACAACTCACCATTGTATATCCCATATTTATCCACACAGTAACTACATCACTAACTACCACCACCTGTGCTGCCTTCTTACCAGCACTGTCTCCCAGTTTCACTTTCATCTCTTCACAGTGCTCTTAAAAGTCAAGCTATCACAGTCCCAAACACTCACAAAATGCACACCCTAACCAACCCTCCCCCAAACTGGAACCACATTTTAAATGAAAACACTCTTAAAAAAAAGCTATTTTTTCCTCTTTCTCAGCACAGCAATCCTGCAAACCAAACACAGCAACCAGGCACAGAGAAAAAACCTGAAAAGGAACTTAACTAAAAAAAAAAATGACAAACCAGAACCCCAAAAATCCTGTTGCATAAATCAAATATGCAGGGGGTGGCTGTGGGATAACAAAGTTATTTGTTCAGTTGCCAGTGACCACTCGTAACCCTCACTCGTGGCTTCACCACTCATGAGGTTACTCAAGGTCACAGGCAGCTGTACAATAACTTTTAATCATCCGAGCACCTACATATCTATATATATATATATATATATATATATATATATGGCAAAACTTGTTTAATGCATCAGTTAGGGTTGTTCCACAGCAACAAAAGTGAGAAATTGATGTGTTAGGGTTGAAACCCCCTTGCACCCCTCCAGCCCACCCCCCAACCAGCATCGGGTGTGCATTGGGGTCGTCAGTCCTAACTCTCACCCCATCACATGTGTAAAGCAGCAGAAGTATAGGAGAATGGGGTGATAGAGAACCAACGATCTCTAATGAGCACCCCAATGCTGGTTGGGGGGTGGGCTGGGGTGTCCAAAGGGGGTTTTCAACCCTAACACCAAATTTCCTCACTTTTGTCACTGTGGAACAACCCTAACTAATGCATTAAACAGAGTTTTTTGCCTCTAATTTCCCTTCTTTTTGAGAATGATAACGAGAAATAGTGAATGTAATGCAGCGGCGGGAAGTGAGCCACGTAATGTGGCGGTGGGACCACGCGCTTCCGCCACGTGATGTCTTGTGGCATAGTAACAGGAACAGCAATGCAAACAGAGCGTAACAGTGGCGCACATGGTAACGCAATAATGAGAACAGAAAGGAGACGACACGGTGGCATAGACGGGAACGCCCGCTACTTGATGTGTTGTCACATAGTAACATGGTGCCTGCAAACGGAAATGTCAATGGGCATGGTGACGCAAAGTGAAACAGAAAGAGAAACAGTACTGTAGACACAAATGGCAAAAATACAGAACGCAAGCATAAAGGAAAGCTAAAGGATAACGCACATGGTGGTGTAGACGTCAACAGTAAGTGAAACGGGTACAGAACCGCAAGCGAAAGGGCAACGGTAACAGTAATGTCAGCACACAGGCTGGTTTTCCCCAAAAGCTGCATAGAGAAAGACAGTGAGTACAAAGAATGTATGCATAATAATGGGTATCGGAGCAGAAAATGAGGACTTGGAATACTAAATAGGTTATATCTCAGGAACCATACGACGTAGAAAATAAATTTGAAAGTCATATGATTTACGACTGTCCTAGCTAGTTTTATGCTAATGGGGGCTAAGCGTTTTTCTGACGAAAAGTCCGTATCTTGCATCATTTCCGAGATATGGGCTCTGAAAGGCTCGGCGAAAGCCGTAATGTTATCCTATAGGGAAAAAAGAGAAGTTCGGAGTGCCATAACTTTGCCTCCCTGTAATATTTTTTCACCAAACCACTGAAAGGCACATCTGTGGGCTGTTGGCTGTGTTTCCTCCAAATGTCAGGAAAAAAGACCGAACTGTTATTTTGCAGCAGGGTGCCAAAGGATTTCTGTAATGCGTCAGGTGCCGTAATGTTATCCTATGGGAAAAAGCATCAAATTTGGAGTACCGTAACTTTGCCACCATCCAATATTTTTTCAACAAAACACTGAAAGGTGCATCTGTGAGATGTCGGCTACGTTCCTCAAATTGCAGCCCAAAACTCCAAACCGTTCTTTTGCAGCATAGTGCCAAAGAATTACTGTTATTTTGGGCATAGTGTCGCAAAGTAGTGTCGTGATTTGAAAGCTGCAAAAATTTGCGACACTTTCATGAGTGCAACACTACTTTGGCGAAGTACTTTTACAGAAATCTGAAAACATATTTCTGGGTGTTTTACCCAAAATAAAGACATGGCTAGCATCCTCAGGGCCTGACTAGGTGAATACAAAAATAATTAGGTTGCTAGAGGGTCTCAATTTTAAATGCCAAGCGTTTTTCTGATCACTAACTGAAAACAAAATGGTGGATTTGCGACACTAACAGGGCCATTTGCGACGCTAAAAAGTGCATTTGCGACACTGTCGAACTTTTAGTTAACTTTTCCCATTGACTTATAATGGGAAATTGTTTTTTGAATAACTTTTGAACCGTTTAATATTTTTTCACAAAATCTTTGAAAGGCACAACAGGGACCCCGTCTGCACGTTCCCTGAAGATTTCGGGCCGGTCACGCAAACTGTGCGACCTGTAGGCGCGACAGTAAAATTCCAGAAAAAGCATAAAGGCATGCGCAGATCACGCTTAATATCTCCGCAGCTGTGTAGCTGACCAGTACAAAACTTGGCAGATCCCAAGGTGTATGGATCTTGATCATGTATTCCAAATTTCAGGCAAATCTGTCAAACTGTTGCAAAGTTATTAAGGTGCAAAATTTTGGGTTTAACATAGAAATGGCTCCTCAACCCTAACTATGGTAGCACTACCGTGTTACCATAATATATATATATATATATATATATTCGATGTTAAGGTTGAAACCCCCTTGCACCCTCAGCCTACCCCCCAACTGGAATCAGGGTGCGCATTGGGGTCATTGGCCCTAAGTGTCACCCCATCACATGTGGAAAGAAGCTGAGGAATAGGAGAATGGGGTGACAGTTAGGACGATGGCCCAATGCACACCCTGACTCCAGTTGGGGTGGGCTGAGGGTGCAAAGGGGTTTCAACCCTAACATCGAATTTCCTCACTTTGTTGCTGTGGAACAACCTAACTGATGCATTAAACTGAGTTTTTGCCTCTAATTTCCCTTCTTTTGAGAATGATAATGAGAAATAGTGAATGTAATGCAGTGGCGGGGCTTGAGGGGTGATGTCTTGTCGCATTGTAACATTGTGCCCTACAGCATAAATCATAATGTACATGGTGACGAAAGCAAAACAGAAGAGGAACAGTACTGTAGACAGAAATGTTAAAAACAACGGAAAAGCATAACCGCAAATGAAAATGCAAAGGGTAACGACATGGTGGCGTAACAAGAACGATAAGTGAAACGAGTACGGAACCACAAGCAGAAACGGTAATGGTAAGAGTAATGTAAGTGCACAGGCTGGTTTTCCCCAAAAGCTGTATAGAGAAAGACAGTGAATAGAAAGAATGTATGCAAAATAATGACTCTCGGAAGACAAAAATTAGTAGTTGTAATAGTAAATTGCTTATATCTCAGTAACCGTACGACATAGAAAAAAAATTTAAAGGTCATATGTATTATCACTTTCCTGGCTAGTTTTATACATAGCCCTAAGGGCTATAATTTTTTGACAAAAACTCCATATCTTGCACTGTTTTCGAGATACGGGCCCTCAAAGGCACGGCGAACGCCGTAATGTTATCCTATGGGAAAAAAACAGAAGTTCGGACTGCCATAACTTTTGAACAGTTTAATATTTTTTCACAAAATCTTTGAAATGCACATTGGGGACCCTGGCCGCACATTTCCTGAAGATTTCGGGCCGGTCGCGCAAACCGTGTGACCTGTAGGCGCAACAGCAGAATTCCAGAAAAAGCGTAAATGCACGCGCAGATCATGCTTAATAACTCCTCAGCTGTGTATCCGACCAGTACAAAACTTGGTAGATCCCAAGGCCTATGGTTCTTGATCGTGTATTCCAGATTTCAGGCAAATCCGTCAAACAGTTGCAAAGTTATTAAGGTGCAAAATTTTGGGTTTAACATAGAAATGGCTCCTCAACCCTAACTATGGCAGCACTACCGTGCTGCCATAATATATATATATATATATATATATTAGAGGCAAAAACTCTGTTTAATGCATTAGTTAGGGTTGTTCCACAGTGACAAAGTGAGGAAATTCAGTGTTAGGGTTGAAAGCCCCCTTGGACCCCCAGCCCACCCCCACCAGCATCTGGGTGCGCGTTGGGGTCGTCGTAACTCTCACCCTATCCATGTGAAGAAACAGAGGTATGGGAGAATGGGGTGAGAGTTGGGACCGAAACTTCGCCTTCCCGATGCTGGTTGAAAGTGAACTGGGGAATCAAAGACTTTCAACTAACAAACCTCACTATCGCTGTCGAACAACCTAACTAATGCATTAAATGGAGTTTTTGCCCTAATTTCCTTTTTTTTGAGAATGATGAGAAATACTGAATGTAATGCGGCAGAAAGGACCCCGTGCTCCCGCCACGTGATGTCTTGTGACATAGTAATAGGAACAGCAACGCAAACAGAAGCACGAACAGTGGTGCACATGGTTACGCAAATGTAAATGGTAAAGGAAACATTAATTGAAACACAAGCGCAAAGTGACACCGAAGTGAACAGTGACGCAAACGGACATTGAAGCACGTACGAAAATGCAACTGGTAATGTGAACAGTGATGGCAGAGGTATTTTAAATGGAAATGTTAAGTGTCACAGGAAAAAGAACGCGAAAGGGAACAGAAATGGAAATGCAAATGCAAGCGCACATGTAAACACAGACCGTAACATGCAGAGGCATGGCACCTCAATTGTGAATGCAAAAGGTAAAGTTAACATGAAGAATAACGCCAAAGGAAACAGAAACAAATATGGGAGCAGAAGCGCGTACGGAAACGCAAACTAAAGATGCGGGCACAGTACACGTAATTATAGACGCAAATGGTAATGGTAACAGCAACAATAACAGCAAAGGAAACAGAAACACAAAAGGAAATGCAAGCGCATATGGAAACGCAAACCGTAATGCGCACTGGGACAGTAACACAATTGCAAACGCAAATGGTAACAGTAACAGCAAGGAAGATGTAAAACGAACAAGAAATGGAAATGCAAATGAAAGGGCTGTCAGAAACGCAAATGGCAATGCGCATGGTGGTGTAAACAGAAACAGTATTGGAAACGCAAATGGTAACAGTGACGAAAACGTAAACAAATGGGAAGCGCAAAGGGTGCTTTACCCGCGGTGGCGTACCGCAGGAGCGATAACACTAATGGGGACATAAATGCAAGTGAAAACAGTAACTGAAAAAGTAACAGAAGCACATACCCTGTTTTTACCAAAGAGGTGCATAGAGAAATACAAAGAATGTATGCATTGTAATGGACTTCAAAGCTTAAAACCAGCATTGGAAGTACTTAATTGCTAATATCTCAGCAACCGCACGACGTAGAAAAAAAATTTGAATGTCAGAAAAATAATGATTTTCCTGGCTAGGGTTTTGTGTTATATATGGGCTATGCAACTCGCAACAAAAAATCCGTATCTTGCATCGTTTTCGAGATACGACCCCGAAAGGCCACCATGTTAGTCTATGGGAAAAAATGCAAACTTCGGAGTACTGTAACTTGGCAACCCTGCAATATTTTTTCATCAACCCACCAAAAGACACATCTGTAAGATGTTGGCTGCGTTCCCTCCAAATTTCAGCTCAAAACACCAAACCGTTCTTTTACAGCAGAGTGGCAAAGAACTGCTGTCATTTTGGCCATGGTCTGAAAAGTAGTGTCGTGATTTGCGAAAGCTTTCGCAAAATTTGGAAAGTGTCATGAGCACAACACTACTTTTGTGACACTACTTTTTCCAGAAATGTGAAAAACATATTTCTGGGGTGTTTTACCCCAAAATAAAGACATGGCTAGCATCCTCAGGGTCTGACTAGGTAAACACAAAAAGAATTGTGTTGCTAGAGGGTCCCAAATTTAAATGGCAAGCATTTTTCTGATTGCTAACTGAAAACAAAATGGCAGATTTGCGACACTACTAGGGCCATTTGCGACACTAAAAAGTGCATTTTCGAAAGTGTCAAACTTTTTGTTAACTTTTCCCATTGACTTATAATGGGAACTTGTTTTTTGAATAACTTTTGAACCGTTTAATATTTTTTCATGAAATCTTCAAAAAGCACATCGGGGACCCTGGCCACACGTTCCCTGAAGTTTTCAGACCGGTTGTGCACACCATGTGACCTGTAGACATGAGCAAAGAATTCACCAGAAAGTGTAAATACGTGCACGGATGTCACTTAATAACTCTACATCCGTATATCAGACTAGCACAATAGTTGGCAGATCCCAAGATCTATGGTTATGTCCCGTGCCTGCCAAATTTCAGACACATCCATTGAATGATGGCAAAGTTATTAAGCTACAAAGTTTAACCCTTTAACCTTAAAAGGGCTCCTCGACCCTAACTATGTTAGCACTACCGTGCTACCATATATATATATATATATATATATATATATATATATATATATATATATATATACACACACTATACACACAAATATATCTAACTGTATTATATATCTATATCTATATATGTATGTATACAATGTACATAGAGATTCCACTACTAAAATAAATGCATTATTTTCCCAAGACTCTGACCCAAGTGAAAGATAAACAATGTTATTCACCCAGTTGATAAATAACAATGTTTATTTTTCATTATTCAAAACTCGAATAGGCCAAATGGAGTGATGAAGCCGATCTCTCTCTGACTTCAGGGGTAAGGGGTACCTGTCAAAAGCCCTTTGTCAGGTCTATGGTGGCCAGGTACATGGCTCCTCCTAACCTCACTAGGCCATTATCCGTCCTGGGCACAGGGTAGCCATCAGATTCCGTATAGCTGGTGAGCTTGTGATAGTGAACACAGAACCTCATGGTCCCATTCTTCTTAGTGATCAGTGCCCCCAGAGAGGCCCAGTGAGTACTGAACTCCTGGAATACCCTAGCAGCCACCAGCATTTCCTTGATTGTCCCCTCAATGGCATATTTCACTCCCTCAGGGATTCTGTATGGTGGCTGCTTCAGCAGGGCCTGGGACCCTGTATCCACAAGGTGCTCCACCAGCATGGTACACACCAGTTTCTCCGTAAACACTTTCCCAAATATATGCAGCACCCCATGCATTTTGGCAGCACGGGCTGGTATCAGCCTCTCCAAGATGGTGACAGCATCCACTGAGGATTCTCCCTTAACCTTTCCAAAGAGATCCACTAGTGGGTCTGTTTCTGCCTCCTCTTCCAGATAGCTGTATACAGCAAGGACCATTTTGTCCAGGTCATGGTAGGGCTTCATCATGTTTACATGGTAGATTCACTGCTTATGCCTCTGTTGGGCAGCTCCACCATGTAATTAACATCATTCACACCCCTGACCACCGAGTAAAGACAATGGAAAGAAGGGAGGTGGTGTTGCCATCTACCTCTCTAATTCCATCCTGTTCACTCCAGTGCTCTCTTTCACCTCCCCCTCTGCATATGAAATGCTCCTCCTCAAACTCTCCATCCCTTTCTCTTCCCCTATCTTCATGGCTGGTGTCTATTGCTGCCCTACTCTGTCACTGAACGTCTAACCACTATCTCTACTCATGCCTCCACCAGTGAATGACTCATCCTTGGGGAGTTCAATATTAGTTGTCTCTCCCTCTCACAATCTAAACTCTGCCAAAATATTAAGTCTCTTCAACTGACGCAACTTATCTCAGTCCCTACTTGTCACAATCGTAGATCCCTTAATCATTTATTACTGGACTGGGTACTTAATTCTCACCCCCGCCATATCACAGATGCTGGCACCCTCCCTGATGCCCTTAGTGATCACCATATGGTCTATTGCATGTGCAAAATTCATCGCTCCAAAGTCATGTAACTTGGTAATAAAATTACCTTTCTCAGGTTCTTGTTGGAACTGCACAAAAGGAAGAGATGACAGACAAGCGGTGTCCAGATAATAAATGTAATTTACTACTGGTAAATAAGAATAATATAGGCTTACAACCAACAGTATAATCACTGGGAGAGTATCCAGTTTTCTTACCTATAGGCGCAGTCAAGTCTGTCTGAGAGAAAATAAGTGATGCAAAGGGTCTTATACCCTGATAATAACCATGACAACAATAAAAGATACACAAAATGCACATAATTGGCCAAAAACAGGTGGTCAGAGTAACTATCCTAATTAGCATGAGAAGTTGCTTAGCTTAGCAGAAGATAAAGTGAACAATGAGGTCTGTGATGCTTCCAAGGTCATTTGCAGTTACAGTCTGAGCAGGCACTAAAGATGGCACTGTTGCCTAACTAATAATTATACAATAAAAATATAATGGAAAACATCTCCCAGGGGTACAATATATTGTGAGAATATAGTGAAGCACAATATGCATTGAAAAAGTACAGCAGAACTCAGATCCTGACACTTATGCTTATACGATAAGTGTCTATGCCCTAAAATTAGTAAATATGCCTACATACAGTATGTGTTGCTGTCCATGAGGTGGGGGTACAATCAGGGGTGCTGTTCCATGGATAACAGTCTCCCCTAAAATTATTCAGATTCAGTCACTGGACTTGTCCTTGCTACATAGTGACTTGCTAGCTACCAACTGGTCCATCTCTGCCGCCAGCAACATCAACTCTGCCCTTAACTACTTTGTCCAACATTCTTGTCAATCTGGGATCTGCATGCCCTCCTCAGGAAAACCAGGGTCCATAGTTCCCTCTCCCCTGGATCTTAGCTGAATTGCTGGCCTGCCTCAGTACACATGATCCGGCCCGGAAGACTCACAGGTCCTCTGGCTTCCCGGCTGGCCTTAACAGGTATCGAGCCTTTTGGAATGTTTGCACCAGAGCCACCAGACTTGCCAAGGCTAAGTACTTTTCCTCCACCTTATAGAACAACCTTAGCCACCCCTTCAAGTTCTGGAAGGTCATCCATGCCCTCTTCTTTCCCCCAACCCAGTCTTCCTCCCCAGTCCTCAATGTAGGTGACACCCTTATTTCTGACCCTCTTTCCATTGCTTCTGAATTCAACTCCTTCATCACCTCCTCTGTCCCCTCCCTTCTCTCCTACCTCTCCTCTACACCCCTCCCCTGCTCCCCTTCCTGCCCCTCCATCGCACTCCTTCTTCTCATCAGTCAATCCTGCTACTTCTCTCAAACTCTCTTGGCCCTTAACCCTCTTAAAGGCCTGACCCTGGATGGGCTCGACCCCAAACTCCTACACCTCTCTACCCCCTTTATTGCCTTACCAATCTCCTCCCTTCTCAACTTCTCCTTCTCTCTTGCTTCTGTCCCAGACTCCCGGAAGCACATCACTGTTATTCCCCTTCTCAAAGGAGGTGACTTCTCCACCACTGGCAACTTCCACCCTATCTCTCTGTTTCCTACCTTAGCTAAACATCAGGTACACATAGTGCTGACTCAACTCTCCTTTGATTCTTCCTCTTTTTTCTCCCCCTTCCAGTCTGGCTTCTGTAAACACCACTCCACCACCTCCTCCCTCCTCTGACTTACTAACTCTATTCTTACAGGCATGGATCAGGACCTCTTCACAGCAACCATCTTTGTCAACTTGGCCAAAGCTTTTAACATTGTTTCCTACCCTCTCCCCCTTGACAAGCTCAAGGCAGTGGGGCTCTCTGACTCTGTAACTAATTGGTTTCACTCCTACCTTGTAGGCAGATCTCAATCAATCAGTTAGAATAAGTGATTCCTTATTCCCCTCCTTCTATCAGCACTGGGTACCCCAAGGTTCCGTCCTTGGCCCACTACTCTTCTCAGTATTCCTAAATAACCTCCCCTCTGCCTACTCATCTGCATCCACCCATATGTACGCAGATGACACAGTCCTACTTGCCTCTGGTTCCTCCCCTTCCAAGCAAATGGCCAGGCTACAGCAAGACTTAAACAACATTCAGTGCTGGTTCTGGACAAATCAGTTATCCTTAAATGCCAAGAAAATTGTCTCTATGACCTTTGGCACTAAGCAGAGGCTATCCAAGTTCACCTCCCCCCCCTTCTGTACCTTTGATGGGATCACAGTGGATGACAGTCCCTCATTTAAGTACCCTGGGGTCTGGCTAGACCAGCACCTCAACATCTTGGAGCACACGGATGCCAGCCATAAAAATCTCCATCCTAAACTTGGCACATGCTATATAGGAACAAAAGCTGTATCCCTCTTCCTGCTCACCGAGATATCATGATGAAAATAATTGTTCCCATTTTCGATTATGGTGTAATTGTCTGCAGTTCTGCACCAAAGACCACCCTTTCCAGACTGGACCCCTTCTTTCACTCCTTCTGCTGCTTCACTTTGGACTGTCTGCTCTGCACTCACCACTGTTCCTTATACTCCTCCCTGTCCCTCCCCTCCCTTGAATCTCGTTGCTTCACTCACTGTGCCTCCTTTATCTCAAAATTCTGTCTGATGCCCTTCCCCTCCTACCTCACCTCTCTCCTCTCCTCCCCCTCCACCCTCCTCATACAGCCTTCATAACTCTAACTATTGCTCCTTCACACTCCCTTCAAGGAAATCCCTCACTGGCCAGGCTGCTTTCTCCTACTGCTTTCATAACCTTCAAAACTCTCTCCCCCTAACCATTCGCTTCTCTTCTTCCAAACTCTCTCCATTCTCTTCCCCATGCCATGACCACTGCTCCCTCCTGCACTTGACCCTGAGACTTGTCCATACCCCAACCTTCAATTACCCTCATCCTCCTTCCACTCCTTCCTTGCTCCACCTTTCAACTCCCTCCTCCCCTCTCTTCCTCCCTTCACCCTTTCTCTCCCTTACCTTTCTGCTCTTTGCTCCTTTCTTTTCCCCTGATCTGTGCTTGCTTTCCCCGCCTTTGTTTCTTTCTCCACCCTTTCATCAGTATCCCTTGTGTCTCCACCCCCTGAAATGTATTCCCTTGAAATCCAGTGGTCAGGCTCTTCACCTTGTCCTTGTACAAATCCCCTTCTGCTATTGTTCGATTTATTGCTCTGTTTGTTGTTTTAGCGTATAAGTTATTGTTCTGTTTGTTCTTATACTCCTCTTCCCCCTCTCCCCAGGACGCATCTAGAAACAAGCTTTATATCAGCTCAGTATCTTTTCTGGTGATACCTTTTAAATAAATACAGTACATATATATATAAATAAGGACCCTCCCAAGCTGCTTGTAATTTGTTCTGTCAGACAGGGATGAGTATCATCACCCATTGCCTGACTTCGTACTCTCTGGCTCTTGTATTGAGGGAGCTCAGCGAGGTGCCGGCTGCACCTCTGACAGCCCTGTTCAGTCACTAACTGGAGACAGGAGTTGTTCTGGAGGACTAAAGGAGGGCAGATGTAGTCCTACTTCACAACAGTTGAAGCAAAGAGGAGGCTGGCAACTACAGGGCAGTCAGCCTGATTTCAGTAGTGGGGAAAGTAATGGAATCACTGCTGAAGGAGAGAACTGTGGAATATCTGAAATCCAGTGGCCTTCAGGATCTGAGGCAGCATGGATTCACTGGGGAGAGATCATGTCAAATAAATCTGATAGGTTTCTATGACTGGGTAACCAGGGAATTGGATCAGGGCGGAGCAGTGAATGTGGTCTACCTGGATTTCAGTAAGACATTTAACACTGTTCCACATAGGAGGCTGGTATAATAGCTGGGAAGCCTGGGTGTGAGTCCTAAGGTGGTAAACTGGGTGAGAAATTGGTTGGGGACAGGAGGCAGAGGGTAATGGTAAACGGAGTTCACTCCAAGGAAGGGAGGTTGACAAGCGGGGTGCCACAGGGATCAGTGCTGGCACCAGTCCTCTTTAATGTCTTTATTAGCGACATTGCAGAGGGGCTAGAAGGGAAAGTATGCCTTTTTGCAGATGACACTAAAATCTGTAATAGGGTAGACACTCCAGGGGTGGTGGAAAAAATGAATAGTTATCTAGGAAAGTTCGAGGAGTGGCCAAGGGCATGGCAGCTAGGTTTCAATGTGAAGAGGTGCAAATTCATGCACTTGGGGCATAGAAACCAAGGGGTGGAGTAAAAAATGGGGGGGTTAGTATTAACCACCACCATACAGGAAAGAGACCTGGGAGTAATCATATCTGATGACCAAAAGGTGGCCAGACAGTGTGACAAGGCAGTGGGGAGAGCTAGTGGGATGCTAGGATGCATACAGAGGGTTATCACCAGCAGAAAGAGAGAGAGATGATATTACCATTGTATAGATCACTGGTGAGACCTCACCTAGAGTACTGGGTCCTATTCTGGAGACCACATCTCTGGAAGGACATTGACAGGGTAGAGGCAGTCCAGAGGAGGACAACCAAAATGGTGCAGGGTCTGCATCATAAGTCCTATAAGGAGAGACTGAAGGACCTCAATATGTACACCCTGGAGGAAAGGAGGGAGAGGGGAGATATGATAGAAACATTCAAATACCTCACAGGTGTAAATAAAGTTCAAGATGGAAGCATTTTACAGAAATAAATATGCTTAAGAACAAGGGGACATGCTATGAAGCTGGGGGAGGCTCAGGGAGAGGTGAGGAAGTACTTCTTCACAGAAAGAGTGGTGGATGCCTGGAACAGCCTCCTAGTGGAGGTGGTGGGGGCAAAAATAGTAACAGGCTTTAAGAATGCATGGGATAGGCATAAGGGAACCTTAGACGTGGGGACAGCGGGGGGGGGAGCCAGAGATCAAGTAGGGTCTGCAGTGTTATAGTAGGTAGGGAAAATGGGCAGACTAGGTGAACCAAGCAGTCTTTATCTGCCATCAATATCTATGTTTCTGTGGTCCCACAGTAGTACCACATCTTCTGCCTCTGTTGTGCAGTGTATGGAAGCTCCTGGGAGAACTCCATGAGCTCTTTAATCCATGACTTGAAATTCAGGATATCCCCTTGGAAAGCAAGCTCACCCTCCCATTCATCCCTTATCAAATTAAGGGGACCCCCTTACCCTATGACCAAACTGGAACCTGAAGGGTGAGAACCTTGTGGACTTTTAGGGGACTTCCCTATATGCCAGTAAGAGATGGGGCAAGTGCAGGCCCACTGGCACTGATGGCTGAGGTGCTGCCAAGCACCTTACCTCACACCACACTGGCAACCTGGGTTTGTCTCATGTCTGGGTTGCTGGGGGCTGGCTGGGGGGAGGGTAGAAGAAAGATTGAGCATGCCACCTCACAGCTCTCCACTCCCTGGGTGGGTTTCCAAGACATCCCCCATCTTGGCTGACACCTAGTGGAGGCTAGGTGTCAGAGCACAGACGCTCAGAGGCTGACATGATGTCAGGAGGGTGGATGAGGAAGTAAGCTGGAAGCACATGCATGCCTACATGTACATGTGCTCTCTGTTGCCATGATCTTGTGTCAGGAAAAAAATAGGTGTTAAAAGCTGGCGTGGTGGGGTGAATAATGCCCACTCACCACAACACCATCCACTACATCACAGGCTCCTGAGGTGATTAGTGGATCGTGCTTCAGTGGGGAGGACAGCCCTCCCTCTCCAGATCCCCACAATGGTGGGGGGGCTCCGTGGGGGTGCTACACTGATAGGTAAACCAGAGAGATTGTGGATGATGACTGGAAGTGGTAGAGGTGACTGAAGGGAGCCTCCCCTGCCATGGCCAGAAGAGACAAAATGTATCTAGAAAAGGATGGGATAAGTACACGTCCCACTCTCTTGCATGCTGGTTGGTTAATGCCCTTAACATGAATTTAAATGATGCATTAAATTGCTCGACCAGACCATTAGTCTGGAGGTGGTATTGGCCCTGAGCTGCCACACCACACACTTCTCCCAAACACTAGTCATTAGTGCAGATATGAAATCTGTGCTCTGCTGCAACAGAACCTCCTGGGGGGAAACCCACCCAGCTGAATATCCCCAGCAGTTCACCAGCCACATTTACTGCCTCAGTGGAAGACAAGGGCACTGCCTCTAGGTACCTCGTGATATAATCCACAACTACCAAAATGTTCCTCTTGCCAGTGCAACTTGGGGTGGTAAGTGGTCCCACAATGTCAACAGCAACTCACTGAAAAGGCTCTTCAGTTATAAGTAGGGGACTCAAAGCCACCTTAGCCCTGTCCTGAACCTGTCCCACCTCCTCACACTGCATTGTATGGCTGACTCCAAAGTGTCCAGAAAAAGGTATATTGTGGGCTAAGACAAGAAGCTGTTTTCTGTATTCCTTAGGAACTACTATCTGCCAGAGTACCCCTACTGTGGTCCTCTCTTTGAACACATTTTCGATATAGGAGCCCATTCTCCCAGTATGCCTACCTTTTCTTGGAACCCTGAGAGTCACCTTCTACCTTGGTGGCCGAATCCCTTAATTCCCATAGGGAAGGGTCAGCTTGCTGAGCTCTTCCCAGCTCTGCACATCTGACGTTTTCTAAAACACACTCACCTGTGGGAGAGCTGTCCATAGCTGGGCTCTCCCCAGTCTGTAGCAATGGCTCAGAACTGCTTCTCCCAGCATATTGTTTAATTACAACTTCCTCTGCTGCTGAGGGAAGTGTTGTTTCCAGCTGCACTGTCCCCTCCGTGTTCTCTGGAGCCAGTTCCCTATCCTTACTATGGGTGGTGACATACACAGTGCTGATCCTACTGTCGATATCATTACCCATCATTATATCAATGGGCAGGTCTGCCACAACACCCCCACCATATGCCCTGTCCACTTTCCCAGCTTAGAAAGATCAGGGCTATTGACACTGAGACCACAGAACCGATCACTCCTCTAGTTCTGGAAAACTGGCCTGGCAAGATCTGTTCACTGTGAATCAAATCCTGTTTTATCATTGAAATGGAGGGGCAAGGGTCCCTCAATGCCTGGATTACTATCCTATTTACTAATACACCCTGTGTTAGTAAATGTGATGATAATCCACAGACTGAGGGACACTTGGCCCTCCATTTCAGTGGTAAAACAGGATTTGATTCACAATGAATATATCCTGCTGGGTTAGTTTCCCAGCATTAGAGAAGTGATGGGTCCTGTGGTTTCCATGTGTGCAATGAAGTTAGTGGGACCTGCACTCTGAGTACAGGCCACTAGCTGCTGGGAACTTCCAGAGCTACCCCCTCCAGCTGCACTTGCCACTTTTGCTATATTTTTTAGGCAGTCATTCGACAGAATTCGGTAGATATAGCACCTGCTTTACCCTGACTCCTTTCTTACTTTTTGAAACCATTCAGCTTCCCTTTTTGTTCAGGCACAGGCCGGCTTCTCTTAAATTCCCCCCTTCCCCTGGGGTTCCCTTAAAACCACTGAGCGTATGGTAGTCTGGATTTAAACTGATCAGCCCTCTTGGCTGCCTCATTTGTAGAGCTAGGAGCCTTATTCCATAGTCACATCTTCAGCTTGTCTGGTAAAATCCATAGAAACTGTTCCATAAGGTGCAACTCTTTCATCTGTTCCACAGAGCTAGCCTTTGCATCCTCTAATCATTGCTCTAACAGATTGCCTAGTTGTACACATATTTTTTTTAACGTCATACTTTGTCTGCCTTGCTGCGGTGCAATCGGCGGGGGCATCTAGCCACTGGCTTGACCCGCCCGGAGAGAAGCAGGCTCAGTCACATGATGGGGGGTTGGTACGGCCATTCCCTGACCCACTGGGAGGTCCCCCTATGCCTTCCCATGCCGGGCTGAGACCGAACCCCTTCCCCCAGTATGATTCCACGACTGACCTCCAGGCGGGCCAAGACTCTTCTTTGCAATTCCATTCCTATACACTTCTCTCTGGGCTTATGACAGCACAAGACATTTCTACTGTCCCAAACCCTCTGACGCTTTCCATTTCCCTCCCATCTGCCTAGTTGCACACTTTCTACACCTTGGGGGCTAATTTTTATGGAGCATACCCTTTTACTTTCCAAGCAGTCTTAACTCAATAAATTTCAATTGATGTTCTTTAGCAAGAACTGAACCACCAAAACCCTTTCAGACATCCAATCGCTGATGCCTTGGCCAGCAGCTGGGCCTGATTCTGGGCAGTTTTGGGTGCCCCAGCCTTTAAGTCCTGGCACACTCCACTCATACAGCGATTCCAGCCTCTGAACTGTCTCATCAGGAGGACCTCTGCCAGTGCCACACCAGATCACCCAGTGGACTGCAACCCCACTGGGGTCCCAAACATCACTCCCCCAAATGGACTTTTCTCGCCTCCATAAGTGGCTCACCCCATGGGTCAAAACTCTGCAGCGGTCTCCAGCCTGGAGATTAGGGGTAACTCTACCACCATTACACCCTCAACTGCAAGCGCTACCACTTCCAAGCTGCGCCCCAGGCCCTACTGCCACAGCAAGCCCACCCACAGTAAAACCATCCAACCCAACAGCTGAACTCACCCATGGGCAATCTTTTGTTTAGGGCTTTAGGCCCTGTTGGTGCTAACCCTACCAAGGTGCCGAAGTTCACTTGGCAGGCCACCATTTTAATTTCTTCTCCCCAGGCTCTGGCTCCTAAAATGCACCAACAGGCCCCATGTCTTTGCTCCATTGCCCCCCTTTTATGCACCCCTGAATCATCGCTTTCCACTTTGCGGGTCTTCTAGGGTGGAGGGTCAGGGTGGCAAGCACACCACCCTGGCCCCATCACGGCTCCCCGGCTGAACTCTCCCACTGGCTGGAATCCCCTAGAATCTAATCTCTCCGTCTATTTATACCCTCTGAACATGGGCCCTACCTGCAAGCAACAAGCAGGCTCACATCCAGACTTCACAGCACCACTAGCTCTTCCTGCCTAGCAACACTTAGCAACCAGCCCAACTACACCTAGCAACCTAAAAATTAACTAGTAAGTACTCAGAGGGTGCTTATAGCTATCTCCCAGTACCTTCACTATATCTCTAAACTTTGGTCTATAACTCTAGGAAGTCAGTTCAAAACATTTAAACAAGGTTCCCTTTGCCATTGTCCATCTTGGTGAAGGCTTCTAATACCCTGCTAATAAGGAGTGGCAAATGTGAGTTGCCCAAGGAGCCCTGTCCAATTCAAATTGTCTACAAATACTCTCACAAGATTTTAAAATCAAGTCCAGATCACCCCTCTCCTGATACTTGGGAAACATTTTGGAATTAATTTTGGCTTCTTAGGTCAAACCCCCAATGCCAGTACTTATGGTGTGTGATGTTGATCTCTGACACAGAATCTCCATCTCCTTCTGGTGTTGGCACTGCCTTTCTCACTCCTCTCCCTCTTTCTTTTGCTCCTCCCTCAGCTGAATCTAGCACTGGCACCACTTCTCTTACTCTTCTGCCTTTGCCTGAACATGGGTGAGCTTCAGCTGCATACTTTCTAACTGGTCTACTTTTGCAGCTGCTCCAGTTACAAGTTCTGGCTAATTTGTACTCTCAATAGACTCCATCTCAGAAGTCTGGCTAGCAGTGATTACTTTTACCTGCTTCCCTGGTCACTTTAGTCAAGGATGTCCATGAGTTCTGCCTGTGGCTGGCCTTCCTCAAAGACAAGCCCTCTTCATTTGCACAGCTCCTCACAGTTTCCCACTGTCCATCTCCCATATATGCCCAGCCATAGTGTCTTCTAGCAATCAATACTTACTTACAACAAAATAAAAATGGTAGTATGTACTATATCCCTTTCGCATATCCTGTGCTGTGATTGGACAGATAACCTTTATTGACAATCCATTTCAGATTCTACCACTACCAACCAGTTTGTCAAAGACTGGTTCTCTCGCAGAACTCAGTCTGCACTGCTACCAGTTTTTACAACCCTTCAGATGCCTGAATGGTTTCCTTGGAATGCTGCTACCTTCCAGCTACACCCTGATGTGGTATCTCTAGATCCAAATCCCACCAGAGTCACTGCTCACACAGTACAGTGCTCTACCCCAAATGGCAAATGACCCACCACTTTCATCACACCTGAAAACACTCTGCTTTAGGTATGGTAAGTTTGTAGCCAGCCTCTTTGGAAATGGATCACAGACTTGTCAGTTTACCCCTGATTATTTACACCCTAAAAGACTCAATCACTGAAAGCATGACGTATGTAAAACTAACACGTAATACTCCATGATATTTACATATGTTACAGGATAATGCACTCTAAAGACCATAGGTACTAAAGTATTCTAGAGAGGTACTGTAGAAATAAACACATTTGAAAAGACAGAGTTCACACAGAAAAACATAACTCAAAGCTAATTAAATTTCTATTTATCCGAAGGCTGGTCAGTGGCCTATATGAAATGAGCTGTGGTGGTCTCAGTCCAGTTCCCAGTAGGCAGATTGCCACATCACAAAACCACAACTAGCACTAATTAGCACCCTTGTTGGCAGTCTCATGTGAGAGGCCAAGGACTGAATGGGCATGGAGTCTGAACTAACCTCTCACCTAAGATGTGGTCCCTCCATGACAGGGTTGACATATATTGCTGAGGCAGTGTAGGGAAGCTTGTACTGTGATTGCCTATGCTGTATCTGTCATGCGGATAAACAGAGGGCTTCAGTTTTCAGTACTGTGAATGCAACACCTTTCACGGGCACTAAAAAATTCACACATAAAAAAATATTATAAAAGAACTGTTGCTGTCCACCACCTACCCAGTTTGTGCTCTGAGTACAAAGGATGTCTTACATGAAAGCCACTTTCAATGGAGTGCCCTGCAGCTTGGACCACAGAAGAATGTAATTTTTAGTTTACTTCAGACCTTCCTCCTCAGCTGAAATACTTTACAGAAGCATTAAAAAACATACACTAAAAATACATTGCACATTTGTCACATCCCATAGAAAAATGAAAAAAATATTTGAATCAACCCTAAATGATTTGTTTTTCATGTTAGTAGGTTTGGTTTATGTGCTACACTCCCAGTTCTCTCTCTGGCTTAACAATTTGTTAATTCTTCACAGAACCTTCTGTTCTTTACTGAGCCACTGGTTATTGCCTAGACAAACCACCTGCATCTCCATGCTGTGACTCACTGCGGTGCCTAATGTCCATGTCATAGGACTGCAGCACCAGTCTCCATTTTAAGAATTTGGGGTTTTGACCAGTCCTGTGGAGTCATGTAAGATGGTCATGGTCAGTGACCAGTGTGAACACCCTGCCAGACAGACAGATAGATATTAGGAGCGCGACAGCACCCCTATAGTTAGTGTTGAGTGAAGTACTCAATGTTAAACTACTAAATTAGCACCTTAATGAGTTTAGCAACATTTGACAGAATAGCCCAAACATTTGAATGTGCAGTCAGGTTGGCATAGTCTCAAGAGGTGAAAGGTTCTATAACAACACCTTATGCTGTTTCTGAGATCTGGATACCCCTTATTCTGTAACAGTGTCACTTTTTTCCTATACATAATATTTTTTTTACTGTCATGTACAGTCTAGACTGTGCAGAATTTTTTCACAACACTTTCAGGGTAGAAGCAGCCTGTATCAAGGTAGTGACTTTCAAAGGTTTCATGAAAAAATATTAAAAGGTTCCAGAGCTATAAGCCTTTTAAGTTTTTTCTGAGCATGCTCAGTAGTTTTTAGATAACCCTATAATATGAACAAAAAATTTTCAGTCTGTGAGAATATTTTTGGTTTGCGTCACTAAGTTGTCATAAACCAAACCCAGGTCTCACAAATGGAAACTTTTTTTTTGGGTTCATGATGCCTGCCATCTTGTTTTTTTCCATCCAACTAAAGACAATACATAAAAATGATGTATTTTTTAAAAACATACCATATAGCTAGATTCTGGTGTTTGTTTTTAAAAAAATAATGCCAGAAATACATTTTCTGGGCACCCCAAAATCTAGGGTGCCCAGCTTAGTGAGAGGAGCTATTCACCCACATTCTCTGTATGAGACCAGCAGGACTTTCTTGGTTAGTGTAGCCACAGCTGGAATTGTACTGCCAGCTAGCATGAGAAGACTGAGCCAGCAATCACCCAATTTCTCTCTCCCTCATCCATCCATCCATACATCCATTATCAATCTAGCTATCTGCTCAGATAGCCCTCCCTCGTGTTTTCCTAACAAACAGTAATTACAAGATAAGCAGATCAGAGTGCCTATCCCTGGTTTCACTTGCCAACCTCCTTCCCTCCAGGTTGCCCATCCCTCAATGTATAGATGGTGATGCCAGGGTGCCCACACCCGGTGCTGCCATCAGTGTCAGATCCTATAGTGCTTTCAACCAGCAATAAGGAAAGTCCCTTGATGTCTTTATTTTTTTAAAACCAACCTGTAAAAAAGAACATGGTCCCTTGCCAATCTGCTCCAGACCCCTACCCACCCCACCCTGACCCCCCACTCAGCACTCCACCCCACAAACACCCATACACACCTCATTCACCTGAATGTACTGTAGATTTACTCTCCAATCAAAGACATGTCTTGCTGCTGGAACTAGCGACTGCAATATGAGAAAATAAAGCAAGCCTGGCGTAATGCATTTCAATGGGTTTCAAACCTTTTTTTCATAAATTTGTTATTTTTAAATATGTTTACACCAAATTTTCAACATGGCTTTTTTGAGACCCCAACTCATGAAAAAAGGATGGTGGAAGTTTTCAAATCTGGCCCAAAGGTGATTTTCCAGTCACTGTTCAAAATCCCCTTTGAGGCAGGATTTGAAATGTTTCATCTACTAGCTTCATGAGATGGGGTAATCAGAAAGCTATGTTTAAAATTTGGGGTCAAAATAATGAAAAAAAAAACAAAGTTAAGAGCATATGTTGAAAATGTTCTATGCTTGCTCATAACTTTGGCAATTTTCAATATTTTGACTACAAATTTTCAAAATAGCCATTTTTCACACCACCTTATGAATGTCACAACTGCCATTTTTCAAATTCTAGCCAAAATGTGTTTTCATACCTGTGGCAGGAAGTGACATTTCAGTGTGGATCTGAAAATTTTCACCTATCAGGTTCCTGAGGTAGATAATACGAAGGTTACATTACAAATTTGGTGAAAAAATATGGTAAAATGACCAAGGTATGAGTGAACATTGAAATATTTCAACATTCACTCATAAGTTCACTAATTTCAATATTTTGACTCCAAACTTTCAGCATACCCATTTTTTCACATCACCCCCTAAACATGACAGGTGTCTTTTTTTTTAAATCCTGGACAAAACATGTTTTTGCACTTTTGGTGCAAAATGATGTTTTGGCCACTATACTATAATAGGCACATGTGATGTTTATAAGAGCAGTCATCAGGCTGGCTCAGTAGCACAGAGGGCTGAGGCATCATGCCTCACCTGCTGCTACCCTGGTGACCTGGGGTCGGGAGCGACATTAGGGCATCGAGGGTTGGCCAGAGAGAGAAGGGTCTAGCATCCAATGAACTGCTCTCCTCCCCTGAGGGGGAGGGTTGGGTAGTGCAAACCATTTGCCTGTCTCCTGGTCAGGGCTGGGGAAAGGCAGCTCAGGCCAGCAGATCAGGAGATGGGGAAAATGTCAACGCACATCACACGGGAGCATGTGGTGTGCACCTGGATGTCATTACATGCCACATCTGCAGGGGGCTCTAGAACACTGGAAAAAATGTCTGATTAGCTGGTCTCACCAGCCCAAATTGTATCAAGTCATCGGTGGGGGCCTGGGGACCCCCCAATGACCCCACCAGGAGGGCAATCCCTGGGGGAAGAAGGTTGGTGGCAGTTCTGATAGATATCTGGGGGCACAGATGAAGCACCCTCCTGAATGAGGGCTGACCGTGGGTGGAGAAACAGTCAAAAAAAAAAGAGCAGTCATAATACTACTATTTGAAAATTTGGGGACAAAATCTAAAAAAAATTATTATTAAGAAACGTGTTTGTAGTGCCAAACCTTACACCAGCAGGTAGTGCTTTGTGATCCTGTGGTCATGAGCTGAGTTCAGGGATGAGCTCAGTGAGCCAGCTGGATGAGGCAAGGGTATGGGGATGGTACTATTATGTGGACCCCCTCCCCAGCCAGGGGGAAAAAAAGGTGCAGCATTGCCCACTGGGCCTAAGTATCATATACTGTAGACCTGCAACTTTGCACCCGTGGATGGCAGAGAGCACTGTGCATTGGCTTAGAAATGGACTCTTTGCCCTGTGTATCTGTGGTCACATGGAAGCTCAGGGCCCTCCATAGGCCACCAGACAGCCCCATGAATTCTTGACATGCATCGCTGCATGGAACTGCAGGGCCCTCTACAGATGGACAGAGTCTTCCCTTTGTGCATGTCTGCATCTGTTCACGCAGGTCCTGAAGACACCTGCATGAATAAGGATACAATTCCACTATTTCAAAAACAAAGGAAATTCTCTACAAAAAAAAACCTGCATTAATGCACCAGTTAGGGTTCAAATTGGCACCACAAAAGTAGCAAAAGGAAAAAAATATTAGTGTTTTGTGTCTCTGGAGTCTTGGCGAATCAGTGGTGGGGTCTTCCTTGGGGTTGTCAGTCCTAATCTTAACCACTCCCCCAGCTGGTAGCCTCCTATCTGAAGCACAAGGTACAGCTCCAAGACAGTGCCTCACACTAATACACTTTTAAAAGATAGATACTGTAAGTATGTCTCACCACATGTTGTCAACAAAATCTGTTGGAGCTTCTTATATGCAGGGCCCTGCTGGACCTGCTTGAAGAAAAGAGGGCATATTTGACCTTGTGTGCTCAAGGTAGGGGGTGAGAATTAGGGTTGACAACACCAAGGAAGACCCCACCACTGATTCGCCAAGACTCTGGAGACCCAAAACTCTGATGTTTTTCCTTCTGCTGCTTGGTTGGTAAGGGTGGGAAGTTAGGGCTAGAAATCGTAATGCTATATTCTCCTACTTTTGCTGTGTTAAGATGAACCCTAGCTGGTGCATTAACACAACTTTTTGCAGAGCATATACAATGGGTGGGATATTCAGAAATGTGCCAGAGGCAGGGGCAGTAGCCGCGCAGTGCAAGTACACTGCGCCAGTGTGCACTGAACACAATATTCAAAGGTTGCGCATGACGGCATGTGCCAGAGCAACACGGCTGAATATCGCAGTGATGCACCATAGCGTAACCAGGGCTGCACCAGGGAGCAAGCTAGCAAGTGCCATAGTGCAAACAGGGCTGCGCAAGGGTCAGAGGTGCATGGGCCAGGACACAGGACAACAGACACAGCAGGGAGCATGCCACTAGAGCAGGACAGACCACTACCAGGGTACAGAGGATGCCGGAAGGGAGGCTTGTTGGCAGGCGGACGGCTGCAGGCCCCCGACCATGTGCACCACAGTGGTGCACGGAGGCAGAGTGGCACCAATGTCCACTGGCAAACAGCCACGGGCAACACCCACAGGAAGGCACAGGACATGCCACCTGGACCATAGCTAACAACACACATGCCAACAGCACACAATACACAAGCCACACAACACAAACAGAGTGCACATATACACCCCAGGGCATACCACCAGGCACAGACCACCAGGCACATACCCCAGTCAACCCCAGATGTACCACTCAGCCACCATGCACACCACTGCAGCATGGCTCCATACGCCAGCTGCAAAGCAGACACAGACACAGATGGCTAACAGTAGAAATGTGTATTAAAACATATCAACAAAAACTATACAGGAACAGGGAACAGGGAATGGGGAGGCCACAAACAAGACGGTAGGCCAGGGAAGGGAGGCAGGGGGACGGGGACATGGCTGGGTAAGGGTACAAGGGAGGGAAAGGGAGGGGGGTCAGGGAAGGGAAGGGGTGCAGGCCAACAGGCCCCACAGGCGTCCATGTCCTACCAGTGCCTGGTGTGCCATCTCCTCTGCAGTCTGCACAGGGCCTGCTGAATAAGATGAGCCACCTGTAGCATGGCCATGGTGACCTGCAGTATCCTTCGAAGGAGCGTGGTGTTCACATCCTCCCATCAGACACCTAGGACAAAGGAGAGGACATGGTATGAGTGCATGCCCATATGACCGTAGCCCACCCACCGTGTGCAGTGAACAGCAGTGACATGTGCCCTCGAGATGGCACATAGCCACCCGCAGTGTGTGTGCCCACACGAGCTGCCATCCTGACCATCCACAGCCATGCACAGCACTGCACACCAACACCACCCATGTGTGGCACATCACAACCATGGTGGCCAGGCAACAGGGCTAGGCGGTGGCACAGCTGGAACCCGGGTGCACCCACAGCCCACTTGCAGCAGACACACACATGTGCGATAGCCACAGCATGCTGCAATGGACCCTGCTGGCATTGCACAGCTGTAATGGCCATGTGCACAGGGGGCTGTGGCCCACCCCCACTTTGCACAACAACAAACCCTGATAAAGTGCCTACCTGCTTGCTATGGTGCAACCGGCGCCTGTCCAGCAGCACCACCCATGTGGCCTGCATTCTGTGCCTGTGCCCCAGTTGGCCTGCCCACGTCTGCCAGCAGCACCTGCCATCCTGGCTCATCACCTATCCTCAGGGCCTAGTAGGGAGACAGTGAGAAGGACACATCAGTACTTGGCAACACCCCACATGCCCCCCCAGCACAGCATACCCCCTGGCCCTGCGCCGTGGTGGTGCGGTGGCACAGCACACCCATGGTGCACTGCAATGGCCAGCAGAGTGTGCAGCCACCCCCCAGCAGCATGGTGTGACATCCTGCTGGCCCCCAAAGAACACTGGCATGGCACAGCCATGGACATAGTGCACTCACCTGGACATGGCATGGCGTCCCTCCGGATGCGTGCCAGCAGTGACCTCAGCCTGTCAGGGTCCCTTCTACACAGGTCACCATATCAGTAGTGGCACTGCTCCCCACTTCTCTGAGCCCCAGTGGCCTCCTCCAACCCCTCAGTCACCTCCTGCCACACCTCTGTGCGAGGCCGGTCCAGGGGCACCTGGTCATACAGGGAACCCACATGTGGCTCCACCAGTGCCACCAGGTTCACGAGTTCAACCTGGCTCCAGTTTGGTGCCCTCACAGTGTTCTGGCATGGCATGCTCAATTCTGCAATGGAAATCCAAAATGGTGCCCTGTGGCGCACGAGCCACACATGCTGTGGGTGCGCAACTCACTTGGTGATGCACTGCCATCCCCAATTGCGCATTCCCCAGTGATGCGAGATACAGCTAAGGCAGCATTGCACATGCCGCAGGCTCCCGGAGGGTCAAAGGACACTCGTGGGGTCATAAGTCGGCATGTGCACCGTGTGCGACAGCACAATAGGGCACGCCATGCATGGTGCGCAATAGGGGCATGTGTGCCCTATGGTCCATGTGCCAATCACACATGGGCACCATAGGGCATACAGCGGACGATCGCCGCATGCCCAACAGTGGCAGAGTGCTGTACCGCATATGGTGCACTATGCGTAAGATGCACCATCAACGTACGCGACGTCAGTGCGCACATGTGCACTGCCAGGCCTACTGAGCATGTCATACAGCTACGCCATGGCTTGTGCATGCGCATCACCAACGCGCCATGCGCAACTTCATGATATTCAGCTTGAATATGCAATTGGGCTGATCAACATATCCATGGCGCATCGGAGGCATTTGCATCCCATTTCAGTTGCGCATCCTCTCATTTGCATGTGATGTGCTATAAATGCACCATGGGACTGCACAAGCACCAGACCGGTATTGCATTCTTCAGAGGTAATCCACCAGGCTGTGGGCCTGTTGGGACAATGGATTGGGGGGCATTGTGTGTTGCAGCCATCACTGACCTTATGTTCTTACCCACAGGAATAAGCATGACAGATCACGAGGAGGTTGAGGAGCGTGGGCCTGCACGGAGGCACAGGCCTAACTTCACGAGGGCAGAGAGCGATGCTCTGTTTGATGCCTACCTGGACCAGGAGCCACTCCTGAGTGGCTCCACAGGCACCCCACAGGCCCAGGTGACAGCATGGGAGAGTGTGGCCAGGACTGTGAACCAACAAGACAATCATCAGAGGACAGCACAGGAGTGCAAAAAGAAGGTAGGCATGGACTGGAGGAGGATCAAAGAGAAGGTGGCCACCATCCAGGCCACATGTGCTGCCACAGGCGGTGGACAGCCTGATTTGCCGCAGCTGACACCACAGAAGGAGTTGGTGGCGGCATCCATGCGGCGTAGCGCCATCGAGGGTGTGCCCGGTGGAGGATTCCAGACAGGGGGCAGCCTGTCACTGAATGGTGGGTACAGCAGCACCTGAGGCAGGGGGAAGGGGGCAGGGGTGTAGGGGGGTGTGCCAGCAGCACTAATGTGACTGTGTTCCTTTCCAGCTCCGGAACTCATGCATGCAGCAGCAGGGGTGGGGGTGACCACCATGGGGGGGTCCTGGACCTGGAGGACCATCCATCCATCTTCACCTGTGTCTGTGGTCCAGACCACAGGCAGCCCTACACCACAGTCTGACCGGATGCCTGTGGCATGGTTGTGGATGAGACCCTGGCTGTGTTTCAGCAGGATGCCAGCCATAGCATCCAGTAAGCAGAGACACAGATCAGGGTGGGGTCCAGTACCGATGACGATGCTGTGACTGTTTTCATGGATAGTGGTGTTGCCATTAAGGGGGAGGCACCCATACCACACACCCACCGCAGCAGTGCAGATGGTGTCCTGGTGGCAGTTGTCCACCGACCGACTGCCACGGCCAGCGAGGCTGTGGATGCTAACATTGTGGCACAGTCCGAAGGGGGTGGCGGGGGTGGTGCAGCCATCCTAGCACCGTACTGGGCACAGTGGCTGGAGGGGCAGCAGCGGCAGCAGGATAGGGTTGAGGGGGGCTGGGTGCAGTGGCCGCCACCGTCGCACCACAAACTGATCAGCCCCAAGGGGGCCCCATTGTGCTGCCCCCACCAGCGAGAGGGGCTGTGCTGCGGGGTCCTGCAACACCCGTGGGTCGGCGCAATGCCCATGCACCACAGGACACTGACCCCTTGACTGAGCACACCCATCTACTACGGGCCTCTGTGGAGCAACAGGTGCTGGTAATGGCAGGGGTGCGTGCACTCCGCACAGAGCCACGCCAGTCCACAGGGAGGCATGACCAGAACTATGAGCAGCTCCTGGCCGAGACCACACACATGCAGGAGGACACAACCACAGCCCTGGATTAGCTTACTGCTGCGGTCATGGCCAGCCTAGCACCACTCGCCACCCTGGTGCATGGCCGTCCACCACGGATCCTGCAGAGTGCCTTCTCCACCCATCAGTCATGGCATCATGTGACCCCCTCAGTGTCGATGCCGGGATCCACTGTGGGCATTCACGGCATGCCTGGAGTGGGTATGTTCGGTAGCCTGCAGACCACTACGACGGACGGGTCGCGTTCCCGCAGTGACACACCTGGGGGAATGTCTGGGACACCCCCTGTGGCCATCACACAGCCTGTGTCTGCTGGGTGGTCCCAGCAGAGTTGTCCACATGTCCACGGCAGCTGTGCGACCACGCAGCGGTCCTGATCCGCATCCCTCCCCATCCACAGTCTGCCGCTGCCCTGTGTGCACATTGGTGTGGTGTGTGCGTGTGCATTCCAGGGACATGTTGTCCATGGACCATGCCACACACCCACCTTGTGCACACCCACCCAGCTGCTGGCAACTGTGGCATGTGCATGATGATGCCAAGGCAACACCAGCCGCTACTGTGCACTGGTGTGCAGTGTCTGACATGTGTCCATTGGTGGCCTCTGGGTGTGCGCGTGTGTGTGCCCATGTGCATGTGTGTGTGGGTGTGTGGTTGATGTTTACAGTGCTGTACAGGGTGCTTCCACGGAGTCCAGTTCCATGCCCATCCACGCTACCCTCCGGCCATGTCTGTCATGGGGTCTGGCCTTCCATGCCTGTGTACTGTGCCATGGTCCCTGGGACTTGCGTGTGGTCATGTACACCTACCTGCATGCACCGTAGTGCTCCTCTACAATAGTGTCTTGGTACTGCTGGGCCATCCTGTTCAGCCGGGGTTCCTGTCACCCGGGGGGGGCTGCCCACCACCACCTGGACCGGCGGCCATGTTGTCCCCACTGCTGTTCCCCTCTTCGACTTCGACAGCTATCCCACAGTCAGTGGCCATGTTGTGTAGCATACAGCAGGCCAGGAATAGGCCACAGGCCTTTGAGGGTCTGTACTGTAGGGCACCGACAGACCAGGACAGGCAATGGAACCGTGCCTTCAGTAGCCTAAACATACACTCAATGATGTTCTGTGTTCTGGCATGTGCCTCATTGTATCGCTCCTGCACTGGGGTTGACGGGCACCAGTATGGGGTGACCAGCCAGAGCCGGAGTGGGTATCCGCTGTCACCTGTGTGTTGACGTGTGTGATTAGCATGGTGGTCTGTGTAACTGCCCCCCCGCCTTCCCTGCCACACCCTCTGATTCCTCAGGCCTAGCGTCCCCCCACACCCCACCCTGTTGTGCTAGGCTGCCCATTCCAGCTGCATACTCACCTACTAGGTGGCCAGTGGGGATGTCCCCACTCTCAAACCTGTGGCACAGTGCTGACTGGTGCCAGATGAAGGCATCGTGTGCTCCACCAGGGTGTGTGGCACAGACATTGATTATGCACCCCCAACATCGCACACCACCTGGCAGTTGACACTGGGTTAGCCCTTCCTGTTGATGTAGGCTACCCCCTCCAGCCCTGGTGGTGTGCAGATACCTATGTGGGTGCAGTAGATGGCCCCTAGCATGCCAGGCATGCGTGCCACCCAGTGGAACTCCTGCGTGTTCACTGTACGCTCTGCCTGTGTACTGGGGAATTTGATGTATTCCACAGCATGTGGCAGTGGTGCGTTGAGGAACTGTGTGAGGAGCCATGATGCAGCTGACTAGGTTATGCCTGTGGTGTCCCCTGTTGGTCTTTGGAAGGTACCCGTGGTGAGCAGGCACATGACGGCCGTGACCTTGGTCTCCACTGACAGGGCATGGCTCCATCTTGTGGGTGCCTGCATCTTATCACTGCACAGCTCACAGAGCTGCCTCAGAATTGCCTGGTTCAGGGGGTACCGCCCACAATCTCGGTGCTACTGTACTGTTCATAGGTGGTGCGGGCACGGTACCACCTGTTCCGGGCATACCGCCAATGGGCCCTTCCACGGCCACGCCACTCTGCCTCCTGTCTCCTCACACCCCTCATTACTGCCTCCATCTGGAAGATAGCACTGGTCATGACCTGGGATGTCCTGCCCCCCGGGTAGCTGTCTCCCCTGGCACCCCTGGATGTGTGTTGCTGCATGTGCCTCTGCGCTGGGCGCGCACCTGTGTTGGGGTCCCTGCTGGTGGCCTGTTGGCTGTGGCCTCCACCTCCCACCTGCCCGGGTGCTTTCACTGCCACTCTTGTGACTGGGCTCTCAGGTTCACGCTGCAGTTGCTGCCCCCACTGCTGTCTCACACACACACACACACACACACACGCTCACACACGCAGGCACCTTCAGGGTCACACGCCCTGTCCCACACTCTGTGGCACTTCCTGCCTCTGTCTTGCACCCCTCCTGCTGTCTTGCCTGGTCAATGTCTCTCTCTCTCTCTCTCTCCTGCTCCCCATGGTGCAAGCCTCTATCCCTTGCTTGCTCCCTCTTTTTATGGGCTCAAGTTTGCTCCAAGCATGTCCCTCTTACTCTGCGCTTGCACCATCGGCTTCCTGTTGAATATCGCATAGTACCACTTATTCATGGCTACACCCCTGCACTTGCACATGCATTCATTAGGGTTGAGCATTGGTGCACTACGATTTGAGCCGCGCATCTGCTCCCGCTGAATATCACTCATTGGCACACTTCTGCACTTGCGCAGGTGCATCTCAGTTGCACACTGCACAACTGCTTTGAATATCCCACCCAGTGTATATAGTTTACGTATATAGATATAGAGTTATACAGTATAATAGTGGTACAATAGCCCCACTATAGTTTTTTTTTAATTTTTTTATTTATTGAGTTCTAGGATTACAAATACCTTTGAAACATAGGTTAATTTATGAAGGTTCCACGTTTGAGTACAAAATGAAAAATACAAGTGGAATGAGACAAAATACAGGGAATAGCTAGATACATGATTTTTAAAAATAATAGTAAAGTGTTACAAAATTAAAAGTTATAAAACAAGAATGAAGAAGCAATGGGGGAGGGAGGCAACAAGTGAGTAAGAAGCAGTCAAAATATGACTGTCATGAAGTGCAGGATTTCAGCAAATAAGTGCAGGTGTAGGACAGAAGGCAGAAGGAGAGGGGGAGAATGAGAAAAGAATAAGAGAGGGGTGAGAAAAGGAGTAGGAAATAGGGAGAAATAGGAAAAGAACAGAGCAAGAAAGATTGGTTTATAGGGTGGATACATGAAGGAAGGAATTGGGGAGGGAGGAAGGGGGTAAGCAGAGGGGAAATTAACGCACAGGACTAGGGAGGATACTAAAGCATGACGGGGAGGTGGGAGAGAGAGGGGGAAGGGAGGGGGTGGAGGAGGGAGTGCAGGAGGGGAAGGGGAAAGGGAAAGAAAAGAAAAGTGTAGGAGATGAAAAGGAGGAGGAAAGTAGAGGACAAGTATAGAGGCAACCTAGCGGGAACAATCACAGTTGCTAAGATTAGTGAGGTGCTGGCGCAGGTTACGTTTAAAAGGGCCAAGTCTAGTGAGGGTTGATTAGGCTGTTCAATGTTAGACTCCAAAATTTGCACTTTACTAGCTTTGCCCCTGTTCAACAGAATTGCACAAAAGTTTGCATGCACAGTGTTGAGGGCAAGCTCTCTTGATTTGGTAAGTTTTGTTCCATTCAGGATGTGTGGATTCTGAGATCTAGATAGTGCAGTTTGCTGTTGGTTGTCTTCACCTACAGCCCAGATGGTTTGAAATTTTGTTCTGAAATTTTCAGAGTAGAAAGGGCTTGCCCTAGAATGATGCCTTTCATTGGTTTGGTGAGAAAATATTAAGCTGTTCCCAACATATAAGGATTTGAAATTTCAGTTCTGAGAATGCTCAGTAGGGTCTGTTGGACAGATGTTTGAATAATTTGGCCACAAGAAAGAGGATTCCTTTTTGGTGAGGTGGAAATTCTCTTTCATTAGAAAAAAATTATTATTTTGTATGGCAACCATTTTGTTTCAGTTTTATTTATTTATTTTTTATTTTTTTTTTCAAAATCCTGAAACAGTATGCCATGCAAACACATGAACACAGAAATATAGGTAAACAGAGCTTGTTTAGCTCAATTCAGGACTTAGTTTTTCGAAAAACAACTCCAAGATTTGTTTTTCAGACATCCCAAAAATCCTTACTGAGTCTTCTTTTGTGAGACACACAGATACAGCAGTCTAGCTAAACAGGACCTGTTTAGCTTGATTCTGAACTTATTTTTTCGAAAAACAACCATGAAATATGCTTTCATGAGCTGATTTTCTTCTTTCGTGAGGCCCACAAGAGAGGAATTGAGCCATCCAAAACAGGAAGACCGTCTCATGAAAGAAGATTTTGGACTCCCCTCCCACATTCTTTTTTCATGAGAAGGCATCTTGTTTCATAAGCTGACAAAAATCTCATGAAAGAGGATGTTTTCTCACAAAAGAGGATTTTTTTCCACATTTTTCTTTTGTGAGAAGGAGTCTTCTTATGAATATGCAAACATTCAAAATTGCCAGCAGATACAGGCCTCATGGTCTATCTAGTCTGACTGAGTGTGCAGCACTTCAGCCATTTAAACTGCAGCTACCCCTCTTCTTGCTTCCCCTTCCACTGTATTTCTTCCTACTCTCTTCTGCCCCCAGTCCACCCTCAATTTGGACCCTTCCTTTGATCTTGTCACACCCCTTTTTAAGCTGATCATGATTTCAATGATATAATCTCCTCTGGCAGTGCATTCCACCCTGTAACCACCCTTTCCGTGAAATAGTGCCTCCTCATTTTCCTCCTGAATCTTCCTCCTTCCAATTTCAGACTGTGTCCCCTGGTTTCCCTCCCACTTTTTCATCTAACCATACCCTCTGTGTTAACTCTGTTGATACCCTTTAGGTACTTGAAGGTCTCAGTCATATGCCCTCTCTCCCTTCTATCCTCCAGGGAATACATATTGAGCTCCCTCAGTCTCTCCTCATATTGTTTATACTCCAACCCAAGGGTAATTTTTGTTGCCCTACACTGAACCCCCCTCCAGTAGCTTGATGTCCTTTTTCAAGTAGGGGTGCCAGTACTGCATGCAGTATTCCAAATGTGGCCTCACCAGGGACCTGTTCAGGGGCAGGATGACTTCCCTTTTCTAGAGGTGATTCCCCTTGTGATACACCCCAGCATTCTATTTGCTTTTGCTGCTGCACTTCTGCACTGTGCTGGGTGGTTCATTTCCCCTGTTACTAGTACTCCCAGATCCTTCTCCTCCATTGAAGTGGATAACTGCACTCCCCCCAACCTGTAACTATTCCTGAGATTTCTGTCCCCCAAGTGCATGACTTCACAGTTCTTTGCATTGATCCCTAGTTGCCAAGTGTTTGACCAGCCCTCACATTTTGCTAAATCCTCTTGGAGTACTTTACCACCTTCCCCCCCATCCAGCTTTGCACAGATCTTTGCAGTGTCTGTGAAGAGGCTGGTCTTACTTCTTATCCCGTCCGATATGTCGATGACAATGAAAATGTTAAACTGTACTGGTCCTAGCACCAAGCACTGTTGGACCTCACTTGTTACAGTTCTAGGTTCCGATACCTCACCTCCCATAACTAACCTCTGTTGCCTATCCTGTAAGCAATTCAACCCACGTAATCAGTTTCCTCCCTGCCCCCCCAGTTACACAACTTGCTGGTCAGCCTTCCATAAGGCACCAAGTCAAAGGCCTTGCTGAAGTCCGGGTAAAGGACATTCACCGCATGACCTTTATCCAGTGCCCTGTGTCACCCAATCAAAAAGGTCAACCAGGTTTGTCTGACAGGATCTGCCCGAGACAAACCCATGCTGCCTGCCATCCTGGAAACAATTCTTCTCCAGAAATTTCCCCAGCCTCTCTTTGAGGATAGTCTCCAATTAGCTTTCCTACACTTGCAGTAAGGCTCACTGGTCTATAGTTCCCTGGTTCATCCCTGGTCCTACTCTTATAGAGGGACACCACATGCGCCATCCTCCAATCCATAGGCATGCACCCAGTACCCAGCGAGGTGTTGAATAAGTCTGCCAGTGGACCCACCAGGACTTCTGCCAACTTTCTCAGGATTCTTGGATGCACTCCATCTGGCCCTGGTGCCTTATCCACCATCAGTGACTTAAGGCCCTCCATCACCCCTACCTACTGGGATCTCCCCATCCATAATCTCCTCCTCCCCCCCCACATCCACCCCACCCTTCGCCTTAGGCATGGGCCCTTCTCTCTCCCTGGTAAACACTGAACAGAAGTACTCATTGAGTACTTCTGCCTGCTCCGCCCCCTATTCTGCCCATCCTCCACCATTCTTGATCCTAACAATCTCATCCATACTCTGTCTCTTCACCCTTATATACCTGAAGAAATCCTTTTCCCTTTCTCTGATCCCCTGTGCTAGCCTCAGTTCTCTCAATGCCTTGGTAGCCCTTACTATTCTACTCACCTTTCTGGATTTCCTCAGGTATTCCTCCCTGTCCTCTTCACAGTTGGATCTTTTTTTTTAGTTCCTAAAGGCAGCCCTCTTTTCCCTCACCCTCTCCACAACCTCCTTGTTTATCCGGTTCTACGTTTTAATCCTGTCTTTTTACTCTTGTTCTTTGCACATGTGCTAGTGACCTCACCCAGTCCCAGCATGATGATTGCCCATTTTTGCTTGGCATCTATGTGTGAGCAGTTGTTAACTTGGTGTCCTTCCAGTATACTTCCCGTTCTGCCAAAGGCCGCCCTTTTGAAGTCCAGAACCTTAGTCATTGTTGTGACTATCTCCTTTAATAGATTGAGAGAGAACCACACTGTGCAGGGATCACTTGCTGCCGGGGGTCCTCCACCTCAACATCTTGGATTTGTTCACCATCTGGCAACACAGGTTCTTTCGTGAGCTCATGAAAATGACAGAAAAGAGGGCACCTTCTCACGAAACTAGATTTTGTACTTAGTTTTTTCCACCTTCCTGTCTTCTGAGATGGCATTTTGTTACACTAGGTCACAAAAATGTCATGAAATAAGAAGGTGGCCTCACGAAACATTTTGGATTTAGTTTTTTCCAGAATATTATTTTCTAACACAGCAATCTTCTTTTGTGAGCCCTCATAAAATGAGACTGGTGTCTCAGTGTGCTAGTGCAACCTGATAGACTCTACATGTCGGGTTCCTGTGCATCTGTACCTCTGGAGGCACGGAAATACAGGGCCTTCCCCAGCCATATAGATGTCTTCACACAGCTCCTGATGAGACCTGCATGAATACAAATACAATTCTAATATCTCAAAAAGAAATGAAATTCATTGCAAAAAACTGCATTAATGCATCAGTTAGAGTTCAGGCTAAAGCGACAAAAGCAGGAAATGTGGTGTTAGGGTTTTCAATCCTAACTCCCTAACTACCCCACCCACCACCACCCACAGCAACAGGAAAAAACGTGAAGGTTTTGGATCTCTGGAGCCTTGGTGTATCAGTGGTGGGGTCTTCCTTGGGGTTTACAACCTAGTGCTCACCCTCTTATCTGAGCAAATAATGTCAGATATTAAGGTTGGCCCTGCATGACGATAGCTACAACAGATTGTGTTGGCAACATGTAGCAACAGATAGTTCTCTACCTTTGAAGACTGTATAACTATGAGTTGCTGGATTTGTGATATACCTTCTGTTTTACAAAGGAGGCTATGGGCTGGGTAAGAGGGGTCTACATTAGGGCTGACAACCCCAAGGAAGACCCCACCACTGATTCGCCAACACTCCAGAGACCTGAAATCCTATTTTTTTTCCTTTTGCTGCTTGGGAGGGGGGTGGGCATGGGGAGTTATAACACCATATTTCATGACTTTTGTCTCTTTAACCTGAACCCTAGCTGCTACATTCATGCAGGTTTTTTTTTTTTTTTTGCAATTAACATATATCTATATCATCTATACATACACATACACTCATTTTCAATTGTGGCATAGGCCCCCTCTCTGGGCAGCAGCTTTCTGTTCAAGTACATGACAGGGTGCTCCTCCCTCATGTGCATAACCTACCTCAGAACCACCCCAGCCCATGAACAGATGCATTCATGTGCACAATGAACTTCAGAGAATAGTCAGAGCTCACAAGTACAGGTGCCCAGCACAATGCTTCCTTCAATTAGCACAATGTTGTCTCACAGTGATCTGTCACTGAACTTTTTCCATCATTTTCTTTCCTGTATGACTGTGCAGGGGCTTGGCCATGCTACTGATGTCTGACACAAGCATTGGATAGTACCTGCCATCCCTGGGAAGGTCCATACTTTTCTCTTTGTTGTGGACATAGCCCATCCCTGTATGGTCTCAATTTGTACTGGCTCAGGCCAGATGTACCCACTCCCTACCCTGGGTTCAAGGTATGACACCTCTGCCATCCCTATCTGGCACTTTGTAGCTTGACTGTCAGCCATGTAGCCTTCAGTCAACAGAGCACCTCAGTCAGGTTCCTGACCTGATCCACCCATGTCTGGCTGTACTGTAGATGGCATTGTCATTCATGTACATCAGAGCAAAGTCTTCTCTCTCAGACAGAATGTAGTTCATGAGCCATTTAAAGGTGGCTGGTGCATTCTTCATCCCAAACAGCACTACTCGAAGCTCAACTAGGTCAAATGGAGTGATGAAGATCAACCTCTCTCTGGCTTCAGGGATCATCTGTTTATGCCAATAGTTCTTTGTTAGGTCTATGGTAGTCAAGTACCTGGCTCCCCCAGCCTTTCTAGGCCCTCATCCATCCTGAGCATGGGATATGTGGCCTACTCCAGACAACTGTTGGGCTTGCAATGGTTGATGCAGAACCTCGTGGTCCCATCCTTTCAAGGGATCAACACCACTGGGGAGGCCCAGGAACCACTGGACTTCTAGATTACCCTAGATTACCCTAAAAGCCAGAATTTCCTTGATCACCCCCTCAATGGCATGTTTCACTTCCTCAGGAACTCTGTAGAGTGGCTGCCTTAGTGGGACCTGGGACCCTGTATCCATCTGGTGTTCCACCAGTGCGGTATACCAGTTTCCCTGTGAACATTCCCCAAATGTATGCAGCACCCCATGCATTTTAGCAGCTTGAGCCAGTGTCTGCTGCTCAGAGAGGGTGACAACATCCACCGAACATTCTCCCTTAACCTCTCTCTCAGGAGATCCATCAGCGAGTCTGTTTCTTCTTCCCACACAGCTAGGACCATCTCGTACCGGTCACAGTAGGGCTTATCATTTTCACATGGTAGATTTACTGATTGCACCTCCTGTCAGTTCTCTTCACCACATAATTAATGTCATTCAGTCACCTGACTATAGAGTAAGGACCCTTCCAGGTCACCTGTACTTTATGCTGTCAGATGGGGATGAGTACCATCACCCATTGCCCAACTTCATTCTCCAGGGCTCTGGCCCCATGGTCATACTACATCTTCTGTCTCTATTGTGCAGTGGCTAGGTGCTACTGGGTGAACCCCATGAGCTCCTTGAGCCATGACCTGAATTTCAGGCCATACTCCACAACAGATTCCCCTTGGAGAGCAAGCTCATCCTCCCATTCATCCCTTACCAAATCTAGGGGACACCTTACCCTATGGCCAAACAGAAGCTTGAAAGGTGAGAGCCCTGTAGACTCAGAGGGGACTACCTTATATACAAATAAGGGTTGGGGTAAGTACTTGTCCCACTTTCTGGCATGCTAGTTGACAAATGCCCTAACATAGATTTAAGAGACTCATTAAATTGCTCAACCAGACCATTAGTTTGGGGGTGGTATAGGGAAGCTCTATGCTGCCTCACCCCACACTTCTCCCAAAACACAGAAACATAGAATTTGATGGCAGACAAGGACCACTTGGCCCACTTAGTCTGCCCATTTACCCTACCTACTGTAACACTGCAGACCCTACTTGATCTCTGGCTTTACCCCCCAACCTTTCCTTTCTACTAAGGTTCCCATATGACTGTTCCATGCCTTCTTGAATCCCATTACTGTTTTTGACCTGACCACCTCAGCTGGAAGGCCATTCCAGGCATCCACCACTCTTTCTGTGAAGAAGTACTTTCTCACATCTCCTGAGTCTGCCCCCTCCAGATTCACTGCATGTCCCCTTGTTCTTGCACATCTTTTTTCTGAATAAATGTTTCCCTCTTGAATCTTATTTACACTCGTGATGTATTTGAAGGTTTCTATCATATCTCCCCTCTCTCTTCTTTCCTCTAAGGTGTACATATTAATGTCTTTTAGTCTTTCCTCACAGGGCTTTTGATGCAAACCCTGCACCATTTTAGTTGCCCTCCTATGGACCACCTCAGCTCTGTCTATGTCCATCCGGAGATGTGATCTCCAGAACTGGACACAGTACTCTAGGTGATGTCTCATCAGTGATTCATACAGCAGTAACACCTCCTCTCTCTTTATGCTGGTGTTACCCCTCCCTATGCACCCTAGCATCTCACTAGCTCTCCCACTGCTTTCTCACACTGTCAGGCCACCTTTAGGTCATCAGATATGATTAGTCCCAGGTCTCTTTCCTGTATGGTGGTCGTTAATACTACACCCCACATTTTGTACTCCACCCTGGGTTTCTGTGCCCCAAGTTCATAATTTTGCACTTCTTTGCATTGAAACTCAGCTGCCACACCCTTGACTACTCCTATAGTTTTCTTAGATCTCTAATAATTTTTTTTCTACACCACCCCCCGGAGTGTCTTCCCTTTTGCAGATTTTAGTGACATCAGCAAAAAGGCATACCTTCTCTTCTAGCCCCTCTGCAATGTTGTCAATAAAGACATTAAAGAGGGCTGATCCCAGTATTTATCCTTGTGGCACCCCGCTGGTCATCCTTCCTTCCTCGTAGTAAACTCCATTTACCACCACCCTCTGTCTCCTATCCCCTAACCAATTCCTTACCCAGTTTACCACCTTTGGTCCCACTCTTATGCTGCCCAGCTTGTGTACAGGTCTCCTATGTAGAACAGTATCGAAGGCCTTACTGAAATCTAGATAGGTCACATCAACTACTCCCCCTGATTTAGAGGGTCTACACCCTTGAAGCACCGGGGAACAGTATGTTGGTTGTTTCATAAATAAATCATTTCACTGCCCTGAAGTCTCCTGTTTGGATCACTACTTATTCTGTTTCACACATCCACCGCTCCACCCTGACCTACTTCCCTGGTCACCCAATCAAATAAAACTTGCAGATTTGTTTGACGTGATCTCCTCCCAGTGAATTCATCAATCCAAAAACTAATCATTAGGGCTACATGACATTGGTGGTCTGGTTTGATAGAATCTCCTGGGGAAACCCACCTGGCTGAATATCCCCAGCAGATTGTCTGCCATTTTTTTCTGCCTTAATGTAGGACAAGGGCACTGCCTCTGGGTATCTTGTGGCATAATCCACAACCACCAAAATGTGCCTCTTGCCTTTGCAACATGGGGTGATAAGTAGCCCCACAATGTCCACAGCAACTCGCCAGAATGGATCTTCAATAATTTTAATAATATTTGTCCATCATGAATATTTGTCCCCCACCTCCTCCCTCCCCCAGGTCACATCTGGAAGCGAGCAGTTGTCTGCTCAGCATGCCTTTCTGATAAAACCTTTAATTAAATAAATAAATAATAGGCAAGGAAATCAAAGTCATCGTAACCTTTTCCTTAAAACCAAACCCTTTTAGATCAAAAGGCTTCTGCTTCCCACATCCACTTGTCTGTACTGTGAGTACAAAAAACTTTTTACACAAAAAGACCCCTCACAGCTGAACTCCCTGATGTGTGAACCACAGAAGAATGTAATTTTCAGTTTCCACCAGACCTCCCACTTCAGCAAAAATATTTTATAGAGGCATGGATGATAATAAAAATTAAGAAAAAACACACACAGACAAAACAAAATACATTGCAGGCTGTCACATGAGCCTAGATGATCCCTTACTGAAGTAACAAAAGCAATGCCTTTTTTAATGGTTAATATGAACAACTGCTTTAAAATATAATATTCAGACACAGTTCAGCTTATGTTTCATTCATTGTCTGAATTTATCTCTCATTAATCTATTTTTGAATCCATAATTTTCTCCTGTACACCCACACACCCAGTGCCTGACTCACTCCCTAAGGAACCACATGGCATGCCTGCCCACCTGCATCTCTCTGACCCACACTCACCTGGCCTCATCTGGCCTCAGAATAACCCCCAGGTGGGGTCAGAGTAAAGGGGATGTACCCTCGACTGTATTCAGTCATCAGGCAGTGGTGTGTTGGAGGCATGTCGCCAGGATATAACATCATCCTCAAGCATCAGGCCATTTTCCATTTTCTGGGTCCAATCCCCTGAGACTCAAGTGGCTAAGATGTCATGCACAGGTAGCTTCTCTCTGCCCCAAGGGCATAATCACTGAAGCTGTTCAAACCCCCCAAGACATGGAGGTGCTACCTGGTTAGAACTATAAATATAACATCATCAGGTCTGGCACACCCACCTCTCTCCAAAGCTATCATGCACTATGTGCACTGTGAAAAGAATTACCAACTACTCACTAGAGTCATGAGAAACAATTTGCAATATATATGGATATCCATAATTATAACTTCAGAAATCATACCATTTTTTTCCTGTAATACCAAAGATGAAATCCATCGATAGTATTATGAGATCCCTTAATACTCTTGATGCATCTCCTAATACTGTGGTACAAGAATGCTGCTTCCTCATGCACCGTGCACACTCTGCAGAGTTGCCTGCGAGCCGACTTTTACTGTAACCGTCGTGTCGCCACAGCTGACAGAACCACTTATTTAAAAATGGCTCGGCAAAATGAACACACAATCAATAAAGAAATGCAGCAATTCATCAAGGCTCAAGAAAATAAAAATACAGTGAAAAAAAAGAACTTTTGATTTACACCTTCTGTCCAGCTACATGGCAGCAAATGATGAGTCAAGACTACTTCACACTATCCCACTGGAACAATTAGACCCTCTACTAACCAACTTCATATTTTCACTCAAAAAACAAGACAACTCAGAATATTAGCCTAGTACTATAAGTGGCATCCTAGGGAGCGTAGATAGACACCTAGCCAAACAAAATCTGCTCTAAGGAAACAATTTCCACATGCATAGCGAAGCAAAAATACATGAAGAAATTAGATAAGGGCAATCACTCTGTGAAAGCTAAACCACTCACAGAGTCTGATACTAATCAACTATACACTAGTAGCACAATAAGCTACCATTCAACTATTGCCCTGCTTCACATGATATTTTTTTAACATCAGGCTCCACCTAGCTCTCCACACTAATAAGCAATATACTTTAAAGTGTGGGGTGGCATAAAACCTGTCAGAGACACTGAGGGAAATGAATATTTAGAGTATCATGAGCATCAGACAAAGACAAGGATAGGAACCAACCTACAAGATGTCAGGACTGTTCCACCTCGCATGTACAAAAATACTGCAAACCCTGAATGAGATTCTATCACTGTTTACCACAAATATACCACACAGCAACCACCACAAATGCAGGAACTTGACATTCTACCTAGCCCCCAACCTAAAACTAAACCATCCAGTCTATGGTACAGAGCTGTAACAATCAGGGAAAGCAACATACGATCCGTCATGAAACTACTGAAGGTATCTGCTGGTCTCCTGCCTGAGAAGTGCTTTACAAACCACTCTACTCACAAAGCTACCATCCAAATGCTAATCGACCGTCACATCCCTCCCACAGATTTAGCACAGCTCTCCAAATATAAAAACATTTAGTCCATCAACAATTATAGCACCTATTCTGAGAAGAAGCAGCATACTTTCTCAGCCATTCTGTCTGGAGATTCCCATCAGCCATCAACATCTGGAGCAGCAGTGAAACAACAGCTTCCTCTCTACCTTCAGCCTGCACAACCGACAGCTCAAATTGGTCACCAAATGGACATCATGGGCCAAATTTTCAAAGTGGCTAGAATGATGCAAGAGACTTGTGTCAAAAGATTGTGATGCAAGGGGTGACTTGCATCGCAACTTGCATCAATCGTGATTTTCTAATGCAGCTGCATCAAATGCTGATGCAGCTGTGCCAAAGCCCCCTTGCACCAAGGTTGCATCAAACAATTAGGTGCGCCAGGTTGCAAGGGGACTGCACCATGGCAGAACTGCAAAATTGCTTTTGGGGATTTTGAAGCCCTGCCATGTACCCAAGCAAGTGAGACCACTTAGACCAGCCAGGAGGTGGTCTAAGTGACTTATGCTGGGGGAACGGGGTCCAACACTGGCCTGCTGGGGGTTGTAAAGGGGTGACTATCATTGGTAAAGCTCACTGGGAAATAGGAGAGTTTGAGGTTTTAAGTGTGCATATGTGGGTGTAGTGGGTATTTGGAGTTGTAATATACCGAGTACTATAGGCATGGTTATGATAACAGAAATAATTAGTTTGCATATGTGGGTGTAGTGGATATTTGAAGTTGTAATATACTGAGTACTATACGCATGATTATGATAACAGAAGTATCACCATAGTATCATCATAATATTCACAAAGCAATAAAGTACACTTTCATCCTTATTTAGCTTGCCATGAATAAAAAAAGAGAAAAACCCATTAATAATCTCTAACCTTAAATTTACTATATATATATATATCCATTCTTGTCTTAAATATTTCTAAAGTGGGACTATCGACTATCTCTTGTGGAAGGGAGTTCCAGTGAGGGACCACTCATTGACCGAACCAGTATTTCCTTTTTTGTAACTTCCACCTCTGTTGTTTTAACTGCTTACAGTGAGTTCTAGTATTGTAAGTTTTTTCATACAATTCTAGTCCTAGGTCAGATCTAAGGTTACTATCTTGAATTGATCTATAAACCAAAATTATATCACCCTTCCATCTTCTATATGCAAGAGAATACATATTTAGGTCCTCCAGTCTATCTCCATATGGTTTATTTTTCAACCCCACCACTGATCTTGTTGTCCTCCTCTGCACTCTCTACAGTCTATCTATCTATCTCCCACCTTGTATGAAGGGTCCAGACTTGGGAACAATACTCCAACTGGGTTCTCACCATCAACCCATACAGGGGGGATCAAAACCTTCCTACTTCTACTAGATGTATGCCTCAGAATACAGTTTAAGGCTATATTTGCATTTTTAATGGTCTGATCACATTGGGAGGTAAAAGTAAGGTAATTACATATAATAACACCCAAATCCCTTTTGCAGATTGTTTTAGTTGTTTATTATTTATAGTGTAGTTTAATTCCAAGGTTTTTTTACCCATATGAAGGACTATACATTTGCCTTCATTTAATTTAAGCTTATGTTCTGTTGTCCTTTTCTCAATATATTTGAGGGTCTCCTGTAATCTAATATGATCCAGATTTGAATTAATCACAGCCCCCACTCTGCTGTCATCTGCAAACTTGGTCATCCATATATTTTCTGAGTTGTATTGTAAGGATGATATATATATACAGTGGCCCGGATATTCAAAAGGGTTGCGCATGGCGCAACAGTGTTACGCATGCGCAACTTACTGATGCGCTCCCGTGCGATATTTAAATGAGAATTGTGCCTGGTACAAATCCCGATGCGCCAGAGCGCATCAGTAATATATGTGGCGCAGGTAGGGGGGGCGTGCCCATGCATACTCTGCACATCCCGATATTCAGCCCGGGATGTGCTGAGCCCATGCATGTGCAACCCCTACTTGCGCTGCACACAGGTGAGCCAAAAAAAAAAGGAACAACGGCTGGCCACCCATTAGGTGAGCTGCCATATTGCAGGGCGCAACATGGCAGCTGCCACCTGTGGGTGGCCACCCAAGCTCCGGCTGCACCTTCGTGGCAGCGCCCCCCCATGCCCAATTGTGGGCATAAGTAAAATAAAAGTCCAATATCCCTGGTAGTCCAGTGGACCGCTTGCAGCCCGATCACGGGCATAAGTAAAATAAAAGTCTTCCTATATCCCTGGTGGTCCAGTGGACCTCTTGCAGCCTGATCACGGGCATAAGTAAAATATAAAAGTCTTCCTATATCCCTGGTGGTCAGTGGTACCCCCTCCCCACCGCCCAATTAACCCCTACCCGCCCGCTCCTCCAGTCAGCGGACGGTGGCAGCTCCCAAGCAGCTTGCTGCCCCACCACCCGTGAGTGTACTGTGGTGGAAGCTGTACACCCATTGGTCCACGGCGTGAGGCCAATCAGCGTGCAGCCCATACTGTACTACTCAGTCCAGATATGTGAATGGATCCATTCCGCTCTGGCTATATATCTGGTATGGACTGCATGCCCGTTGGCTCATGCTGACGGACGGGCGACAGCTCTACCATACAGCGTCAAATCGACGGCAGCGGTGGAAAGTGGGTGGAGAGCTGGACCGCCAGGGATATGGAATACTTATATTTTACTTATGCCCGTGATTGGCTGCGTGCGGGTCCACTGGACCACCACGGATATTGGAATACTTTTATTTTACTTATGCCCACGATCAGGCTGCAAGTGGGCCACTGGACCACCAGGGACATAGGACAACTGTTATATTTAATGTATGCCTGCAGTCTGGCAGTGGGGCACATTACCGGGCTGTGCAGGGGGCGTCGGTCCCTGACGGCTGCAGCCTGGCAGGGCGCCAGGCACAAGTCGCCAGGGATCGGCGCACCTGCATGCAAATGGGGCCATAATGATGTGCAAATGGTGCCTTGCATGCATTATGGCCCATTTGCATGTGCACTTTTGAATATCGCAGTTGTTGCACCTAGCGCAACAGAACTTGTGCTAGTGCGTCCCACTGCTCCACTCTGGCCACTTGTGCTGGCACAGTGCCACTGCGTCATGCACACTGCAGGTGGCCAGGGTGCGATATTCAATGATGCTGTGCCATGGCGCAGCTCCATTGAATATTGCCCAGTCAACGCCCCTGCACAGCCAAGTTGCACTGCGCCCAGGCTTGCGCCACAGCCTGGCGCAGTCTGAATATCCGGGCCAGTATATATATATATATATATATATATATATTAAACAGACAGGGTCTCAATACTGACCACTGAGGAACCTCTCTCGTCACATCAAGCCACTCGGATAGTTTTCCATTGATTACCACTCTCTATTTCCTTCCCTGTAACCAATTTGCTATCCAATTGACAAGTTTTTTATTAATCTTAATGGAAAGAAGGGATTTGATTAACTCATCATGTGGTAGTTTATCGAATGCTTTAGAAAAATCCAGTTGTATTACATCTACTGACTTCCCTAAATCTAGATGTTTGCTGACTTTCTCATAAAACTGTAAAAGATTGGTCTGGCAAGATCTTGATTTGGTAAACCCATGTTGGCTATGATCAGACAACTCATTTTCGGTCAAGTGAACATGAATACATTCCTTAATAATACTTTCTAGTACTTTCCCCATTGTAGATGTTATTTATTTTATTTATTTATTTATTTCATAATTCGGATTTACAACCTTTGAGTCAAAGATTCATTTACAAAGGCACCTCGTCGCAGGGAGGGTAGACAACAATTGGTGGTGGAGTACAACAATGGAGAACATTACAGGTGAGATACAATAAAAGAACACACAAAGCAATTCCAGTAATACAAAGGTGTACAAAGGCTTCAATTAGTTACAATTAGTCTAGTATATAAATAATAAGGTACCGCTAGGGGTTCTAGGGAGCGATACCTGGGGGGACGGGGTGGTTGCTGGGGGAGAAGGCAGTCTGGAAGGACGTTGTCTGTAAATTGGGCCAGGCAGAGCTCTAGGTATGGGCCAGTCTGGGGCATTTACAGCTCCGAGTGTCAGTGAGGTGGTTTCAGAGGGCGATTTTGAAGGGGCTGATTTTGGGGATGTTTGTGTTATGAGTGGGGAGGTAGTTGTACCAAGAAGAGGCTCTGTGGTGGAATGATCTTTGGGAGAGAGAGGTCCTGGCTCTCAAGACTTGGAAGGTTGCTTTGGTTGCGCTTCAAGTGGCTACCAAGTGGGAGGCCAATTTTAGGGATGCAGCAACCTCCGGGGGGGGGGAGAGCCCAAGTAGCGATTTTTTGCCAGTATACAGGTGTAGTAGTGCAGGCGCTCATCAAAAGGTGACTAAGTTCGAGGAGGAGTAGAGCTGGCATGTGTGCATTCTGCTGGGGACACCAGTCATGAGCCTGCAAGCCTTGTTGATCGAGGTCTGGACTTTGATGAGGATGGTGGGGTCAGCAGCCACATAGATAGGGAGCCTGTAGTTGACCAATGACAGAATGGAGAAGGTGAAAGCCAGCTGGAGGGCATTCTGAGGGAGGCAGTCTTTGTGGTAGTAGAGGAGCCCAATCCGGGTGTTTACGGCAGTGGACAGGGAATTAAGATGGCCGAGTCAAAGGAGATGCCCAGATATTTGTATGCAGACACCTGTTCAAGGGGGTGTCGGGTGCAGGGGAGGATAAGAAGGGGGGCTAAACTTACTGGTCTGTAATTCTCGGGGAATCTTTCTTAGCCTTCTTAAAGATTGCTACCACATGTGCTTCCCATCACTTTTTTATCACTTCCCCTTTATCTAATGATCTTTGAAAGATAAAGGCTACTGGTTGGGCTATCTCAGCTGCTATTTCTGCAATAAGTCTTGAATGGTTGTTATCAGGTCCCGGTGATTTATTAATTTTAATCTTCTTTAATCTATCCAAAACATCTTTTGAGTCAATTTTGATCTTTTCATCAGATGTATTATATTTCAAATTAGTTGTTGATATATCTTTAGGATTAAATACAGTGTCAAAATATGTATTCTGTACTTCGCCCATTTCTTTGTCATTAAGTATATTGCCTCTGTCATCCTTGAATGGGCCTATTGATTGTTTGTTACCTTTTTTATTATTATTGTATGCATAAAAAGCCTTATAGTTATCTTTACTTCTGGTTGTCAGATTTTCAAAATTTGATTTATCATTTTTGATTAGTTTCTTTACATGTCTTGACTGTTCCTTATATTTTGAAAGGTAATTTGTATCTAACTTGGATAATTTATACATTTTATATTTTAGTTTGATTTGTCTTTTTATTTTACAAGTTAACCATTTGGGGATATTACCCTGTTTTGAATTCTTACTTATATAAGGTACATGTAAATCTGATATATCTCTTATTTTGGCCACTAAAGTGTCCCGCATCCCATCTAATGTTAATTTCGAAAAATCTGATGTCCAGTCCCATGTGAGCAATGCCTGTCTTATTTTATCAAATTTCACATTTTGAAAATCTGGATTTTTATTTTGCTACCCTGTTGAATAGGTAGTTATTTTAATTGAAAAAAAGACAGTTTTATGATCACTGTTAGCTATTGGGGGGGCTCACCTCAGTTTCCATTAATTTGAATCCCACATTAGTTAGTACACTACTACATCCAAAATTTTGTTTGCCCTTGTACTGACTCTGACTATCTGTTCTAAGCCCAGTTGGTTAGATCTTTCTGAATTTTCTCTTTCAGCACTACTCATTGTTTTCTGGTTTACCCAATTAATTCCTGGGAGGTTTAGATCACCTGCTATAATAACATTCTCTGCTGTATTTAAAAGATCCAGATAGTCCAGTATTTCCTGGTCGTTTTCTCTGTTAATTGGGGGGGGGGGTTGATACAGTGCCCTCAAGATGATTTTCAGGGCATTTTGGGGCATGACCTTTACAGTTAGATGTTCGACATTTAAGTTACCATCATATATTTCCATAGATTGCCACACCACCTCCCTTCCTATGTTTTCTAGATTTGTAATATGTAGTGTATCCAGCTAGATTTTGTCCCACGTATCACCCTCCTCCCACCAGGTTTCCGTGAGAATTGCAATCTTAATGTTTTCTTCATTCATTAAATACGTAAATTCATCGAATATTTGTCTAAACTCCTCACATTTGTTAACAAGCACTTAACTGACTCCAATTTCTTGTTATGCAATTTTTGTTTGCTGGTATCAGTTTTTATCTGGGTAATGTTCCTTCCCCCGCTTTTCCCAGTTTAAATGGTTCTCGATGACTTTATTAAAAGTTTTCCCTAATATTCTTTCTCCCATTCTATTTAAATGACGTCCATCCTTCTTATACAGTAATTAATTTCTGAAGATACAACCTGTTTCTATGAACCCTATGCTTTGTTCTAAACATACTTTCAGCAACCTGCAGTTAATTGAAGCAATTTCATGTTTTTTTGGTTGAAACCTTCCATATGTAGGTAAAATGCCAGATATAATGATATCAGTGGTGCATTTTTTTATATCCTGAATCAATTGTATGTAATTTTCCAAGATGTGTCCTTTTTTATTGGAATTTATATCATTTACTCCTAGTTGCAGTATCACCAGTGATTGTTTAGTTTGGCCCATACATCCATCTAAAATTTGTCATAGTGCTTGAATTTTTATTCCGGGAAACATACTGATCATTGTGTTATTATTTCTTTCTTTGCATACAATTTTGTCAATTCCCTTTATAATGGAATCCCCTAGCACTATGATTTCTTTTGCTGTAGGGTTTGTGTATGCTATTTTTTGTTTACTTACATATTCATCCCCCACTGATGTTTCTTGTGGTTTCTGTGCTTTTTTCGATCCTAGTATAGTTTCAGCTGTAGTTATTGATTTATCCTCTACTATAGTTCTGTGTATGTTTGTTACTGGAGCTTCGGATACACTATCAGAATTTTCTAGGGGATGACTGTCATTGCTTACTCCCAAGGCTTGCTCTGTGTCCAATACTGCAAAAGTATTTACAGTTTCTACAGGAGCACTGTTGTATATATGCTTACCTTTGCATTTTCCCTTACTCTTTCTCACTATAACCCATTTTCCTCCTCTTTTTCTACTGCATTCAATTCTGTGCCTAAATCGCTGGCAACAGAATCTATAAAGTTCTCAAGCATTTTTAAGTCCTGTTTAATTTCCAATCTATTTTTTAATTCACTTATCTCCTGTATTAGTTCCCCAATAAGTATACACTTATTACATTCATTTCCTTCTGTATGATTTGTGCCTTGAACATACATGAGACAGTGGCCCAGATATTCAAACTGTGCCACAAAGTAGTGCAATAGTAGGAGCAGGTGCAAGTTCAATGTGCCTATGCACAACACACACAATATTCAAACACTGTGCAGGCCAAGATGTGCTTGCACCACACAACTGAATATCATGCCAACTGAGCCATGGCGCAACCAGGGATGCACAGTGGCGCAGGTCTGATGCACAGTAGCACAACCAGGGATGCGCAGTGGAGCAGGGTAGCAGCGCATCAGCACAACCAGGGATGCGCAGGGACAGGATGCAGGGGTTCACCACCCATGGAAGATATGGGAAGAGGAGCATGCAGCAGAACAGACATCACCCCCCACACCCCATGAACCGCACAACCTGAGGAGGGCTGGAAGAACCACCAGCCCATGGACACCAGCAACAATCCCACAGCCGGGGCATGGTGCCCCAGCATACCCCCTGGCAAGCTGTGACCGGAACACAAGGAGGTCCTGCCAGCCCATGCTACACCATCCCACCAATGCAGAGCACACCCTGCACAGTGATCCCCAGACACCCTGCCCAGGAGCAGCATCCAACAGTGCATGACACCCCATGCATGCCACCACCCCCACTGTGACAATGCAACCCTGTGCACCATGGAGCCATGCAAGGCAGCCCCACCGCGAGCACCCTGCAGTGGGTGGCAGCAGTCACTGATGCAACAACTGCAGACACAGTGCCACCCTGCATGGCCCCCCTGAGATACAGCTGAGAGACCGACCCTGCATTAGCACACAAGGTACCCTGCATGTGACAGGGCCTGCCCCAGACCTCACCACCAGTGATACAGCACCCTGCACACCCTCCCAAGGACACACCCCATCCCAGCACTGGCCCCAACAGCTAGCACGGATGCCCACAGTGGTGCATGGAAGCATGCGCCACACAGGATGCAACATAGTGCATGGACAAACACCCACCCATACCCAAGGGCACACCAACACAGGGACACAGTAGTGGGGCAACAAACCCACTGGTGTGCAGCCACAGCAGCTGTGTACCCATGGCTAGCACCCCTCCATGGCACAGGTGTACCAGCCACCCTGCGTATGCACCATGAATCTGTAAGCCACCAGCATGCGGCCAGAGCACAAGTGACAGACATTGGAGCACATCCCCTGCAACAGACACAAGCAACAGCATGGAGGGGGGACAACAACAGCAGAGGCCACAGTGCCACCTAAGGCAGACATGCACCATACCGGTGACAGGAGGCAATCTGGCATTGTGCCGGGTACAGAGGTTGTCCAGCATGGACAGCCACCACTGACATGCCAGCAGACTGTGCATAGCACAGACATGCAAAGGTGTCAGCTGCACAGGCCATGGACAGTCTGACAGGGGCACCATGGACACAGTGCATGCACCGTGGACCACTGCACACAGGCGTCCAGTGCACAAAGAACAACACACAAACTACAGACAGTGACTGAGTCCCCCACCCACACCATAGGCGGTTCCCTGCCAGACACACACACATGCCCATACCTGCACCATCCTTGATGCCATGCACACCACTGCAGCCGAGCACCTGTAGCCCGCTACAAATCAGAGACCACCACAGTTGTCATAACAAAATGCATGTATTTAAATGAAGTAACAAAAACTATGTACAAGTATTTACGGGGGGGGAAGGCCACAAACCAGGTGGGGGTGGGCATCGGGCAGGGGTGAACAAATGGGAGAGGGAAGAAGGGGTGTGAGAGTGGGTCCAGGGGGTTAGTTGAGTCAGGGGGCATGGAGGGCCTGCTGCCTGCCCCGCTCTCCACTCCTGTGGCACCTATGGGTTCTTCTCCTTCGGACCCCGTCCCGCTCCAGTCGTTCAAGGATTGCAAGGGACGCCCTCGCCAGCAGCAGCAACTCCTGTATGCCTCTCTCCAAGGCCATCCAGTGATGTCCACCTAGGACAAGGGAGCAGAGTCAATACGTGTGACTGTCCATCCCCCTGCAGCCCATCCATTGTGCCTGGCATACAGCCATGGGCCATGCCCCTGTGATGGTGTGTGACCACCCACAGTGACCATGTCCACAAGACCTGCCTACCCAGGTGCACACAGCCATGGACCGCTGCACACACCACCACCAAGTCCCTTTGCAGCACCATGACGCATTGACATGGCTATGCGGTGCGTAGGCAGTGGCACAGCCATGTACCCGGTGCATGCATGGACCACCAGCAATGCACACCCACACATGCAGTACCACAGGACAGGTGTGCACATCAGTGGCATCAAGGGCTGGTGGCCATGCCCCACCACCTACCCCTCAACACAGCATGCACTGAAGTTCCTGGAAGAAAGACACTCACCTGCATCTGCAACAGCCGGGCACTGCTGCACTATTAGCCCTCCACCTTGTCCCTGTTGCTGGGCAGCATCACAGTCACGCTGTGCCTGCGCCTCACAAGCCCGGCATCTCTCCTCAGGGCCTAGGGTGCAAACACAGAAAGGGGAACATCAGTACAAACCAGTAGCAAAGGGCCCCCCTGGTGTGCGCGATCCCACATAGTCCAGCCATGCTGCAACCCCACCACCACCACCACCCACACTGGATGGCCCCCACCCCCTGCGAGGTGGACATATGCACACCGCGATACCTGGATGGACGAACGCTACCAGTGTATGGATGGAGCACCTACCTGGCCGTGGCACTGTGCCTCACCTGGCGCGTGCCCGTAGCCGAGCCAGCCTATCTGGGTCCCACTGCCGGAGGTCCCCATAGCAGTGGCGACACTGCTCTGAGCTGCGGGCGATACCGGTGGCATCCTCCATTGCCTCTGCCACCTCCTCCCACACAGCACTTCTGGGTCTTTCTAAAAGGTCTTCCCCAAACAGGGCCCCAGCATGGGGCTCAACAATGGCAACAAGGTTGGCCAGTTCAAGCGGGCTCCACATTGCTGCTCTCCTGCGCGCCATCATTTGTGCAGCCATAATCACAAAATGGCACTCTGTAGTGCACGTCCCCCATGTGCAGATGCTGCATGGTACAGCGCTGCCATTCCCCATCACGCTGTCACCGAACAGCACGATAGGAGTGCACCCATGTGGACGCATGGTGCCTAGGGGGCAAAGGTCGACCGCAGGGTCAAGGGTCTGTTGCGCACGGACCACCACAGCGCTATTAGGACTCCCTGCATGTAGCGGGGTAGGGTGCCTGTGTTTGATGCCCTGCAGTGGCCTACCACGCTGTGGCACCATGGCACCTATGGCACTCCAGGGCACGAGCACCAGACACGTGAACAGCGCACTAGCACCACTGGCACAGTTGCGGCCATGCCCTGCACTGCCTCCCACGCTCAGCACATCATCAGCATGGCAGGCATCAGCACCCCGGGCATGCACCATGCAGTGCCTACTGCGCATGTCACAGAGCTGCACCTTTCCCTGAGCACGCTCAACACAATTGCACAAGGCGCTTCAGTGCGATATTCAGCCAGCATATCCAAATCAGCTCATCAGCAATTCCATGGCGCAGCCACTGCATTAGCATCCACTTAAAGTTGCGCCTCACCTCATTTGCATGCCTTGCACTATATAAATGTGACATGGGGCTGCAGAGGACATAGTTTGGTATTGCAGTCTATTGTGGTGGGTTGCATGCTGTTTGGAAGTGTGGACAGTGGTGTGTGGGAGATGCATGGGACTGCACAATCAAAGGTAACACCTGTCATTCCCACAGGCTCTATAATGACCGAATGTGAGGAAGAGGAGGAACAGGGACGTTGGAGAAGGAGGAGGCCCAACTTCACCCGGGTGGAATCAGATGCCCTGTCCGAGGCCTACCTCGACAGGGAGCTACTGCTCAGCGGACAGCGGGGAACACCACAGGCCCATGCTGCGGCATGGGGTGAGGTTGCGCGTGCCATGAACCAGCATGGCAGCCACCAACGGTCCGTGCAGGAATGTAAAAAGAAGGTCAGCATGGACAAGAGGAGGATTAAGGACAAGGTGGCTGCCATCAGGGCAGCACGTGCTGCAACCAGTGGTGGACAGCCGGATGTGCCACGCCTGACGCCACAGAAGGAGCAGGTGGCCAGCAGCATGCAGCGTTGTGCCATAGAAGGCATTCCTGGTGGTGGCTTCCAGACAGGTGGCAGCCCGTCACTGCATGGTAGGTCCTGTGCTGTCACTGTGTGGGAGGTGGGGGGAATGCCACAGGGTAGGGCATAGACATTAATGCTACTGTGTTCCCTTACAGCTCCTGAGCATCTACATGGGTCAGCGGTGGTGGGTGTGTCCACTGTGGGCAAGGCCCTGGACACGGAGGAGCGCCCATCCACCTCCACAGGTGTCCGAGGGTCAGGACCACTGCATACCTGCCTGCCTGTCTGTCTGGACTGAAGATGGTGGTGCGGGTGCAGACGAGGCCCTGCCTGTGTCCCAGTGTGACAGCAGCCACAGACTCCAGCATGCTGGGACATGGACTGGTGCCAGATCAGGCACCGATGATGATGGATCACACATCCCGGACAGTGATAACGTGTGGGCTGCAGGATGGTCCCACAGCAGGAAACGGCATGGGCGTAGCCGTGGGTGGTGCTGCCGTGGAGGCCTGCGTGACATCACAGTCCCAGCCTGTGCCTGTATGCCCCAGTGGGGCAGCACTGGTGTGCGTCCAGGCCGGTGGGGCTGTTGCAGCCACTGTGGCGGCACCGGTGAGCCCTGGCGATCGGCGGCCGGAGGGACAGTGCCAGCAGTTGGCCAATGGGGATGGGGGGGACAGTGTCGGGGGGTGGCATCAGTGCACCGCATGTGGACATGCTCCGGCATGGCTCTGGTGTGCAGCGCCCATCATCAAGGGGTGCTGCCCAGCATGGCCAGGAACACCACGAGGGACAGCATGCCGATCAGGTGGATGACCTCTTTGATGAGCACAGCTGTCTACTCCAGGCTTCAGTGGATCAGCAATTTGCGGCTTGTGATAGCGGTGGATGCACTCAGTGCAGTTCTATGCCAGGCAGAGGAGCAGCGCAGCAGAGACCACAGTCTGCTCCTGGCAGAGATGGCCCAGCAGCGGGAGGATGTGACCGCTGCCATTGACAGGCAGACGCGTGCATTCACTGCTGTCATGGCCACATTGGGCACCCAGTTCATTGCCAATGCACTGCAGACACCGCACAGTGTCACGTCCACCCCCCATTCCCGGTGTCGTGCAACACCTTCCATGTCGACACTGGGTTCGGCTGTGGGCATACCGAGCACGCCTGGTGCGGGCATGTTCAGTGAGCTGCAGACCCCTGCATGAACATGGTCATGTTCCCACAGCATCACCCCTGGGGGATAGTTGGTGCCACCCTATGAGGTCAATGGTCAGCCTTGCACAGCTGGCAGGTCTCAGCAGGGCCACCCATGCATCCGTGGTGGCCGTAGCACTGTGCCGCGTGACTGACCTGTCTCCCACCATGGCCACTGTCTGCCGCTGCCCTGTGTGCAGTGTGTTGTGCAACATGCGATGCAGGGGTGGGGTACCTTGCCCTGCACACACACGGTCCATGTGCACACCCTGCCGGCTGCTGGCCACTGTGGCGTGTGTATGATGATGCCTGCGTTGTGCTATCCACCAGTGTGCAATGGTGCCCAAAGTCTGAGACACGCACAGTGATGGCCACTGGGCATGGTCATGTGTGGACCTGTGTGTGGCTGGGGGTTGCAGTCAGGGTTGGCGTGCCTTCTACCCGTTGTGCATGTCTTGTGGCGTGTGAGTGTGTGTGTGTGTGTGTGCGTGTGTGTGTGTGTGTGTGTGTGCATGAACACGTGTCGTGTTTGGCCTTGCCCATCCCTGATGGCGTGTGCAGTTCCACGCTCAGACCCATTCCCTTGTCACCATCTGCTCCTGGGGTTCATCCATGCCTGTCTGTGGGTTGTGCTCTTGCCATTGGTGGTTGCACATGGCCCCATGACCTACCTGTGTTGGCCGAAGTGCTCCTCTACGATGGTGTCCCGGTGCAGTTGTGCCAACCAGATCAGGCGGGGGTCCCTTCACCCAGGGGGTGGCTGCCCATCACCATCTGGACCAGCGTCCTCATCGTCCCCATCGCTGTCCCCCTCTTCAACCTCTACAGCTATCCCACAGTCATTGGCCATGTTGTGCAGGATGCAACAGGCCAGGAATAGCACGCAGGCTTTCGAGGGGCTGTACTGTAGGGCACCGCCAGATGTGTCCAGGCACCAGAAACATGTCTTCAGCATCCCGAACACCCGCTAGATGACATTACGTGTGGTGGCATGTGCCTCATTGCACTGTTGCTGCGATGAGGTCACGGGGCACTGGTATGGTGTGAGCAGCCAGGGATGGAGTGGGTAGCCACTGTCACCTGTGTGTAGAAGGTGGACATTAGTATGGTGGTCTGCGTCGCTCTGCCATGGGCCATCAAGGCCGGTACCCATGGCACCTCTGACTATGCACCCCCCCACAGCTGCTCATGTTGTCCTGCGTGATTTGCTTACTCATCCACTAGGTGGCCAGTGGGGATGTCCCCACTCTCGAACCTGTGGCACAGTGTGGACTGGTGCCAGATGAAGCCATCATGTGCTCCCCAGGGTGCGTGGCACAGACATTGGTTATGAGCCCCCTGGCATCGCACACCACCTGGCAGTTGATGCTGGCAAACCCCTTCCGGTTAATGTAGGATACACCGTCCAGGCCAGGTGGCGTGCGGATGGCCACATGGGTGCAGTCAATGTCCCCGAGCACACCAGGCATACGTGCTACCCTGTGGAACTCTTGTATGTGTGCTGTGCGCTCCGCCTGTGTGCTGGGGAAATGGATGTACTCCACAGCATGTGGCAGCAGTGCGCTGAGGAATTGTGTGAATAGGCGTGACGCAGCCACCTGGATTATGCCTGTTGTGTCCCCTGTTGGTCTATGAAAGGTGCCCGTGGTGAGCAGGCACATGACAGTTGTCACCTTTGTCTCCACTGACAGAGCATGGCTCCGTTGTGTGGGTGCCTGCATCTCATCACTGCACAGCTCACAGAGCCGCCTCTCAGGATCACCCGGTTCAGGCGGTAGCGGTCCACAATCTCATGTCAGTGTAGTGCTCGAAGGTGGTGCTGGCTCAGTACCGCCTGTTGGGGACATACCACCGACAGGCCCTTCCACGGCCACGCCCCCCTGCTGCCTGCCTTTTCACACCCCTCATTACCGCCTCCATCTGCAAGGTGGCACTGACTATGTCCCTGGCTGATGTTCCCCCCCCCGGCAGCTGTTATCCCTTTCCCTCCGCTGTCCTTTGTGATGCTCCACCTGCACCGGGTACACCTCCGGCCTTTGACTGTCCTGTCTACTGCCACTGCACTCAGTTCACTGTGGCACTTCCCTGTCACTCCTGCACAGTAGCACAGGCTCCCCACTCTTGTCCTGTTCCTGGTTGTTTCCAGGTGTGCCCTGTCCTGCTCCTGCCCAGTTCCACTCACTGCTATGCTCTTCTCTGTTTTTGTCACCTCACTCCCACCTTTGGCTTCTCTGTAGCGTTCTTGTACCTCTCTCTTGTTCCTTTTTATTTTGGATCATTTCCGCTGTCGCGCAACTTCCGCTAGCTCCCCTATTGCGCATGGCGCATGCTGTTCAATGTCACACTGCGCCATTTATTCATGGTTCCTCCCCTATGGTTGCGCATGCATTCATTACCATTGCGGTCTCTTGCACATTGCAACTTGCATGGTGCAGCTGCCTCCCTCTGAATATCGCACAATGGCACATTTTTGTACTTGCGCTGGTGCATCTCTGTTGTGCATGGTGCATCCCTTTTGAACATCTGGGCTCATGTATACATTTCATAAACTGAGTCTGCATCTTACCTTGCTTTTAGTGTGTCTATTCACCTGTTTGCATCTGACAGTGTCGGAAGTTTGTGCCCCTTAGTCCTTGTGTCCACCTCGGACACTGCAGACATGCTCTATGATGCACATGTCTCTGTGCGCATCTCCACGCAAGGCTTTGCATGCTCCCCCACTTCAAATTGCCCTGCTCACTCAGGTGTTTGATTAAATAGCCAACTGACTGGAAGTCCCCATGAACCTGGCTTCCAATACAGCGCTGCACGATATGACAAATGCCTCTAATATAACTTTTAAAAACCACCCTCGCAAGTCAAACCACCGCATGCAGTGGTCTTGACTGCAGTAGTGTAGGTGAACACAATTAAAATAGGCTATGCAGCAGCACTTATACCCCGCAATCCTTCTAATATGGAAGTAGGTACCCATTATTACCTTGGTTTCCAGGCAACGACCTGGTCACCGCCTCTCCCCAGAGGAACGCACAGTAAAGTCAAATGCCAATAAGGTCTGTGAAGGGCCTTTCTCCTGCCCTCCCTTTCCAGAGACCACTCATACCTCAGTCATTTTTATATATATAGCAACTGCTCTCACCCCGCTCACGCAGGCATTTGATTAAGTAGCCAGCCGACCGGAAGTCCCCATGAACCTGTAATTAGTTAAACATGTGTATTGGCATTACAGTGAAAGTAGTTGAAATAATGGTATATGGATGAATCAGCAAAGCAGTAACTCAAAATAATACAAAGTAATCTGATCATGTCTGGACTGGGACCACTATGCAATTAAGTTACATTATCATAAGAATGTTTTTGCAAATATGTTTCTGTCTTATAATGTGTAAGAAATATTTGTATATAACTGTCATATTAGGACCACCTTCTCCTGCTGAAGCCTGCAAGGTGAACAGATGGGCAAACAACAGGTGCACTCTGGTGTTAAATAATTCTAACATGCAGGAGAGATCCATAATGAACTTTTTATGGTGTGGCTGTTCATTTGTTGAAGATTGTTGTAGGGATTGTGCCAGCTAACATCCCCCCACAAACATGCCTGCACAGAGCAGGTGGCATTCCCAGGGGAAGAAAGTGTACCACGTGCACTGTCCCCCCAATCATCCTGGCTCCTCTAGTTTTATTTATTTATTTATTTTTTTAAACGTTGATAACTGGGATAGGCACACTGAGCCGAAGCTTATTTCCAGATGTGACCAGGGGTGGGGACACAAATATCACAAAATAAAACATCAGTATAAAAGAAAAAAAAAAAGACATGAGAATAAGGGGGGCCAGATCCCTATGGCAGTTCCTGAAGGGCGCTGACTTTTTGGTGTAGCTGTTCTGTGACAAACCCAGGGAGTTTTGCACCAGGACCCTAATTTTTGTAAAATCAGATGCAGGGTCCCTGGTGCACCCGGAGTTTGCTGCAGCCCTGGAGTGATGCAACTTGTGTCGCTCTAAGGGCTCTTTGAAAATTGAGCCTCACGTCTTCACAAGTCCTGTCTTCAAGTACAACCTCCTCCAGCAGAGCAAACATCTTTGGTTTCCATTGTACTTTTTACGGTGGTATTTCCATCAATATCATGAGCACAACACAACCAGAAAATTACATCATCCACTCTGACTCAGACAGTGACTAAATTAAAAAGAAAACTGTTAAACTTTTTTTGTTTGCCGAACTTCATTCCTATTTCAAAGTGTTCCAGTTTATCAATTTTGCTGTTCCTGTTAGAGAAAGTTCACCCAGTTTATAGCCCACAATCACTGGCTATCTACCCATGGTAAGTACAACATCAAGCCTTTTTCGTATCCATATATTACAAAAAACAACAGATAGGGGTATGTGATTACTTGACTATAATACCATTGAGAGGTTCTGGGGACATGTTGGCTTCGCTTTCGAGATTCACATGTCCCCAGAACCTCCCAGTGGTATTATAGCCTCATAATATATAGTCCACTATCTATTACTCTATTTATTTATACAGAAAAGTGAGATAAATACATACTTTTTGTGCTGGTATAGAAACACACAAGCGGAGTGCAAGAACAATACACCATCCTTCTCTGAAGAATCCCTTGTGACAGGGCAAAACACCAGTTCCATTTTATTCATCATGGTCACTCCAGGTGACACGCTAGTAAAGCTAGCACATTGAGAATGGTATATTTTTCTTGCACTCCACCTGAGTGTTTTTATACTAGTGCACAAATGATGCATTTATCTCACTTTTCTGTATGAATAAAATGTTCCTAATGATTTTAGTGAGTAGCTGGTAGTTCTTTTCACAGTTCACATAGTGCACAGTAGCTTTAGAGGGCAGCAGGCACACTGGACCTTGAGATTTTAAGCTTATACCCCTAAAGGCATGCTGACCAGCACAACAAGTTGTGGTCACCCAGATGGTGCTCTTGTGATGCATCCCCCCAGGAAGCATTTCCCATGGAATATTCAGCCCTTTCCCCCAGGTGGCCACCCATGACCTAGGCTCATTCCCAAACCCAGGTCACTGGTGCCACAAGCAATAGCCATACAGTTGCTTTGACAGGCTGGCCCTATCTCCCCTCCGTCTTTCATACTGAGGGTATTAGATAAAAATAGGATGCTTGTGTCTCAGACATCATCTCATCCTTCTGCTTCTTTTGACACTGAAGTTATAAACCCATGTGTGTCTGAGACCATAGACATTTCCACACAATAGGTTGTGGACTCACAAACGGAGACTTGTGACTTCAATTGGGGAGTAGCAAAGCAGGAGAATGAGACAAAGTCTGAAATACAAAGATCCAGTTTTTTTTTTTTTTTGTAGATAGCCTCTGTAATAAAGAATGTGGCAATTTAAATATGGAAAGTTAATGAAATAGATGCTGACTTATATCAGAATACTGTATTATATTTTAAAAAGCTTTCCTGGACATTGGATAAATGCTTTACAGTGCACTGGATAATATATTACTGCAACGGCATCATTATCCACGAAGTCAGGTTTCAAGAGTTGAAATCTTCAGAGATGACGTTGGATAACTCATACTATATCTGGAAACAGATAAACATGTTGAGTGCCAACATAAATCTTTTCCTTTTTTTTTTTCTTTTCTAAGGAAGAGCTAGTGTTTAAATGTCATTCTGTTTTTTTGACTTTTAATATTCTCCCCATAATTTGAACTTGGATCACACCTGGGTAATTCTGAGTTACGTCTCGATAACAATTTGTGTTGTGTTTGTAATCCATAAGGTATTTAGGCAGGTCATTTATAAATAAACCTAAATGAGTGGGTCAAAAGATAGCCACCTCAATCCCACCATAGGACCTGTTTATTACAGGCAGGAAATCAGAACTGTCTTCCTGAATTTTAAATCAGTGTCAGTTTACCAGACAATACTAGAATGTCTCAGTCACTTACTGTATGTACTGAAACTAACATCTTTCAATTTTGCCAAACAAAAATACCAAATACCATGGCTAAATTAGTACATATACAGTCAACCAACTGAACAGTTCTCATCTCAGTTTCATTAAAGCAGACACTGTACATTGCCCAGACATACTGGAAAACCAAATTGGTCAGTATTATAATTGGTTATTCACAACTTTTTCCATAAGTTCACTAATAATTGTCAGAACCAAAATGGCCAGGTAATTATATATGTCATGCATTTCAAGGTTACTCATTACTTGGAAAACAAGACTAGTGAGAGAGAAGGTCTCTCTGTAGGACTCTGATGTACTTTGCACATCTGCCTAAGTGGAACGCAATAGTAAATGACAGGGTTGTGGCACAATACAAAGCACCAATGGTGCTGAGCAGTACCAGTGTATAAATATTTCATTTTTATATAGTAAAAGATACATATATATGCTAAATAATGTACCAGATGCTGTACAATACAGATGCATATGTGTATGCAAGAACACACATACACCTCAGAGAATAAACAAGCATATCCCACACAATATACAACTCTGAACTTTTGACCATATCAGTTCCTATACTAGTGCCTCTGGAGTCAGTGTGATCTTTTGTAAAAAAAAAAAAAAAGTCTCAAAAGCTATGACTGATGAACTCCGATATTTATTTATTTTATTTCATTTTTGATAACAGGGTAGGTGCACTAGACGTAGAAGTGCCTATTTTCAGGCATGACCTGAGAGGGGACAAGTAAGAAACAGTCCACAGAAGTACAATTACAAATACAATAAGGTAAGGAAAAATACAATACAGCACAAACACATCATCAGTGTTATCAGGTTCATCAATAAAAATTAATAAAATCAGAAATATAGATAGCATACAACAAGGAAATACAAGAACAATGAGGTAAAGGGAAAAGTACAATTTTGTGATTGACTAATCATGAGTAGAGTGGGATAGTTGTTTTCATGATCTTCGTTTCAGAGTCACTAACAGTTCCATGATCTGAAAACCTACTCCAATCTCTGAAAGCCCTATCACTGATATTAGCAATAACATCTAACCATTTCCTTACACAATAGATACATATTTACAACATACACTGTAGTGCGAAAGAAAAAAAAATCTACAACTGTAAATCAAACCCAGGCCCCTCCCAACTATTGTCTGGTGCCCTGCCACTGTGCTACTGTTCCACACTGTGAAACAGAAGGTTTCTAGAGAGAGAGAGAGATGCATGTTAACAACATAAATTGTAGTGAGAAAGAAAAAATTGTTTCTTACTGAGTCTCGAGCCCAGGATCCCTCCCAACTATTGTCCTGGTGCTCTGCCATTGTGCTATCTGTTTACATGGTGAGTTAGAAGGTTTCTAGGGAGAGAAGTATGCTAACAACATAAATTGTAGTCAGAAGGAAAAAATATTCCATGCTGGGAATCAAACCCCAGCCCCCTCACAACTACTAACCTGGAGATCTGCCACTGTGCCATCATTTGATATGGGGAGACAGAAGGTTGAGATAGAGTGAGACGTGGAGAGAGAGAGAGAGAGAGAGAGAGACATGCATGCTAACAACATAAATTGTAGGGAGAAATAAAGAATGTTCACAACAGAGAATCTAACCGAGGCCCCATCCTAACTACTATCCTGGTGCTCTGCCACTGTGTTATCATTCTGTATGGTAAGACAGAAGGTTTCTAGAGTGAGATACATGCCAACAACATAAAGTGTAGCGATAAAGAAGACATGTTCACAACTGTGAATCAAACTCAAGCCCCTCCCAACTACTGTCCAGGTGCTTTGCCACTGTGCTATCACTCCATATGGCAATATAGAAGGTTTAAGAGATAGATGAATGCTAACAACAGAAACTGTAGTGAGAAACAGAAAATGTTCACTACTCTGATAAAACCCAGAACATCTCCTAACTACTGTCCTGGTGCTTTGCAACTATGCTATTGTTCCACATGGGAAGACTTAGGCCCCATATTCAGACAAGATGCACAGCACATCCCTGGATGCACCACACATCTTTGGACTTACGTGGGTCATGGGGGATGTGGTCATATTCAATGGCCACCAATGCACTGCACACCCCAGACAGCACCACCATGCACAATATTGTGATGTGCCTATGCAAATGAGGGGTCCTTCATGCATATGCCACGCATCACAATATTGAACCCCCCAATTGCAACAATGGCCAGCTGTGCCAGCACATAGTTATGCTTTTAAATCCTTACTTTAACTATGTGCAGGGTCAGGTGTTGCCCCTTGCACAGTCTAGGGCTGGTTGCACAGTCCATTCTCCCCCAGCCCCGATCACTGTAAAACATCATTTCAAACCCCATTTCCATAGTGTAGTGTCCCCTCTCCCTTGCCCCAATCTTCATAATAATAAAAATGAAATCTCCTGGTATCCCTGATAGTCTGGTGGTTCTCCCTTCCCCGGCCCCGATCTTCATAATAATAAAAATTAAATCCCCCAGTATCCCTGGTAGTCTAGTAGTTTCCCTCTCCCCAGCCCCAATTTCAGAATAAGAAAAATTAAATCCCCCATAGACCCTAGTAGTCTAGTGGTTCCCCCCTCCCCAGCCCCAATTCTCATAATAAGAAAAACATCCACCTGAACAACCACCAGACCAGGCAGTCAGGACCTCAGTTTAGTGTCTCATCTAAAAGACATACTGTCCTGTGATTTTTATGCAAGGCAGGTGCATCCTCACACATTGCTCCAGACCTGTAGCTCACTTCATGAGTGGCCTAGTGGGGCACTCGTGAAGCAGCTACATCCTCAGTGATGTGTCTGGACTTGTAGAGGTCCAATGCACTGGTCAGTTGGGTCCCCATCTATGTGTATAGTAGTGTTTTTAGCTCAGGGGGTCAAAACTACTGTCAAGAATTAGGATACCAGCCACACTCATGTCCAAAGTCAAAGTACTTTTTCAAGCTTATTATTGCAGATTTTATCACTCAGCACAATTTCCCCAGTTATTGCCCAACATTTCACCCCTTAGACTAGGCTTCTTCAGGAGAGGGAATATGCATTTAAAAATTCCAAAATGTACAATTAATATTTCATAAGGGTTATACACTGAGTATATAAAACACTCTTCAGTTTTAATTCCACTAAACAGTTGTCTATCCTGCCCTAGCTGCATCATTGTATGTGACAATATTGTTAAAGATATGATGAAGACAGAATTTTTTTATGGTTAATAAACTTTGCTTTGGATGCATAGAAAATGTACTGTATTTATATTATGAGTTCACTGGTTAAACATAACCTTCACTATTGACTGATATTTCCTTAGTTATACATGATACCTTTATAGCATAGTCAGCTATTGCTGATAACTACCTAAATGAGCACAGAACTCACATCACCTGTTTAGTTACATATAAATAACAGTTATAGCAAAACCACCACTGTGTATCATAAATAAATACTTGTTTATCAGTGTATCAGCTTGCCCATCATTGTAGGGCTTACCTGCTCTATAAACAATTTAAATGTACTAATAATCATCACCTAATGTTGAAAACATTTCTCATACCTCTGTCTGAGATAAAACTAATTAAGGGGAATTCAATATTCTTATCAGAACTGCATATGGTTCTGTAAGGAAAAATAGGGCCCGTTGGCGCAGCAGTAGGATTTCTGCTTGTGACCCCGGTGACCCAAGTTCAGGAATGGATCCGGGATGCTGGAGGGCCAGCCGGGGGGAGAAGGATGGAGAGTCCTAAGGACTGCTCTCCTTCTCCGGGGGGAGAGGGGGGGGAGTGTGACCGGTGCTCGATGGACCCCTGGCAGAGGCTAGGGGTTGTGCAAGCAAGCAGCGCCAAGAACATCCAGGGGGTGGGGCGGATGAAGGATGTCATTGCACATCCACACCCTCCAAGAAAACCAGGAAAAAGAGCAGCTGCTGGCCACCCTAGATGAAGCCCACCATGGCTTCAATTAGCCTCCATGTCGGCCCTCCGACCTATCCCATTGTCTGCAGCACTGGGGGAGTCTAGTGCCACAATCCCACCCTTGGGGGGTAAGCCAGGGGGTATCGGAGAATCGTAGCTGTTGTGGAGGTGGAAGTCGTAGTCCAGGACCGGGCTGCGTACCGGGCGGCTGGCAGCAGGGGAAGAAAAATAGAAAATTAAAAATAAAAAAAATAGAGAATATTAAAAGAAATCGTATTCATATGTTCACAACAGTTGATCAGACTGCTAAGTATGTTTGTTAAGCATATCTGCTTGAGAAATAGGCACTTTAAACATTTGCATTTGTTGTAATTCATGATATTTCATTTGCTTTGCCTGTAAATAATACAAAGTGTTTGTATCTTTTAAAAGATTAAATCACACTCAAACTGGCTTTTATCAGAGACTACACTCCAATCTATAGGAAAGGGTTGCTTACTCTTTCTTGGGTCCATATGTATCTCTGGCAGCATTTCTGGCTGAAATATGCCAGACGCTTCTCTGGAGACTGTTTTTAAAGCACACATGGCTGTGCAGCGCATTTTCCAATAAAAGCCAGTTTGAGTGTGATTTCATCGTTTTTTTGGGGGTATTATTTTTCTCTCCTCCAGAGCTCTGGCTACGACCCCTGCCCTCCGTTGTTCCTCCCAGCGCCATCCCCGGATATCAGACCCCCTCCCTTATGCACCCCTCGACTTACCCTTCATGGCAGGGTGGTGGGGAGTGACTCAACCCACCCCACGGATCCATGCCAGAGGCGCCTTCCAGGAATGGCGCCTCGGGGAACAACTTCATGCTGCCGGGCTCTTGCCACTGTTTTCTCCCAGGGTCATGGCGTAATGACGCCAGTGACTGGGTGCACGACGCTCCTGTGCTTGCCCCAATCAGCGCTGCCATGCACCCACCCCCCAAGCTTGCAGCTACATGCTGTTGACCCCAGCCTCCGCTAGAGGTCAGGCAAGCCCCGGCCGCCCAAATCCCCCCCCTCCCCGGAGATGGAGAACAGTCCCTTGGATGCTCAATCCATCTCCTCCCCGCCGACCCACGGCAACCCATGCCCGTTCCCGAACATGGGTCACCAGCGTGGCGCAAGGTGTGGCGACCAGCGCCTCAACCCTCAGCGCCACCGGGCCGGCGTGATTTCATCTTTTGAAAAATGCTAACACTTTGTATTACTTACAGACAAAGCAAATGAAATATCATGGATTACAACAAAAGCAAATGTTTAAAGTGCCTATTTCTCAAGCAGGTATGCTTAACAAACATACTTAGGGGTCTAATCAACCATTGTGAATATATGAATATGAATATTTTTCCAGTTACACATGGGCACATTTTTGGCATGCCCTCTGTTACTGCCATTTTGGGATCAGCTCACTATTGCCCTGTGCACAATGTTTGAGATGACCTACAGTTATCAGACAAACTGGTACTCTTCATGCCCCCAAGCAGGGCACCAGGGCCCCATTACTAGAAAACTGCTATATATTTGCATGGTTGCAGCCAAGAAGTCCATTACTAGACTGTGGCACACTACCCAGATCCCTACAGTTAAACAATGGTAAGACATAATGTTACACATTAATGTGATGGAAAATCTGACAGCAAAATTGAACCATCTAGTGCTTACATTTAACACAATAGGTTCAATTTGGCCACTAGAACAAAATCATCACATTCAAAGGCAAAAATATGGGACTTCAGAGGAGCTGCCTTTGATAAGATGGCCAACAGACTTAAGCTAGCCCTGATGAAAAGAAATACAGGTGAGGGGGTACAGGCAAAGTGGGCAAGCATTAAAGATGCAATACTTGAAGCAATATCCCATTGTGTTAGTGAGAAAAGAAAGTGCAAAAGAAGAAGGAAACCACTTTGGTTCTCAAACACAGTAGCAGAAGAGGTCAGAGCCAAAAGGCTGGCCTTCAGGAAATATAAGGGAACGCAGCAGGATCAAGATAGGGAGGCATACCAAACTTCCCTTAGGGAAGCAGGAAAGGCAGTAAGGCAGACAAAGGCCCATACCGAGGAAACGCTAACACAAACAGTAAAAGAAGGTGACAAGACTTTCTATAGATACATTAGTGAAAGGAGAAAGTCCAGAGGGGGTATTGTTAAGATCAAAGGGTATAAGGGGGCGTGTGAGGAGGAGGACTATGTAAAAACATCTATCCTAAATAGATACTTCTGCTCAGTATTTACTGAAGAGAAGGTAGGGCAGGGCCCACAGCTCTGCACCTTGGTCACACTGGGGAGGGAGGTGAACACTAGTCCCTTCACAAAAGAAAGGGTCCTACAGGAGCTCAATAAGCTCTGGGTGGACAAGGCAATGGGACCTGATTGCATATATCCCAGGTACTAAAGGAGCTAAGGGTGGAACTAGCAGAGCCATTATCAGAACTATTTAGTGAGTCTCTGAGCACAGGAGAGGTCCCAGAAGACTGGAGAAGGGCTCATGTGATCCCGCTCCACAAGAGTGGTAGCAGGGAGGAGGCAGGGAACTACAGACCAGTCAGTCTTATCTCAGTAGTGGGCAAGATTATGGAGACACTCCTTAAGGAAAGGATAGTGCAACACCTGGAATCCATAGGAGTACAGGATACAAGACAGCATGGGTTTACAAAAAGAAGGTCCTGTCAAACTAATCTCATAGATTTCTCTGACTGGGTAACCAGAGTGGTGGACCAAGGGGGAGCAGTTGATGTTGCCTATCTTGACTTCAGCAAAGCTTTCGATACTGTTCCACATAGAAAATTGATTAATAAGCTGGGTAGGCTTGGGGTGGGTCAGACGTTGGTCAACTGGGTGGCAAACTGGTTGACGGGCAGAGAACAGAGAGTGGTGGTAAACTGTATACAGTCAGAAGAGATGCAAATCACAAGTGGGGTACCTCAGGGATCAGTCCTGGGACCAGTCCTCTTCAATATCTTCATCAGTGACATTGCAGATGGACTGGAGGGTAAGGTTTGTCTGTTTGCAGATGACACCAAGATCTGCAACAGAGTAGATGATTTAGATGGTGTGGGCAGAATGAGAAGAGATCTGGATAAACTAGCAAAATGGTCAGAAGAGTGGCAACTGGGGTTTAATGCAAAGAAGTGCAAGATCATGCACATAGGGAAGAGAAGCCCTGAAGCCACCTATAGGCTGGGAGGGGAGTTGCTGGCAGTCACAAAGGAAGAAAGAAACTCGGGCGTCATCATCACTGATGACCTGAAATCATCCAAGCAGACCTCTAAAGCAGTAGGTAAGGCTAGAGGGATGTTGGGGTGTATTAGTAGAGGTATCACAAGTCGGAAGAGGGAGGTAATAATCCCTCTTTACAAGACACTGGTTAGGCCCCATCTGGAGTACTGTATGCAGTACTGGAGGCCACACCTTCACAAGGACATTAACCAAATTGAGGCAGTCCAGAGAAGGGCAACCAAAATGGTGCAGGGACTGCATCAGAAAACATATGAGGACAAATTAACTGAACTTAATATGTATACCCTAGAGCAAAGGAGGGAGAGAGGTGATATGATTGAAACATTCAAACACCTTAATGACATTAACAAGGTGAAAGAGTCTAACATGTTTCAATATAAGAAAACTAGCAGGACAAGAGGATACAGCATGAGATTAGAGGGAAGTTGATTAAGGGGTAATGTGAGGAAGTTATTTTTCACAGAAAGGGTGGTGGATGCATGGAATGACCTATCTCAGGAAGTGGTGGGTATGAATACAGTGCAGGGCTTCAAACAGGCATGGGATAGGCATAAGGGAGCAATACAGATGAGTATGAATAGCTAGGCCATTGACAGAGCAAAGGCCTATGGCACGTTCATAAGGTAGAAAAAGAAATGGGCAGACTGGATGGGCCCTACGGTCCTTATCTGCCATAAACTTATATGTTTCCATGTTTCTATATGGGCCAGGTGTGTCCACTATGTATTAGACCATACTATAGATTTTGTACCATAAGCCATATTACTGCTTACTGCTAAGATAATTACTAGACCAGTGCTGTTCAATACTACTGCTACGATATTTGTTTGAATATGTCAGCCCATTTCTTACCACTGTTGTTATATTTCATATTTGTATGTACATGAAAATGCATGCCTTTTAAAGTATTTGCATTTGTTAGTTGCAAAGGTGAAAAAAATTGAATATTCTGCTTATTTTTTGCTATTTATAAAAAAACTAATAGGTATCTGTAAATGAAACACTGCTCATTTTATAGATCTTTTCGTGTTGAACAAATCTCATGTTCATAGTACCATGCTATCATTTTTCGTTTTAATATTATTCACATTTGTTTGTCGAAAAAGTGAAAAAAATTAATTTCCTGCTGTTTTTTTGCTAATTATAAAAAAAATAAAAGGTAGCTATAAATGAAACACCACTCATTTGGTATATATTTTTGTGTTGAACAACCTTCTTGCTCACATTACCATGCTATCATTTTTCATTTTAAAGTTATTTACCTTTTAATACGGTTAGTACTGCTACTGAGACCAAACATTCTAAATGAGTTCCGAACCTTTGTGACATACCAGCATGAAGATATTTTTGATATCTCACTAGTGGCCCATGAGATATCAATGATATTTTCATTGATACAGAACCACACCTGTTGTATAAATAGGGGATATACAATAGCCTGACTCAAAATATGCAATTTATCTTCAAGTGTGAGGGGGTAGGACAATAACTCACGAGTGGCAGAGCCACGAGTGAGTTATGAAAGTCCTGACCTCTCTCAAGTGAAGATAAATTGCCTATTTTGAGTCAGACTATTGTATATTTGATATATACAACAATAGTTTACAAGTTATAGCTTTTAAATCTGCAGTTTATTTAAAAATGTTGCTACTTTTCTTTGATTTTAACTGCTTGCTTCAGTGCTGCACTAGGCATTGTGATGTCATCAGAACTGTAGAAGCTGCTGTCTGATTGGTTCAGTATTCCACTGTGATGACAGTAACTTAAAAGATATCCATTGTGACGACAGTAACAATTATATTTTTTGATATCTTGCTGTTACTGATGTCACCAACTAAGATATCTTTTTATCTTGTCATTTTCACCACCACTCCTGTTGTATATAAAGAAATTAGAAAAAATTTCTTACTCAGCCTTAACATACAGGCACTTCTGTGCCTCTATAATATGTGTATATATTATACCTGCACAGTAGTGCAGGTATAGTTAGGTTTGGCAAGCCACTTCTATATTAAATCCCAAAGTTTGCACTTTAATAACTTTGCAACCATTTGTCTGATTTGCCTGAAACTTTGCATGCCCAGCATCCAACCATGGATCTGGAAAGTTTTGCTCCAGTCGGATGTACGGTTGCGGGACTGTAGAGTGCCAAAAATGTGAAAAATCCTCAACTTTTGTGCATTTCTTTGCCACACCCCACAGACCAAACTGTGCATCTGTCTAGCTTCAAATGTACATTTGTTTATGTGACCTAGGTCAAGGACATGCATTTTGAAGATTTGGTGAAAAAATATTAATCCATTCAAAAGTTATGCAAGGTTTTCATGTCCCATTTGTGCCTATGGGAAAATTTATATGTGCATTGCAAAAACTTTCGTGAACATTTTTTTGTTCTCGTGCTCCTAAATTTTGTTTGTGTGCTGCTGCCATCTTGTTTTCAGTTAGTGAGAAACACAAAATGTTGGAAATCAAAAAATAATGCCCTTTGGTAAACACCAACAGTTGTGCTTACCTAATTGGGCCCTTAGGAACATGCCCCAGGCATTAGGTTTTCTGCAGGTAGTCTGGAAATATGTTTTCCAAAATTTTTCCACCATTTTGCCATTTTGTTGCCGTGACAACATTTTTTGTTTTCACGGCAATGACCTAGATCAAAAAAAAAAGTACCTTGGCAACATTTTTTTTGTGCACGAAAGCATTTCATGCCCCTTCACACCCCCACTATTTTACTCTAGCATGTCCTCTCTGCTCAGCTTCCTCTCACCCCACCATTTCTCCCTATACCTTATTGCCCTTCTTTCCCCACCCTTCACCTCTACTGCAGTACATACCTCTCTCTCGTACCTCCTTCCTTCACCCCACTGCCAGCTATCCCCATCCCTCTGAACTACTGACAAGGCACTTTGTGGCTGCTTATTCCCTCCCCCCACCCTTATAAAGCTTTTTTCTTGTTATTTAACTTGTACCTATGTTTTGAATTATTCTGTAAGTTCTGAATCCAAGCTGTATCGTTCATTGTAATGTGTCTTTGCTTTCTCCTATTGTACTTTGTTTTGCAATCTATGACGAGGAACATTTGTAAAAGAGCTTGCGCTCAAAGGTCTTTTCTGAATCACTAAATAAATTAAATAAATAAATAAAATTATAAGGTATAGGGGAGTCGTGAAAACATTTTTGTTTTCACAAAAACAATGCTCGAAAACATTGTCCCATGTGTTATTTTCTTTCTCACTTCTTTGTGCCAAGGTGGATTGTGCTGTTGAGCTGAAATTTGCAGGGTGGCAAGCCTTGGTCCCACAGATGTGCCTTTTGGTGGTTTGGTCCCAAAACATTAAATGGGCCCATAGTTACAGCATTCCAAAGTTGAGAAATGTCACGTAGGATAACATTGCTGCACTGGCGGCACCTTTCGGTGCCCATATCTCGAAAACGATTTGAGATACGTACTTTTTGCTACCCACAGTTAGGTGGGCTAAGCCAGCGTGGAGGCTTCAAAGTCATGATTACTACAGTGGAATTTTTATCATAGTTGCTATGGTTACTGAGATATTACCAAATAAGTGTTAGAAGGGTTCCTTTGCTGCTGTATGGCTCCATATTTATGTATAAGTGGGAGCACAGGGCCCAGAGGGCCCACACTCCCACATATGCATACCATTAGGAAAAAAATGGGCAGTGTCAGGAGAGCGCAGGGCCCGGAGGGCCTGTGCCCACAAACACATACCAGTCACCAGTTACATTCCACTTGCTTAAAAAGAAGGGAAATTCATTGCAAAAAAACATCATTAATGTATCAGTTAGGGTTGATAGCACAGTGATAAAAGTGTGGAAATTCTACGTTAGGGTTACCACCCCCCTACCACAGCACCCCCACCCCCCTCCACTCTCCACATGCCAACAGGTGTTAGGGTGTGCCATGGGGTCATCAGGCCTAATTCTCATCTCATTCTCCTATACTGTAGCATGTCAGCTTGTTTACACATGGACTGGGGTGAAAGTTGGGCCTGATGACCCATAGCACACCCCGATGCCTGTTGGTGTGTGGAGATTGGAAGGGGAGTGGGGGTGCAGTGGTAGGGGTGGTAACCCTAATGTGGAATTCCACACTTTTGTTGCTGTGCTATCAACCCTAACTGATGCATAAACAAAGTTTTTTGCATTGACTATATTTGTATAGATATATATATATATCTATATAAATATATTCATATGTTTAGCTGGTAGGTGCACTGGTCCGAGAACTATTTTCAGGCATGCCCCAGCCATGGAGGATGACACAATAATACCGTACGTACAAAGGAGGATGGGACAAGGCATAGAATCAACAAATCGACAGTGAATAACAATACAGGATAAAATGCAGGGTATTTACATAATTACAGAAATAAATATATATAAAGTTGCAACACAGCATATGAATGCAATTTACAACAATAGCAGGTAGTAATTAGGTTGTAATACATATTAGACTTCGTAGATGAGGGAGAAAGGAAGAAGGATGTCAAGGCAGGATTGGTAGGCCAGGTAAAGACAGAGGGATAGAGGAGGGTAAAAGCAAGGTGATCAGTCAGGAGGGCAGGAGCAGGAGGTGGAGGACAGAAGATGAGATCTATGAAGAGAGTGGAAGAGTCCAGAAGTGGTTCTTAGAGGGGTGGCAAGTTATTCCAGAGGGAAGGGGCAGTGGAGGAGAAGGCTCATTTGCCCATACAGGTGGAGACAAGGGGGTACTCAAGCATGGAGTCAGCAGCAAGGCAGAGCTGTTGAACAAACACTTTTAGCCGGAGGAGGTGAGAAAATGGAGAGGTAGCTCAGTGTTGGATGGCCTTACTTACTATGCTGGCCAGGAGATAGGTTCTCTGAGCTGATGAAGGGAACCAGCCCAGGGCTTCATAGAGTGAGCAGTAATGAGGGGAATGTGGGGCCAAGAGGGAAAACCGGCAAATGTTGTTGTAGGGGGTGCTTAGCCGAGCCAGGTTAGTGGAGGAGGCAAGGGTGAAGATAGGGGCACAGTAGTCGAGTAGAAGTAAGAGACTGGATTGGGTAATAGCAAGCCAGGCTTCAGGAGTGAAATACCTATAGACAGATAGAGATATGGATATGGATATTTTATTTTTTATTTATTTATAGCTACATTCGATATAGATTTATAGTCATTGCAAAGCAACTTTGTCAATGCACTAGTTAGGGTTAAAGCAACAAAAGTAGGGAAATGTGGCATAAGGGTTTCCAACCCTAACACTCCATTCCCATCCTGCAGACAGCAACAGGCATGGGGCATGCCTTGAGGTCCCTCTGCAAATCCCCCACCATATCTTCAATGTCTACCCTGCCACAGAGCTTAGTGTGAAAGACAGTGACCAGTGGGGTGCCAAATGGTTCACCATTGGAGACATTCTTGTTCAACATCATCATAAGTGACATGGCAGAACACCTTGAAGGAAAGGTTTTTTTTTTTAATTGTTTTTAACCAGGAGGTGGACTGGGCACAGCCCTTTTTGGAAAGAAGGGAGAGGGGAGATATGATAGAAACTTTCAAGTACCTTAGGGGAATAAACAGGGTACAGGTGGTAAGCATATTTCAAAAAAACCTCTGCACAAGAACAAGGGGACATGATATGAGGCTGAAGGGTGGAAGGCTCAGGGGTAATGTTAGGAGGTACATTTTCACTGAGAGGGTGGTGGAGCTGCGGAACAGCCTTCCAGCAGAAGTAGTGGGCGAACATAGGGGTTCAAGAGTGCATGAGACAGACATAAGGGTACCCTGGAGATGTGCAGAGCAGAAGAGCCACAGATCAAATAGGCTCTGGGGCTGCAGCAGTGAGTCAGGAAATGGGCAGACTAGGTGGGCCATATGGTCCTCATCCGCCGACAGATTCTATGTTTCTATGTTTTTCAGCCAAGCTTGACAAAAAACACTTATAACTTACAATAAACAATAGCAGGTTACAACAGTACATAATTTACAATGACACTGAGTTTCCTCAATAACTAAATCAAATAACCTTTTTTTAAACCCAGTACATTTTTAGACACAGTAAACAATCTTAAGGATTTATTTAAAACGTAGGACCATACCATGAGAATGCTGTCTTACACATTTTGGTTTTACTGGGGGAATTTGATAAGGAGCTGATTTGCTATGTCGAGTGTTATGATTTTTAGGTCTAAGATTAATTGCATCTAACAAAACTGATGGTTCCAAATTGACTGAAATTTCAAATGAAAATAATACAGTACTAAATTTAATCCTGATCGCTTGGGGGAGAAGATTCAATTACTTATATAATACACAGTGATGAGTTTGGTTTGGAACTCTTGCTTCTTTTGTAAGTGAATTTAGGTTTCTATAAAGGAAACCCAATTTTTGATTTATTTTCTTCCCCACACTATCAATATGAGGAACAAAATTCAAACAAGGGTCAAGTAGAATCCCTAAGTACCTGAAACTAGGAACAAGTGGCAAGGGCATTCTGTTTATACCTCTTACTTGTAAACAATCAGCAGCCTTTCCCAATCTTTGGGCAGTACCTTCATTAAGGATTAATCGATTTTCTCTAGCCATTGTGCCAAAATATCATATATACTTTGAAGGATAGGTTGAAGATTATTTACACCCACTGCTGATTCCCAAATTAAAATATAATCCGCGTACATTAAACTATTTTCCCCTGAGAAAGAACTGGGCAAGTCGTTTACAAAAACAGAAAAAAGCAACGGGCCCAGCACTGATCCCTGGGGAATGCCCATGGTGACCTTTAATGGCTTTAAGGATGCTTCACCCACCCCCCACTCTCTGTACTCGCTCTGTAAAATAACTACCAAACCAATCCCTAACCTTCTCTGTGATCCCCAACATACCTAATTTTGCTAATAAGATATCATGATCCACTGTATCGAAGGCACAGGCCAGGTCTACGAACACTGCGCCAGTGACAAGGCTCTTTTCATAAGCCCTAAGCACAGCATACGTGAACCCAGCCATCGCGGTGGATCTTCTTTTTCTAAATCCATGTTGTTGGTCAATGAGAAAGTTATGTTCTTTTTTTTTTTAAATAATACTTTTATTAGAGGTTTTCTCATATAAGTTGACAGACATAACATATAAAGAAAAAACTTACAATGCAGATACATCCATCTCTCTATGCCTCACTATAGCTACCATTGACTCTTATGTCCAATAAAGAACCTCACTTTGGAAATAAGTAATGAAATCCTGACTACTAGCTCCTTGCAATAGCCAGTGTAACTTTACAGAGTATTTGATCCAATATGTTAACCTAATTTCCATTATATAAAGATGGCATCAGGCACCAACAAATATGTATAAAACAAGACAGGCATATTAAACAAAACCACAATACAAATAAACACTTTGTGCATCTTAAGTGGCAACAATGAAGGCAGAAGGGATACACCTGATACAACTAAGTTCCAGAAACATTACATGCGGGGGAGGTACTGTAAGGAGGAAAGGAAAAGGAAAAGGGGGGGATGCAGCTAAGTTGTCAGTCTCTGCCACATACTTGCAACAATATCCAACTAGGTCAGATTCTCCCCTTACTGTCAGTATACTGAGCATTAGCTATGATCTGCTAGAATTTCCAGGATATTTTTATTCTCTTTTTCTGCTTGGTAGTAGAAGAAGGATAACCATCTGGTTTTAAATTTCTCTGTAAGAAGTATCAGCTTCACCGTGGTTTCCTCCATCAACAATATGTTATTGCATATAGAGTACCAAGAATTTAGGGTAGGGAGTTCTGGGGAGAGTCATTTCTGGGTGATAGCTTTATGAGTCGAGGCTATCAAGATATAAAATAAATAGTTTTGGGCTTTAGATTTAATCCCCAGGGGTGGCAGTCCAAGCAACCAAACTTGGGGTTCCGACAGTAACAAAATACCGACTATATGTCCCGCCACCTGAATTACTGAGTCCCAAAAAATGTTCAGCTTGGGGCACGCCCAAAAGGTATGGGTGTGGGTGTCTTTCTCCTGACATTCCCTCCAGCAGAGGTCAGGCGGACTTATACTATAATGTTTAGTAATCTCGGGGTTGCAAAAATACCTCATCACCACCATCTAAATTCTCTCCAGCCAGAGGATGCCGAAGTGGAGTGGGCCCCCCTCCAAACCTGTATCCATTCTTTTTCTTCTAGCTGGATTTCAGCCTCAGAGAACCATTTCTTCTTCAAGTTTCCCAGGTGGGTGGGTTCTAGAGAAGTAAGGAAAGCTGTAATCTTTGAAATCAGACCTTTCTGCCCCTCCTTAGTCAACAATGGAAGAAGACATTCTTAGAGTGGGTTACTACCCTCTGTTATCAGGTTTTCTTTGTCCTTGCCCAACATAAAGTGTCTTATTTGGAGAAACCTGTAAAGATCATGGGGTGGGAAATGGAATCCCCTAGCTAACTGGCGAAAGGACTTAAAAATGCCCCCTTCGAAAGAATTGGCCTATATATTGTAGACCGTGCTTTGCCCATCGGTGGAAACCCGCATACATCTGAAAGGGGGTAAAATCAATACAAGCTCTTATGGGGGTCGATGTCTTCAGCATCAGATGTAACCCAAGTTTACTACAAGTTGTTAACCAAATTTGTTTCAAGGTCATCGACCATGGGTTACCATAAATGAATTTGTGTAACGCAGCTTTATCCATAAAGATCAAGTCAGCAATTTTCGCACATGAAGCAAGAGGTTTCTCCAATTCCACCCAAAGTGAGGATTCTTCCATAGACATTAAGGGAGATAAAGCTTGTAATTGAGTTGCCCAAAAATATTTAATAAAATCAGGCAGTCCTAGTCCCCCCTTTGACTTAGCTTTTAATAGAATTTGCCATTTAAACCTTGGGGGTTTATTCTCCCAAATAAATTTGGAGATCGAGGTTTTGAGATTTTTCCAGAAGGAGACAGGGGATCTAAAAGATAAAGCCATACATAAAGAGAAATCAAGGCAGCATATTCATTCTCACACATTCAATATGACCTGAGAGTGAAAGGGGGAGTACATTCCAGTGGTTGAGGTCTGCCTGGATGTTTTGTAACAGCCTGAGATGATTTGTGTGATACAACTTGTTAAGGTTGCTAGGTATCCAGATACTCAAGTATTTAAACCCTTCTCTCACCCATTTAAACTGACCTACATTTGGGAGTGACCCAGGAATTGCCAGTTCAATGGGAAGCATTTCTGTCTTAGTTACATTGATCTTAAATCCAGCAACTGAACCAAAATTATGTAAAATAGAATCCAATACTGGGGATAAGCCCACTGGATCTGTCACATATAATAAGGTGTCGTCTGCATATAGGGATATGCGAAGTTCTGTTCCCCAAACTTTAATACCCCGGTAGCTTTCAGACTGTCTGATAAGGGCCACTAAGGGCTCCATACTGAAGGCAAATAAGAGGGGAGAGAACGGGCAACCCTGCCTAGTTCCCCATTCTATTTTAAACCTGTCTGACAAGATTCCATCTACTTTCACTTGCACCCAGGGGTTCCAATACATATTTCCAATCCAACTTCTGAACCTGTCCCCAAAGCCAAACTTAATGAGCTTGTGGTCTAAAATAAATACAGTCTAGACAGTCAAATGCCTTCTTGGCATCAAGTGAGATTACTCCATTTAGGGTGTGAGGTGGAAAAAATTTGGAGGCTGAGAGAGTATTCAGAAGGAAGCGAATATTATCCTGAATGTTATGCCCCAGGATGAAACCCGTTTGGTCCAGACGTACTAGGGAAGGGATCAGCTTAGCAAACATTTTTGTGTCCTGATTAAGGAGGGATATAGGACGATAACTGGAGTATTCCAGGGGGTCTTTACCAGGTTTAGGAATTACAGTAATCATGGCTGCCCCGCAGGAATCTGGGGTGGCTCCCTCATTATGCGCTTCATTGCAGACTTTAGTAAGAGTGGTGGCAAGGTCTGGTGCAAAATGCTTAAAAAATTCAGCCATAGGCTGGCCCAGTGGCACTGAGAGTTGAGGCGCTGGTGCCTTACCTCATCCCACACCGGCAACCCGGGTTCGGGAACGGACTCAGGTCGTCGGGGGCTGGCAGGGGCGGGAGAAGATCGAGCATCCGTAGGACTGCTCTCCTCTCCTGGGGGTGGGTAGTGGGGTCTTGTCATGCTGCAGTGGCCTCTGGTGGAGACCAGGAGCACTGCTGACGCATACAAGAAAGAGGAGGGGATAACCAGAAAAGCGGAAATACCGCTTCACGGCAGCCGGATGATGGCTGCCCGGCACTCTGAGGCCATCAAAGGTCCTACTGAGCTCCCTGCCTCAGCAGCATTCCTGGGGCTAAAAAATAGGAGTGCTGGTCTGCCCCTTGGCTGGTGCCTTCCCCCTCGGAGGAGGGGGACCCATCCGTCGAAAGGGTTACGCCGGGTCACCTTGGGGATCCGCTGCAATTTGAGGCAGGCGGAGTCTCGGAGGATGGATGGATCAGAGGACTGCCTTGGCAAGCCTGAAGGAGTGGCTGCTGAGGAGCACGAAGGGGGATGAAAAAAGATCACTCAAAAAAAAAAAAAATTCAGCCATAAATTCGTCAGGGCCTGGGGCTTTGCCAGTATTAAGTGATTTTATAACCATTTGAATCTCATCTTCTGTAAAGTGTGCCTCTAAGGATTCCTTTTGGGCAGCTGTTAGGGAGGGGAGTTCCACCCATTCTAGAAACTCAGTGACCTTTTGATTATGATCTGGATCTCTTTCTTTAGTATATAACTGGGCGTAAAACTCTACGAATTACTGTGCAATTTCAGTGGGGTGAACAGCCAATTTCCTGGGATTTTTTCTGTTATGGATCTTGGGGATGAACCTGTCAGCTTCCTGTTTTTTTAGGCATAAGGCTAATAATCTGCCCACTCTCTCCTTGGCCTCATAATATTTTTGGTTAGTAAATCATAAGGCATTTACCGTTTGACGTAACATCAGTGTGTTATATATTGCCCTTGCTTCCTGAAGCCTCGGCAATAATGAATTATCCCCTGTTTTTTTTGTGCTCTTTCTCTAATTTTTAAATTTCCTCTAGGGATTTATTAACTTTAGACTGGTATAACTTATTTTGATAAGCTAAATAGCTAATAATTTTGCATCTTAAAACTGCTTTTAGGCTGTCCGATATCAGTTTGAGTGGTGAATCCGCTTCTCAGTTTTCTGATAAATAATATTTAATTGTCTCCCTCAGGAACTTTACGGAGGCCTTGTCTAACAGTAGGCCAGAGTCAAATCTCCATTTGCCCTTCTTAATTCCAGGTTCCCATTGGACCACCACCTGGATCGTGGAGTGATCAGAGAGGACGACCGGGTGAATCACCTCCTCCTGAAAGCAGTGTGCCCACTTTTTCAAAGTGTAAATTCTATCTATCCTGGAATAAGAGTTTCTGGCTGTCGAATAAAAGGTAAAATCTCTCCCTTTAGGATTTTGTAGCCTCCAGAGTTCCACTATCCCTAGCTTGGAGGTCAAAGTTCTCATAAGTTTGGAGCTGCCCATTTCCCCCTTGCGGCGGGGCTGGGGGGGGTTACCCAGGATGTGATTCTCCACACAGTTCCAGTCCCTGGCTGTAATTAGTTGACCTGGTGACAAGAAAGAAATGGTCTGGAATAGGATTCTAAAAAAGGCCCCCGGTGGAGGTGTGGGTACATAAACTGAGACTATGTGGAGAGGACGCCCCCGGAATTCGCCTATAAGCAAAACCCAATGCCCCTTATCCTCCCTCTGGACATTTTTAACTTTGTATGGGAATCCCCTTTTTATTAGTAGAGCTGTGCCTGACCTAGAGGAATGAGGATGTGAGTCAGAGAAGACCGTTCCCACCCACAATCTTTGGAGTTTGCCATGCTCCACTTTTGATAACTTCGTCTCTTGTATGCAAGCAATATCACAGTTTACCTTGCGTAATTCCTGCAAAATTCTAGCTCTTTTAATGACATTGGGTTTTTTTTGTATTTTTTACTTTCTTTTTTATCCCTCCTATCCGCCCCCGGTGTCCACTCCTTCGGGCCATCCAACCTCTTCAAGCACCTAATCTTCCCTCAGGATCTGCCCCCACTAGAGTGCCTTCTCCTTCCTACCTTACACATCGGGATCTGTCCCGAGAAATTGGTGGTGGTCTGAATGGCTCAGGGTGGCCGTCATCTAGGACCACCGAGAGTTTGTTTTTCTGTTTTTCTGTGTCCCTTGTTGTCCCGCCCCCTGAGACACCAGCGCGAGGATGTAGTCCAGGGAGGCGACGTGCTGACGCATGTCTCTCTCAAGCGCCCAACAGCGTCCCCCCTCCCCGACTCCGACGAATGGAGCCGCCAAACCCTCGAGAGCTGGTGCACCCACCTCAGGACGTCGGGCACATGCAGCGCCCCTGGTAACCCTCTCCAAGGGAGGAGATCATCCGTGGGGATGCTCAATCCTCCCTCCCCCAACCGACCCCCGCCGACCCGAGTTCGTTCCCGAACCTGGGTTGCTGGCACAGCGCGAGGTGTGGCATCCAGCGCCTCAACCCTCAGCGCCACCGGGAATGACATTGTTAATACCTTTTACATTAATAGAACACAAATTAAGAGATGCCATATCGGGTCTGAAAAGCTTCAAAGCATTGCCCTCTCTCTCTTCCCTCCCCCAACCTCCCCTCCCTCTGCCAACCACCCATGATGCACCAAAACAGAAACATATAAAGACATAACACAAACACTAAAAGTCACAACTGGGGACCAAACTGTCTGAGGTGGGCTGTGAAATGTTACAGTCCACCCAAGGGGATGCGGTCAGATACTCTGCCGCCTCCCTATCAGCCCAACACACAAAAAGTGGGCCTTGGAAGTTGACTTATCTCCCTCCAAATAAAGTTGATTGTGAGGAGTGCAGCACCCCAAGTGCCAAGTGTAAGATCTCCGGCCTTCACCAGCTAGTTTACTCCTTCTCCTTTTAAGGTCATTTCGATGAGTGTGGCAGCCTGGGCAGCAAGCCCCAGGTGTGTGACCATGTATTGGACAGCCAGAAACAAGTTTCATGGACTAGAGAAAAGAACAGATGTAAATAAATGAGATGGGAAACACCAAATCCTTTCCCTTGATAGAAGGTCATTTCTCTGAAATTAAAGGGGTAAGACCTCAACAATAAAAATCCAACTGACTGTTCCATTTCACTGCATTACTCTCGATTGCCTACCATGGTGGGGGGGAGAAGCCAGTGAATAGAGCCCCCTCTCCACATGATCCTACCTATCTTACTTGAAGCCCAAATATCATATGTTACACATCACTAAGCATGCTATATTTCTTTTAACCATTCAGATGTGCTGTGACGTTAAAAAATTCAGGGTATCTGGAGCTAGCTATGAGATCCTTTTTTTCCATTAACCACCCATGTTCCCCAACCTGCCCAGCGTTATAAACACAAGAGTATAACAGAACCCTGTTGAGATTGTGAACCCAGGAGTTGTTAAAATTAAAATTAGCTCCATACACATCCTGAGTTAGCTGTGTGGGGAGTCTTGATAGTTCCTCCTCCCTCTTCCCTCCTCTGTAAACAGAGGGCAATTTTATCAACACTGCGGGAGACTGCTTGCTATCAATCTCCTAAGCTGAAGCCCTTTTCCCATACACCCTGAATCCAACAGCTGTAAAAGAGAAAACAGTACTTGCTGAGATTGATTAGAGCCGAAAAGGTCCAAGTCCAAATCTTAGAGTTTACAGGTGGCATGTTTCGTTGGGGGACTGGATATGCCTATGCACACTATGGACAGTCCCTCAGTTCAGAAGTTCTGCAGAAACTTCTTTCCGGTGTAAATAGGTTCCCCCTTGGCCCTTCAGTTATCCTACATTCGGAAGACATAAAGAAAAACAACAGGCTACCAACACTAGACCATCAGGGCAAAAGGATCCAAAGGGCCACCATCAGAAAACAAAGCATCCTGTACTCACCGTAGGAGAGACATGAGCAATCCAAATCAGGTTGCTGCAGCCCTAGGCAGGATCCATCTCAAAACATCTGCATGTAGAGGGAGCAGGGAATCCACTCTCCATTTGGACACATGCCTTCCTCCCAGTGCAACAGACCACAGTAAGTCCTCTGTTTCTTGTTCTGCCTGCTCTTCCTTAGTGTCAGGGATTTGGATTCCCAGCGAATCCAACAGTGGAGAAGCCGCAAGCAGGGATTTGAAGGTATGCACTCCATTCTTATCTTGTACCCAGAGTTTCACGGGGTATCTGAGGAAGGTCTTTAGCCCCTTCTTCTTCACTGCTTTCACCACTACCAGAACCTTCTTTCTTTTAGTTAGCATGAGAGGTGGGTTGTCCTGATCGATATAAACTCTTTGCCCATCTAAATTGAGGTCTTTTTTGTTCCAGGCCATACGCAGAATTTTTTCCTTTGTGGGAAATCACAGGAACTTAATGATAATTGATCTGGGGGCCCCTTGCTTGGGTTTAGGGGCAACCGCCCTATGCGCTCTTTCAATCTCCAGTGGGAAGTCTTCCTCAAGTGCCAATTCCTTGTGCAGCCAGCAGTCAAGGTAGGCCTTCATGTCATCCTGCTCCGCACCTTTGGGTATGCCAAAGACCCTAATTTTATTTCTTCTGGCTCTCACCTCCATGTCCTCGGCCTGGAGAGTTAGGTCTCTCTCTCGTCTATGCAGATATGCAAGTGAACGGTTGAAGACCATATGTTCATTCTGAACCATTTTGAGTTGAGTTTCTATGGTGCAGTACGTGACTCCAACTTTTTAAAGCCATTTTTCAAGCCAGTTATTTTAGTGCTGATGCGATGCAAGATTTTGAGCATACACTGTCCATCTGCTTTCATGAAGTTAGAAGTGGTAACCAAGCCAGATTCCTCATCCTCATCCACCGATGCTGTTAACGCTGAGGAGCAGGATAGGGTAGGACTCACAGGCCACATTTCCATCGGGGCGTTGGATCTCCTTCTGGCATTGGAATAGTCCATTTATTTTGCTTTTCCCCATGTTACAGATGCCAAGGGGATTTAGTATTCATAAATATATAGGCTTCAATTCATTGATGGCAGTCAGTTTAGCAAGTTATTCCACCCGGGGAGTCCGAGATCCATTTTAGGTTGCCACCTAGGGTTGTGACATCACCGGAAGCTCGAGAAAGTTATGTTCATCTAGATAGGTAATGAGCAGTGTAAAAACACAACACTACAATAATTTGCTCAGAGCAGACAGCATGGAAATCAGTCAATAATTTACCATACTCAATTTGTCTCCCCCTTTATGTAATGGAATTACCCTGGACTCCTTCCACTTTAAGGGGACCTGACCCATTTTTAGTGAATAACTAAAGACAGCAGTCACCCATCCCTTAATTCTATCAGCTCCCAACTTAAGCAATTTAGGATGAAGACCATCCATGCCACCAACCCCACCACACCCATCCCCTTGCTGTTATGCCATCAAGAAATTCTAAAACCTCTTGTTCTTCAATGTCCTGGAAAACAAAATGAGGAGTACCAAAATTCACACTTTCAGATTTATCAGGATACAGACTATGACAATCAAAACTGTTACCACTTCCCCTACCCAGCAAGGACTTAGAAATAAAAAACTCATTCATCCTATCTGCTATTTCCTTTTTATTTGTAATAACATTATCACCAACTGTGATACACTTTATTTCAGAGTTATTCTGGAGTTTACAAAAATGATTAAAGGAGGCCCACAACTTTTTTGGATCTCCTAAGCTGTCCAGTTGCCTTTGTCGATAATATTCAGACTTTGTCTTCCCTATTTCTGCTTTAACCTTGTTTCTTAAAGCCTTGTATTGTGACAAATTATTTGTGGATCTATCTTTTAAGTACATTCTCCTTTATCATGTCTTTTTATAGGTCCCTAATATATCTACTTAACCATGGTGAAAATGTACCTTTTACTCTTTGTTTACTAATCAGGGTATTTTGTTCAAATGCATTATTTAAACACCTAGTCAATTTGTATATTAATAAATACAAATTTTCAATATTTACATTTATTTCCTGATCCAACTGATCCAAGTCCTTAAAAAAGAAAAACATCCATTCTATTTATATTCCCAAAATTAATTAACTTGCGTGGTGACAAAGCCTTTTTAAACTTTCTCATAAACAATACTGGACAATGATCTGATATGACATCTGACAACACACTAGTTTTTAAAATATTGGCTGGCCCATTTGTTATTATCCAATTGTTTGGCCCTATGTGCTAAAGGGCGGATAATACTCACCTGAGGCACATACCCCACCCATGTACCTACACGGCCCGGGAAAGGTGCAGGGTATGCGGTATGCATGACCACATGCATACGTGGGGCACCTGTTCATGGCCCATGATCCATGGGCACAGGGTCACACAGGCAGTCTGGGGTGGAGCCGTGGCTCCAGGTGGGCATCCAATTGTATGCCTGTACCGGGTCCCTCAGTGGATCTCTTGCACCCATGTGGTGAGTGCACAGACCTGGTACAAGCCGCATACAGCAGCAACATTTGCACGCCTGCTGGGCACTTGCCCTAGCCACTGCCCCAGCTCTCCTCTGCAGCCTAATGGGCTGGGGCAGCACGGATGTCCATTGACCGGTGCCACCACGCCCAGCAGACAAAGTACACAAGGGCATGTACCAGGTTACACCTGGTCTCAGCTGGCATACCTGGCACCCTCTAAGCCTTGCTCTACATGGCTTAGTGAATGCCACATAGTGCAAGCTCACCCCCAACATGCCCCCAGTGCATTGTAACCTGAGGGGCTAGGGAGGCGGGTGTGCAAGTGCCTTGCATGCCCCGGTGAATGCCAACAGGGGTCTGCGGGACCCCCACTGTGTGACATACACACTTAAGGTTGCCTACGCACATCGGATACATGGTGCATAAACAACTTTCTTGTTAGTGCATGGTTCCCAATAATTGTATGTTTATTGGTTTTATAACTAAAAAGAGTCGGGAGTGAATCATCTGAACAAAATGATTAGCATCCAAGTCACGTTTAACCTTGCCTAGTTCCCTACTATTCCCCAAATTTTGATTTGCATCCCCCATCATTATTTGCTCCCTTCTATTATTGTGTATAGAAGACCATGCACTGAGAATATTGAAATCCCCTATATTATATTTAGGAGGACTGTAAAAACAGTTTAAGTAAATATGTTTACATTTGGTAGATCCCATAAATTATCTAATTGTCACAAAATCAATACTTTCAGCAAGGGGTCCTTTATCAGTCTCATGGGCTACAATAGAATCTTTCATACAAATCAATACCCCTCCACCCTTTTTGTTACCCCCCTATCCTGTGTAAATACAGAGTAATCGGCAATGGTAATTTGATTATCATGCCGCCTCACACTCCACTATTTATTTTAGTATGTCTTCTCCACTCAGCCTCCCCTCACCTCATCATTTATCCCTATACCTTATCGCCCTTCTTCCCCACCTTTCACCTCCACCCATTACATATAGTGGTAGGTGAAGTAGTTGAAATTCGCCCCAAAGTGATTTTATGGAGTAACGCTGAGTCCGCAAAGTGCTCCGCAACATGAAGTGGAGTACTTCACGTTATAATGGGGAAGGCGAAGTCCATTGAAAACAATGACTTCGCATTATTCTGCCTTCCCCAAGCCACTTCTCCACCAATTTTAAGGCAAAGTACATTGAAATCAATGTACTACGCCTTACTTCTCCTTACTCCACCTTGTTCTTGAGCGCCAAAGGAGAATTTTGCAGTGCTTTATGGGATTGTAGGTCACATGGACTCTAGATTGTTCTACACAGCCTCAGTTCTGTGTAGTGTGTGTGTAGTGGAAGATGGAGACAGTTTCCTCTCAAAGCTCTGCAATTCAAATCCTCTAAAAGCTGTTAAAAAAGTCTTTTTGAGCTATTTTTTTTGCTCACAATTTACTACATCAAGTATAGGAAACTCTCCTGTGCTCATATTATCAAGTATTTATTGTTTGTGTGTGGATTTTGAATGTTAATTTAGAACAGTCAGTCTGTGTACTGTGAAGTGTGCTTTGGGGGAGGGGCGTATCTGTGGTGTAGGTAGAGTAACTGGGAGAAAAAGGCAGTCTTTCCTGTTTTAGTTATATTTTTCTTGTATAACTGTGTTAATGTACGCACAGTTATATTTTCAGTAATTCTTGACTTTTTTTTCTGATTGTTGTGATGCAGCAGTGTATAATTTCAGTTTGTTTAAAACATTTGGTTATATTACTAAAGGTTTTCAATTTGCTACGCATTACTTGTAGTGTGTGTGAGTGTGTGTGCGATGCGTGCCATTAAATAAGACACCTGTTATTGTGCCACAGAGTAACTGCAGCAGTGTGAACCTGCTATCCACCGCACCTGCATGAATTTTTTATACTGCTTTGTGGTATCTTTACTGGTAGTGGACTGTCTGTTACTGCTGTGCACTACCCCAAACCGCAAAAGGTATTCTTTTCCAGATTTGGATTTGTGACTTTGAGCACTGGTTAGGTGTTGTTGTGCCTTTGCATCTGTGTCTTGAGTGCGCAGTGCACTTTTAATCTGTCTGTGCGTTTGTAGTACACCATTAATTCTGAGAGACTTCGCATTTCTTGTTACGCTGTCAGTAGCATTTTGGGAATGCACATTAATTTTGGTGACTGTGTGTGACTACTGAATGCATGACGTCTGTGTGCGCTATTAATTTTGGGAGACTTTGCATTTTCTGTGCTCTCATTACACTTTGTCAGTACTGGGGAGTTTTCTGGACACAAGACATGAGCATTTTGGGGATGCACATTAATTTTGGTGACTGTGTGTGTGTGTGTGAAGGGTTGCCAAATATTGGTGTCACTTAGCCTTACTTCGAGTTAAGGCAGAATGATAACATGAAGTAATAATTACTAGGCAAAGTGAGCCTTTTGTATTGGCCACAGAGTGACAACATGAAGTGCCCACTTTGCAGGCACTTTTCTGGCGGAATTTAAAATTCGCTACATCTCTATTTGTGATACAGGTCATTGCCATTAGGGAACTACAGCTGTAGGCATTCGCGTTCTCTTATACAGCATGTGAGTTACAGTACTGTAAGCCATGTGATGTGTGGGGGCCCGGGGGCTGCCAATATTGTTGTCACTCTACCTTAATTCAGGTTAAGATGGAATGACAATGAGAAGTCACAATCACAATAACGAGGGAAGCGGGCATTTCATGCTGGCCACTCTGTGTAGCGAAGTGACAATGCAAAGTACCCACTTCGCAGGCACTTTCCCGCAGAATTTAAATTTGCTGCTTCCTAAGATGAGAGACTTTGCAAGTCTTGTTACACTCTTATTTCACTTGGTCAGCACTGGGGAATTTTCTTGACACAAGACAGTAGCATTTTGGGGATGAACATTAATTCTGGTGACTATGTCTGACCACTGCCAAGATGACTGAGTGTGCCATTAATTCTGGGAGACTTTGCATTTCTTGTTACACTCTCATTTCACTTCATCAGCACTGGGGAATTTTCTGGTGACAAGGCGACAGTAGCATTTTAGGGATGCACATTAATGCTAGTGACTGTGTGTGTGTGGGGGGCTGCCAATATTGTTGTCACTCCGCCTTACTTCGCGTTAAGGTGGAATGACAATGCGAAGTAATAATAACAAGGCGAAGTGGGCATTTCATGCTGGCCACTCCGCAAAGCAGAGTGACAACGCGAAGTGCCCACTGCGCGTTCACTTCACCAGTGAAATTTAAATTCACTGCATCTCTAATTACATACCTCTCTCGTACCTCCTTTCTTTACCCCACTGCCAGCTATCCCCGTCCCTCTGAACTACTGACAAGGCACCTTGTAGCTGCTTATCCCCCCCCCAAAAAGTGGTTTTCTTGTTATTTTAACTTGTACCTACAGTATGTTTTGAGTTATTCTGCAAGTTCTGAATCGTTCAGACGTGGAACCTTGGTAAAAGAGCTTGCGCTCAAAGGTCTTTTCCGAATCACTAAATAAATACATAAAAAATAATATAATATGCCCCTTTAACCAAGTTTCACATAGACATATAATATTAAACCCTCCCGTTTCAACCCAGACTTTAGTCTCATCAAAATGTGCCAACAGACTTCCGAAATTTAAATGCACCATGTTCAAACCTTTATTAACTATACCACATGATCTATCAGGGATATAAATAGGCCCAGAGTTAACCTCTATGTCTTCAGGAAGAAGTAATAGCAGGAATATGCAGAACTGATCAAACTTCCATGTATTCATTTTAAATATTATCCCTAGATCCAAACCAGGCCTAAGCCTCCTTTTATTGCAATTTGACATGTTGAAACATATTGTGGGTTTTTTAAGTATGGTCCAACTCTAAAAGACCCTTACCTTCTCTGTGGTCTGCCAGCCCCTTCGGTTGCTGCTGGTGTGGACCCCTTCTGGACCGTGCAAATAACTAGTCAGACGCATAAAATAAAGAATAAGGCAGGTTTATTCGGTTCAGTAGGTGTTCTCTTCATGAGGACAAGCCCCACACTGACTAAAACTCTGACTGACAGACCAACATGGCACTGCCAGGCAGTGCAACAATTAGATACATGCAGTTCTAAGTGCTCCTAAAGGGGCGGCAGCCAAACATTAAGCCCCATGCTTAATGTGTGCTTCACAATATGATCCCGTAAATGTAAGATGCACTCAGTGGCGGCTCTACACCAGGGCCCACCAGGGCACGTGTCCCGGTAAAAAAATGCTGTGCCCCAGTTGGTGCCCCATATGGTGCAGAGCTTCCCCCATAGTAACAATATATCAGTGCCCTGGTTGCCATCGGTTGTGCCCCAGCTGTGCCCTGGTAACCATTTGTGGCTAGAGCCGCTACTGGATGCACTGGGTCCTGAGTAGAAACAACAAAAGAGGTGCCCAAGCAGGCATCCCAGTACGTCTTACTTTTAGCAGTACTTGTATAACCCCTTCCCCCAAATGTTTCCCTCATAACTTACAACTGTACCCCAAGTATAAAGTAAACTTTTCTCAAGGACTAAAATACTCAGTATTACATACAACAACTTAAGGCCCATGTTTAGATTGAAATAGCTACCACAGGTCGAAACTGGAAAGAATTTCTCCCCATTCACACTTGTGCCACAGGCTGACACAGGCTTTTAAAGTGCAAAGCCCCACTCCATAATACACCATCAGCCAATAGCTCACTGCTGAGCTCCCTCACCAGCCATTACCAGCAGCCGACAGTGTATGGGCAAACTGAAACTGTCAGTGAAGCAGCAGCAAAATCATGAATGAAAATCCTGATGAGCAAACCCTCCAAAGCCGATTAAGATGAAACAGGGCTCAGTGGTGCAGCAGAGTAGCGGTGGTGATGACAAGTTGCTCACACTTGGACAGTCACTGCTGAAAACAGCACATTATACAATGGGCAAGAAAATGCTGGTTCCTGATTGGCTGGCTGCAGGATTTACAACATTGTACATCCTGCTATCACCCCACGGTAGAAGTGCCAGCCAATCAGGGTACCAGACTTCAAAGCTGCCGGCCGCCATATAGTTTTTTCTCGCTAACCAGTAACCTGCGAAAATAAAAATTAAAAATTAAAACTTCCCTTGCGTTTATTCCTACATTGTCTAATAGCAATATGTCATGATATGGTGTGGGTAATGACAAGATTTATCCACTTCTGGTGTGGTTTCCTCACTCAGCTGTGCCTTGTGAGCAAACCACACTGCCCGTAGGTAAATCCTGCCATTACCCACACAATATCATGGTATATTGCTTAAATACTCAATAGGGTCCAGGTGAAATGTCTCTCTGTAGCCAAATCAGGTGAAGTAGGACACAGCAGGGCAGCAAAGTGGTGGCGGTGATGACGAGCAGTTAATCTAATTGCTAAGGTATGCCTTTTTGCAGATGACAACAAGATCTGCAACAGGGTGAATACTCAGGAGGGGGTGAATAAAATGAAAAGGGACCTTAGGAAACTTAAAGAGTTGTCAAGGTATGGCAGCTGGGGTTCAATGCCAAAAAGTGCAAAAGCATAGAAATGCAAAAGATGAGTGCAAAATGGAGAGGGGGAGGTACTGTCGGTCACTAAGAAGTAACGGGAGCTAGGGATTATAATATCTGATGACCTAAAGTCACAGGGCAGTGTGACAAGGCAGTGAGCAAGGCCAATGGGATGCTGCGGTGCCTAAGGAGAGGTATCACAAGCAGGAGGAGTGAGGTGTTATTAGCACTGTATAGATCACTGGTCAGACCACACCTTGAATATCATGTACAGTTCAGGGGGCCACATCTCAGAAAAGACAGGGTAATGGTAGAGGTAGTCCAGAGGAAGGCTATAAAAATGCTACATGGGTTGTATGCAAAATCATATGATGAGAGACTGAGGAATCTCAATATGTACACACTGGAGGAGAGAAGAGTGAGAGGGGACATGACAGAAACCTGCAAGTACCTCATTGGACTGAACAGTGTATAGGGTGGGAAAAAAGGGTGGATGGGTGGCTATCTATGTCAGGGAGGGAATTAAAGCAGCTGAAGTTCAGGGAATGAACGAGGGAGCAGAAGCACTGTGGGTCACCCTGGAGACAAGAAATGGCACCGCAGTTCACACTGGTGTGATCTACAGACCTCCAACACAAGGGGAGGAGATGGACAGGGTAGTAGTGGAAGCCATTCACAAAATGACAGCCAAAGGTGAAGTGCTGCTGGTGGCAGATTTCAATTTGCCTGAAGTGGATTGGAGCACTCAGGCTACATCCACAGCCAGGAGCAGAGGCATCCTGGATGCCCTGCAGGGGGCGTGCCTCTAGCAGCTTGTGGAAGAACCCACCAGAGAAGGAGCAATATTGGACTGGGTACTCACCAATGGGGACAGAGTCACAGATATAATGATGGGTTGCCACCTGTTGTCCAGTGACTTCATACGGTATGATTCAATGTGAGAATAGTGGAGGATTCAAACCACACGAAAGCAAGGGTCCTGGATTTCAGATGGGTCAGCTTTACAAAAATGGGTGAATGTCTCAAGGAAGCCCTGGCAGGGGAAGAAGAAGGGGTGGATGTAGAGAAATACTGAGCTAAAATAAGTAGGTGGGGGGTGCAGGGCCCGCAAAGAGCATGCATTTGCCTCAGTGCATGGGGTGCAACTGGGATCGGGTGGCACAATTGCCGGGCGTGATGTGCATCGTCGGCATTGTGGTGTTGCCCTAATGGCCATCACCCTGTTGTGTGTCGCAACAAAGTGGGTGAACCAAGTCTACAATGGCTTTCAATTGCTCCACAAAGATACACTGGACTATAATTCCAAGTTCGAAAGCAGTGTAAAATTATATTGAAAAGTGCCATACAGTTTTTCAAATTCTGATAAAAAACTCATATGCCATATATGTCCAATGTACAACCCGGTAGCTTGCAAATACTATTTTCCCCTATGTGAAAGGTTAGATACCCCCCACACCCACCTCTGGAAAATTCCTCTATACTTTTGCCCGCTTCCTAAACCACCCAAAAATCTACTGCAGTAGTATCTTTATATCTCTTTGCTGGTCTCACTTGACTAAAATTCACCTTTCTACCACAATAGAGTTGGCCTCCTACCGTGGTATCCTCTCCTATTCTGGCCCGCTACTTTTTCTCTGAGTCCAGAAGGTGTGCGTGTTTTGAGACTGCAGCAGCAGTAGGAAGCATTTTAAATCATGCTTTGAAATGCCAATATTCGGCTCTATAATTGTTTTTGTATTCAGGCATAAAGAGATGCCCTGATTTCCTTTCTTGAGCCATTCTTTGTATGTAGGACCACAACTCTAGTGCAGAATGGTCTTCGGTTCGGATTTTAAAACTTTAACTCACCCCCCCCCCCCCATTGTTAGTGCGCACATTATTACATTTTTACTTATGCCCATCCCCCTATTAGTGTACTCCACTTACTGGAAAGCTGGAAGCCCTTCTGTGGGAAAAAGTATTGGTTCCTTTCAGGTAGACCCTCCATAGTGACAACTCCTGCTGGTACCTGTCTGTGGTAGTACTACAGTTTGGAGTACTGAAGTTCGGAAAAAGAACTGTTTATTTTGATTATTTGTTCTTTTATTGAAGTAACTGATTTCCTTCTCATTTTTATTTTTGCTTAAAAATAAAAACTTAGCCATACGAACTTTGTGTGTGTGAACGTACCTTCTAAGTTATGTGTTGTCACTACCCACACACCCTACTACACCCTGGTAATTCCAGTTGCTCAGGTAGCTTAGGTAGCTCAGGAAAACTCACTCAGGTGGAACCCCACCCCTCATAACCAGTGAGGGACAGAGTTCCACCTAAGTGAGCTATCCTGAGCTACGTAAGCTTTCTGAGCAACTGGAATTACCAGGGGAAATATTCCAATCCTGCAGGCTATGAGCACTGTACATATTTTACATATAAAATTATAAACAAAACCTAATCAAAACAACCCTTTCAAATACAGTTTAATAAAACTTAATAATACAAGGCACAGAATGTTAACTAGGAAATACCTGTTCAAACAAATAAGTCCTGAGAGTGACTTAAAGGCCCCCACCGTGTTGGCTGTGCGAATATATAAAGGTAAAGCATTCCATAAAACTGGAGCCACCATTCCAAATGCTCTGTCCCCGAAAAGTCGCAGCTGAGAAGGAGGGACAACAAACAGGTCCGCATTGGTGGAGCAGAGAGGGAGAACTGGGTGGTAGGAAACAGGGAGCTCTTTCAAGTAGTCTGGTCCCAAACTGCGTAGGGGCTTGTAGGTTAACAACCAAATCTTGAAGGGAATGCGCCATTGCAAGGGTAGCCAGTGCAGAGCATGCAAGACCGGCATAATATGGTCACTCCACTAAGAGCCCACTATCAATCAGGCTGCAGCATTCTGGACCAGCTGCAGGCATCGCATCAAGCCTCCAGATAGCCCTAAGTAAAGAGTATTGAAGTAGTCCAAACTAAAGGTAACAAAAGCATGGACAGTCATCACCAGGTTTGCCTGAGCTAGATACAGCTTGATCCTGACAATATTTCAGAGATGGTAAAAGCCAGATCAGACCACAACCAACACTTGTCTCACCCGCAGGTCCTTCACCGCATCAGCTGCCCTGAGAGATTGGCCACCCACCAAAGGGAGAGACAAACCTTCCATAGCAGCCAAGCCCCAGCATCCCGGTTTGATCACCATGACCTCAGTCTTTCTTAGGTTGAGCCATAACCAGTTCAGGGTCATTTGGTCATTTATTTCAGGCAGACATTGACTCAACCCAGAGGCTGTAGAATCGTTGCCAGGGGTACAAGACAGGTGCAAATGTGTATCATCTGTATAGCAGTGAACCTTAACACTGTACCACCTAATGGTCTCCCCCAGCAGCAGCATATACACAGAAAACAAAATGGGGGCGAGAATCAAACCTTGAGAAACTCCACAGGATAGTGCAAAAGCCCCAGAGGTAAAAATACCCAGGGCTGTCTGCTGCATTCTCCCAGTTATGTAAGACTGAAACCAGTGAAGAGCTGTTCCAGTGAGGCGCACATAGTTACTCAGGTGAACTAAAAGCACTGATGACCTCAGTCTCTCGCTAGGAGAAGATCATGGGTTACCCTGACGAGAGCAGTTTCCATGCTATGATGAGGCAGAAATCCCAACTAAAGAGGTTTGTAGATGGAAAAAGACTCCTGATGGTCTGTCAGTTGCTCCACCACCTCCTTCTCAATAACCTTCCTTAAAAAGGGGAGGTTAGAGGCAAGCCTGTAGTTAGAGGTTAGAGGCAAACCTGTAGTTCACAAAAATGTCCGGATCCAAGGAAGTCTTTTTAAGGAGGGGTCTGACCTCTGCCTTTTTCAAGGCAGATAGAAAGACACCCTCCCCAAAGGAACCATTAACGATTTCGTAAACACCAGACCCAGGAACTCTCCACAGCCAAGAACCAGCCATGTTTGTTCTGGGTCCAACATACAGCTGGTTAGGCACAAACTAGAGACTATCCAGAGCATCTCAGCCGCAGAAACAGGTCAAAACACATCCCTGACAGGCAGAGCTATATCAGCAAAAGTGTGACCACTACTGGTCCATGACAAGCCACTCAAAGAAATCCCTAATCTGATGGCCAGCACTTTGTCAGTGAAAAATTGCCCAAACTTCTCACACTTTTCTGCAGAAAAGGTTCTAAGGGACTACAGATAAAGAGGATTTAGCAACCTGTCTACTGTTCGAAAGAGCTGTACTAGACAATTTTCCCTGCAGCAATTGACCTTGACAGGAACTTTACCTTTTTCAGGTCAATTGCCCATTGACACTAAGCATAGTGAGCTCTCAATGCCAACCTGCCCTCCACCAACCAGGACCTTTTCCAGGAATGCTCCAATCTCTGTCCCTTAGTCTTCAATTGACGCAGCTCTGCACAATACCACGGTGAACTATGTCAGGATGTCAAGGGATGAACATGGTAGGATGCAATCAAGTTTAAGGCCACAAGCACCATATTACAGTGCTCCACAGCCTTCTCAGGACCCTGTGCACAGGCTAGTAATATACCCAAGACATCTAGTGCCTCCTGGAGCTTCCAAGGCTTCAAATTATGTTTTGGACGGTACCAAGTGATCTTCACAGAAGGTTGTTTTTTTCCACAGGGGACACCACACTGGATCGACACTGCACGATGATCCAACCGAAAGACTGGATAAATTTTGACTACACTAATATGAAGTCCCGATGTGAAGATCAGGTCCAACGTATGGCCATGCTGATGGGTTTCAGAGGCAACAGCTTGTGTTAGTCCCAGCGATGACATCAACTGAAGGAGTTCCTGTCCAAATTATGATGATTCATCATCAACCCAGGCATTAAATTCCCCCAGCACCAACAATCTGGGGGTTGCTGAAAATCACACACCACTCAGAGGTTGGTAGATGAGAATGATCCTGCCACTAACACCTGAACCACATCTAGCCGCTACACATTCAAAGGACCTGAAGGTTTTCATGGGGAGTGCAGTGAGGCCCAGAGTGGATCTAAAACAGATGGCCACCCTGCTCCCTTTGTGATCCCTCCTTGGGCAATGCACCAGGGAGAAACCGGTCCAGACAGATGCTCCCAGAACATGTCTGGAGTCATCGCCTGCCGAGGTCTCCATGATGCAAACAAGATCAGCTGAGGAATCAGCAATGAAGTCCTCCATCACTGCTATCTTATTATTCAGTGACCTTGCATTACAAAGATCGTCCTGAAGGGGAGGAGTTGTACTGGCTGGATGGACTATTAAGAGCTCATTGAAATTAGGTTGGGCCCTGGGGAGGGGAACCAGACATGGTGGTCCCCATTTCTGATTCCATCTCCTCCCCAGGCATCTCTTAGTCCCCGCCACACCAGTCCTGCACCCCAACTTTCATAATGGGGCCCCCCTCTGCAGTATTTGCCCCTCCTTCATAGTATCCTCCGTTCCCTAGAGCAGCCGAGGACCTCTGCAGGGAAAACAAATGGGGTTCCCATGAATGGACAGAGTTGCCACAGGTGGTCACTGTTGTAGATGTGCCTAGCGAAGCTAGTGCCTCTACACACCTTTACCTAAACAGTACTAAACAACTTAAAAACAAGTTACCCACTAAAGACCCACTAAAACCCCTTTCCCATAACAAGACAAAAAATAATAACTCTAAAGCTTTAAACCCAAACTCTATTTAATCCCATTTCAACCCACCCAGAAACCACCAAACTCCACAAACAAACCACAAACACTCTTGCACAGTAAATAAATGTTAAATACCTAGCCATTCAGACCCTGAAGCATACTAACGTACAACACATAAACGTAAAAGTATTAGAACCGACTAAACGTCTGAGTCTAAGCAGGCTAAAAATGTTTACATTTGGCTTAACAGCTGCCCACAGCCTGCTGCCAGCAAGCAGAGGGTATACCAATAGTGGATACAGGCCTCCCAGAAGGCAAAGGGCCAAAATTCATCACACACCATTGCTCACAGCACCATGTAACTCCTGCAAAGGCAGTCAACGGGCCCCACTGTGGGAGAACACATTAAGCAGGTAATGGTCTCAACACAGTATGAAAGGTGGGATGGGGAAATGGCAGCAAGTTAGAGCAACAACAACATTGTAAAAAACTGCTCTCAGGTTCCTTCCCTCACCCAGTCCATTATCACAATCACCTCATCTAAGTCTACATATGCATTTAGTGAACAAAGCATACCCCTCCATCATACTGCAGAGCCAGCCATGATGCAAAATAGTAACTTGCAGTAAATGACGTCAAAAAATACTGCAGTAAAAAAGGGCTTTTTTGCCATTGAATGACACTATTCTCAGCAGCATGCTGCAGCATTTTGTGATATACCACAGCATTACTGTGTTGCATCCTGGCTTGCACCACTGTACAGTATATCTATCTAGTCTATTTTTGACTCTCTGGTTCTGTTTCCCATTTCAGGGTCTGCAGGACATCTGTCACTCCACTCTTATAAAACAGGACCCCATGCACCTCTCCCACAGTGTCCAAATTATGAAGTCACTGTTGAGCACGATCTACAAGACCAATGGAAATTTGGGGATCTAATGCACCTTCTCCTGAGCCAGAAACCTCAATAAATAGGCAATGTTCCACCACTGAGCACTCAGAGGCTTGGAATAATCCAGGAAAAATATAATAATTTGTTTATTTTATAAGCACCCTACCCAGCGTCCAGGACTACGCCATAATATTTTCCATGAGTGGAAAGCACAAGAACTGAATTAATAATGCTTCTGGGTCTTTCTTTGCTCTGGGTTTCAACTGCAGCTGGTGGTGGACTCTTCCAATTTGCAGCAACAGGTCAAAAAGTAGTTGGAGGGCCGGGAGTACAATACGTACACACACAAATGACACATGCTCACAGTTCAAGCCCATGTGAGCAGAACACTGGAAAACAGCCACAACAGACCTAGAAACCAGCTGCTGCTCTCAAGGCTGGGAAATAAGTGGCAAAAATAATAAAATGCTGCAAAAATGGATTTATTCAGGATAACAAGAGAGCACTGACTCCTGAACCCTGGCACTTTGCATCACAAAACTCAAAGTTTTATCAGGGGGCCTGCTAGGTCCAATGCTTTCTGGAGCCCGTTGTTTAGCATGGTGTCCAATACCTGAGATACTTTTCTTGTTTGAAGGACACAAGTGAATTCATCACAAATGGTTCTGATCTCTACCTAGTCTGGATTTGCAGTCTGCTGTGTATGTAGCCCCCCTCAGGAGCTGTGTACCTTTAAGAATGTATATCGACATCTAGGTTATGTCAATGTTCTATGCCTTTGGAGGACTGGGTCAGCTGGTCTGACTTGGCATTTCAAAGGGGAGTAGTCGATGGTTTGAGCTGAAGGGTACAGATTGGTGATTATCAGTTGGTGGGAGGTATGCACCTGGAACACTGTGCCAGCTCCTATTGTTCTGAAGTTTCTTATAGAGCCTGGTGACATGTAAAAGTACTCATTCTTGATGGCTGCTGTTGTACCAGACTCTCAAAAGGGGGTGTCCCTCTCCAGCAGGAGAAAAGAAAGAGACAAAAGAGTTGAGATCTGTCAGAAAGGAAATCTGTCCAGGAGAGAACTGTGGGCAAAGAATATGAGGTGATATGAAATCTCCTTGACAAGTAAAGTGACTTGGTCTGGCATGCATCAGTGCCCTTCCTCCTCAAGTAAGGTTACATGATTGTTTTACCTGGAAATTCCTGTCAGTTTAGGAATTGCTCTCAGAGTGTTTCCCTTGGGCAGGGATTGCCCAGAAGTTCTGGAGATTACCTGCTGATACTAGACAAATGCCCACTGTGGGTGAAAGTTTAAAAGTCCAGAGTATGAGGGAACTTGATTTTAAAAAAATGGCAGTATGCCTCAGGGATGCCCTAGCAGGGTTGCAGAAAATAAGTTTCACCCACCCTCAGTTGTTTACCCCTCCTTCCTCCCTGGTTAACCCGTCTACCTGTTGCTATATTTAAATATGCTCTGCCCTGTTATGGTAGCACTTACCCTATATGACATGTATGCTGGCTAATTCCACTCGTTTGTCTCTCAGTTACCTAACCTAGTGTATTAAGAATGGATCAGTTCCATTGTACTAAGAATTGTTCAGTTTGCTATGCCTTTATCTCTGTTCTGCATTGTTTCTGATCCTGCCATGTTTTCTGTACCAATTATTTACTGTATCTTGTCATGTATCCTGTACCACCACACACTTACTTGCTTTGATTATGTCTATGTACTCTGTTCCACTACTTTGTAACCTCCCGGGTCATGTCTGAAAATAGTCATTCTTATGGCTAGCACACCTTACCTGGTTAACAAAAATAAATAAATTAAGAAGCATAGAAAAACAGTGGGCAGCAATAAGGGGGTGGGACAACTGAAACAGCTACAAGACTTTGTGTTAGACAAGTCAGCAAGGGCAGGAGAAGGAGGAGGCCATGTTGGTTCGCTCGGGAGGTGGAAGAGAGGGCTGTGCTGCTCGCCGACCAGCGGCCATGATGGGGGTGCGGGGTAGTATGTGATTACTGGATTGGTTGGGGGGTTGGGGGGACCACAACAATATAGAAATATATTTATTTTCATATTGGGTGGGAGATCAGGCAACGGGGTGGGTCCCAACACTATGGAAAGTTTTTGTCCTAGGAACTGCTGGGGGATCAGGGGATTGGGCAGTGGGGTGGGACACTATACTATGGAAAAGGTTTTATTTTTACAATACAGTGCTGCGATCGGTGGTGGGGAAGGGGAAGGGACACTATGCTACAGAAGAGGGGGTATATTTTTATTACAGTGTGGAGATCAGTGGTGGGAAGGGGGAGGGACACTACACTATGAAAAATTACTTTGTACTTATTGGATGGGCAATTGGGGACTGGGGAGGGGGTTGAGGGGGTCGAAGTACCTCTGCCCACCACTAGGGTTGTGGGATTACCACCAGGTTTTTTTGGCGGTATTTTACTCCATGCAAGAACCTTCAATGGTCTTCTAGTGAATACTGTATGCTATCATTGACAGTTCAGTTGGCGGGCAGCTGTGAAGGTGAGAGGAGGGCTGTGCTGCTTGCCAACAGGCAGCTGTGCTGGGGCAGGGGGAACAGGGTGGTATGTGATTACCAGAGTGGGTGGGGGGTTGGGGGGACCACTTCACTACGGAAAGATATTAATTTTCATATAGTGTGGGAGATCGAGCAATGGGGTGTGTCCCTAAACTATGGAAAATATTTGTCCTATGAACAGGTGGGGTATCAGGGGGCTGGGCAATGGGGTGGGATCTTACACTATGGAAAAGGTTTTATTTTTACAATACAGTGCAACAATTGGTGGCAGGGAGGGGGGAGGGACACTGTGCTGTGGAAAAGGGGGTATATTTTTATTACAGTGTGGCGATCAGTGGTAGGGAGAGGGGAGGGACACTACACTATGAAAAATTACTTTCTACTTAAAGGGTTGGCGATCGGGACTGGGGAGGGGTGGAGGGGGGCCACACTACCTCCGCCAACCACTAGGGTTGCACGGATTACCAATAGATTATTTTGGTAGTATTTTGCTCCATGCAATGACCTTCAATGGGCTTCTAGTGTATACTGTATGCTGTCAATGACAGTTCAGTTGGTGGGCAGCCATGGAGGTGTGAGGAGAGCCATGCTGTTGCCGACTGGCGGCTGTGCTAGCGGGGCAGGGTGGTATGTGATTACTGGAGTGGGTGGGGGGTTGGGAGGCCCACTACACTATGGAAAGATATTAATTTTCATATTGAGTGGGAGATCGGGCAAAGGGGTGGGTCCCTACACTATGGAAAATATTTGTCCTATGAATGGGTGTGAATCAGGGGATCGGGCAATGGGGTGGGATCCTACAGTATGGAAACTTATTTTTTTATACTCAGGTGGGCATTCAGGGACTGGGGTGGGGCTCTACACTACGGAAAAGGTTTTATTTTTACAATTCAGTGCGGCAATCAGTGGCGGAGAGGGGGAGGGACACTATGCTATGGAAAAGGGGGTATATTTTTATGACAGTGCGGCAATCAGTGGTGGGAAGGGACGCTACAATATGGAAAATTACTTTGTACTTATCGAGTGGGCAAACAGGGACCAAATGTTAGGGTTGTGCGGATTACCGCCATTTTTTTCCGATGGTATTTTGCTCCATGCAAGGACCTTCACAAAAGCCCTTGCATGTAACAAAATGTTAGTAAATGGATTGTGAGATATGCAGTTCCCCTCCCTTCGTGCTCTTTCACTCCCACTACTTTGCCCAGGCACAAACCCAGTTTGCCCCGGGCAAACTGGGTTTGCGCCCAGGCAAAGCTTTGTGAATCCTGCTGCTGGTGTTTCATTGGGGACCATGAAAAATTCTCTTCCTATCTTTACAAGCTTGCCAGGGCAATCTTTGCTCTTTACTCTGCCACAGATAACACAGAAACAATGGCTCCATATAAGTCCTTTCATTACATGTGAGAGGGTGAACATTCTGCCAGAGGAATTCCACAGAAGTCTGAATTCCTATATTCCATGACAAACAAACATTTCATCTACTGAATGTGTTAAAAGACAGATGATTGACAGGTGAGGAGGTACTACATTTTACTAGTTACTTTTAAGAAAAGAAAATACCTATTTTTGAATGAAAAATGTGTCATCTTTTTGTTATTTCAATTTTTTTCTCAGTTTTCACATTTTAAGGCACAATAACACACTATAGGGTATGTTTTACGCTCAGATAACCATCCTTCCAGGGACTGTAAGGCCTTCCATCTGTGGCATAGGGCCTTACTTTGTCCCTGGTGAGCGCTTTTCACAGTCTAACCCACACCCTGTCATGTCTTACTACTTTCATAAATACTGTGTGTGTGTGTGTGTGTGTGTGTGTGTGTGTGTGTGTGTGTGTGTGTGTGTGTATATGTATGTGTATATATATAAACTTTGTCAATGCACCATTAGGGTTGAAGTGTCAAATGTAGGGAAATACGACCTTGGGGTTCCCAAGCCTAACATCCCACTCCCACTGTGCATGCAGAAACAGGCACAAGGGGAACTTAACATTCCCAACCCCTACACCCCACACCCTCCCTCGAATTCCAACCCTAATACCCCACCCCCACTCTGAATGCAGGAACAGGTGTGACGGGTGTGCCTTAGCATTTCAAACCCTAATGCTCACCCCATTCTCTTATTCTGTACCCATTTTAGCTTACTTATTCTTGGAATGGAGTGAATATGAGGATTCAAAATGCCCAAGCACACCTGTCACACCTGTTCCTGCATACATCCAGGGGAGCCAGGTCATTTTGACAGCAAGAGCAGAAGGAGGAGGGGGTATTCAGTGGCCGCACCAGTGGCAGGGAAGGAGGGCCGCATCCCTAGCTTTAGCGTGAGCCACACCGCCGGTCAGTGATGCAGGAAGAAGGGCTCCCGAAAGGAGCCAATCAGAGGCACTCCAGGAAGAGCATCAATTTTAAACTTGGCAGCTGGGCTTTAAAAGGCAGGAGCCCAGCTACACAGTCTCTTTTTCAGGTCGCATCCAAGGGAGTCAGGTCACTTCTGTGGCCAGAGCAGAAGGAGGAGGGGGTATTCAGCGGCTGCACTGGTGGTAGGGAAAGAGGGCCGCATCTGCAGCTTTAGTGTGAGCCACACCAATGGTCAGTGATGTGGAGAGAAGGGCTCCTGGAAGGAGCCAATCAGAGGTACTCCAGGAAGAGCGCCAATTTTAAACTTGGCGGCTGGGCTTTAAAAGGCAGGAGCCCAGCTGCACAGTCTAAAATTTTTCTCCCACCCCCACCCCACCACCATTTTAAAAGGACTCTGGAACCATGCCCAGCGGAGGGGGGGTGTGGCCAATGGAGCTTGGGACCGGGTGGAATATTAAGGAGAGTGATGGAAGAGAGTTCAATTGGCGGCCAGTGTGGAATCCATCAGGAATAAGGTACTGTGGCTATGCTTTGGATATTGCATTAAGTGGATAGTGAATTTATATTCGGTAGCCATATGGAGCTATTGTAAATGGGCTTTGTGTAATTGTGGGGCAACCTAAGGTTGACACTGGATAGGTTTCATAGGTTTCATGGGATATCAGAGCAGAAAAGACCGAGGTCCATATAGCTCGCTAGAAATATTTACTTATAACCATTTATTGAGTTTTTACGTAAATAGATATCTAATCTTGTCTTGAAGATGCCCATCGAATCACTAGTTACCACCGTCAAGGGTAACAGTCCTATTTCTTGAGTCCTCTATTTGCACCTAGAGTGACTCTGTACTGCTCTCCTCCTTCTCCTCCTGTACACACTTCAGTCCTTCCCTCACATACAATGCCACCCCCCCTTCCCCCTTACTCTATTCCTGTGGAAAATCCTGTATCCTGGTATCAACAAGCTCTAAGTGTGAAGGAGGGAGCTAGGACTTTTTAAAGGAGGCTGCACGGTAGGTGGGAGCATCTATTATTGGAATACAGTGAGTAAGGAGTTAAAGGATAATTGAGCTGTGGAGGGAAGACAGTCAAATATGACTGTTTAAAGGAGGCTATATAGGATTCTGTAAGCAGGAGCCTCTACAGATTTTTGACAACTCTTGGTGGGAAAAGGATGATTAGGAGTTCATAGAAAGCTGCTCAGTCATCTTAAACTTAGTGCATAAGGGACAAACATTGGGAACAGGAAGGAACATGTCCAGGTATGGTAGAGGAAGGGGGGGGGCTTGAGGGAAGGAGGGGGGATCCTTTACCAGGTACGGCTGAGGGGCACTGGTGGGCGAATAGAGAAATGGGAAGGGTGGTCGGCTGCAACAACTGTGGAGCACCAATCTTTCTTAAAATAGCGTGGAGAGTGAGGGGATGTTTAGTGTGCAGCCAAACAGGGATGCTTAAAAAAGAGATCATGGGACTGCAGGAAGAGCTGAGGCTGGCACGATGGGCCGAAGTGGGATACAGTCCAGCAGTACGAGAGGATAGTAGGGGAGATGGGGAGGGAGGGCAGTTTAAGCTGACAGGGGGTAGGAGAGGGAAAGGGTTTAGGGAGGGTGCTCTGAACCAGAGTGACCCAGTCTGAGGGTCAATGAGTCAGGGAAACCAAGGATGTTGGGGCAGAACAAATGGGAAAGGAAGTGAAGCGGGTTGGGGGGAGGAGTGGAGGGAGAGACGGACAAGGAGGTGGAAGGGGGAGACAGGCTAGCATGAGGGAGGCAGAGGAAGGCCTGAGAGAAAGATCTTCGGAGCATCAGTTCACAGTTCGGATGGGAAGGGAAAGGGGATGATCCTGGAGGGTATAATGAATGATAGCCAAGATGAAAGTGGCTCGGGGGGAAGTAAGGATGGGGGAACTATAAAGGGGGTGAAAGGGGGAACTAATGTACAGGAGGAAGAAGAGGTGCTGAGGGCGTAGGGAAGGGGAGGAAGAGGAGCATGTGGTTAGAAAATGGTGTGGAATCTTAGTACAGGAGGAATAGGAGGTGTCAGGGGGAGGAGAGGGAATCGGAGGAAGAGGAGCATGTGGTTGAAAAACTGGGTGGAATCTTAGTGCTGGGGGACTTATTTCTGAGCGGAGTCAGGTGGGGCAGCAGGTGGAAGAGGCATAGTCACATATGGGTGGAGGCCATGCCAGGAATGACAGCGGAAAGGGTAAGGCAATCTGTACTGAAACTTGCTAGAAGAGGTAGGGAGAAACCTCATTTAATTCTGCATTTTGGGACAAATGACCTAGCTGTTGGGAAGGTAGAAGTAGTGCAGAAGAGGTCTGAGGATCTAGGAACATTATGTGAGGGGGCAGAAGATCAGTAACCTTCTCAGAGATACTTCCTATTCCCAGGGCAAGCACTGCAAGAAAAGGAGAATAGAGGAATTTAATAGATGGCTAGGAACTTGGTGTCAGGCCAAAGGATATGGTCTGGTGGGGGGAGGTGGTGGGGGGACCTGGGCGGACAGTAGTCTCTACTCAAAGGATAGACTGTACTTAAGCAAGGAGGGCAAGAGGGTGTTGAAAACAGGGATAAGTGGTTACTTAGAAGAGGCTGGGTATTTAAAGTAGGAGCGGGGGCAAGTGGGCAGGAGGCAAGCAGAGACCATGGGAAGGGAAGACACATGAGCTTACCCCCCATGACAGAGACAAGGGATTAGGGCAGGTAATGAGAATGTTAGTATGGGAGCGAAAGAAGGGGAGGGGGGAAGGTAAAGGGGTGGAAGGTGGTCACCTTGAATGCTAGAAGTCTGGGGAATAAAACTGCGGTGCTTCAGACCCTTATGGCAGTAGGGGAGGTGGACATGGCGGCCATTACCGAAAAATGGGCCACCCAGTACAATGACTGGGACCTGGCGGTACAAGGATACAGGATTTTCCACAGGAATAGAGTAAGGGGGAAGGGGGTGACATTGTATGTAAGGGAAGGACTGAAGTGTGTACAGGAGGAGAAGGAGGAGAGCAGTACAGAGCCACTCTAGGTGCAAATCCAGGACTCAAGGAATAGGACTCTTAGGATGAGTGTGGTGTACAGTCCACCCTTCCAAACTGAAGAATTAGAGAATTAGACAAGGAATAAGTGGGACAGATCGAGAGGGCCTGCGAAAGGGGGAATATGGTGATCATGGGGGACTTCAACCTGCCATGAATGGACTGGAGTATGTCAGTCACAAACAATAGAAGGGAGCAGGTAGTGCTAGACACCTTCCAGGATAGCTTCCTGATGTAGATGGTCAGCAAACCAACTAGGTTAGGCAACACCCTAGACCTAGCTCTGGCAAATAGGGAGTTTGTGAGGGAACTAAGGGTAGGGAGTGACCACCATTCTGTATGGTTCACACTGGATATGGGTAAGGATGGTGTAGTATCTGACACTAGGGTGTTAGACTTCTGGATGGCTGACTTCATGAGGATGGGGGAAATAGTAAGGGAGAACATAGCCAAAATTCACTCTAGTATGGACACTAACCAGAGGTGGGAGCTCATAAAGCTGGGGGTAGTGGAGGCAACTAAAACCTGTGGCAGGGCCAAGAGTAAGAAGGCTATGGCAAAGAAACCTAGTTGGGTGACCAATGGAGTCATAGAAAAGATAAGGAGGAAAAGAGCCACCTTTAGGAGGTACAAGAAAGCAGGGAGGTGGAGGACAGGGAGGAGTACCTTAAGATAGTGAAGGAGGTAACAAGGGCAGCAAGGGCAGTCAAGGCATCAAAGGAGCTCATGCTGGCACAAGACAATAAGTAGGAGGAAGAGAATGAATTCTTCAGGTACATCAGGGAGAAAAGGAGCTGTAAGGACAATATAGTAAGGATTAAGAATGAGGGGATGGGTGGAAGTGGGGGTGAAAAGGCAGAAGCATTAAACAACTACTTCTGCTCTGTGTTTACTAAAGAAAGGGGGGGGGGAGATACCAAAGGGAGGCTTGAGGTCAGGAACAGAGGGGAAGTGTGTGACAGACAGGCAAATCACAGAGGACATGGTTCTTGAAGGCTTGAGGGCACTGAGGGTGGACAAGGTACCAGGGCCAGATGGCAATCATCCTAGGGTACTGAAAGAACTGGCAGAGATACTAGCAGGTCCTTTGGCAGGCCTATTCAATGCCTTACTAGATTCAGGGTGTGTACCTCAGGATTGGAGGATGGTTCACATGGTACCTCTCCATAAAAGTGGCCCCAAGGATGAGCCGGGGAATTATAGACTGGTGAGCCTCACATCCATCATGGGTAAACTGATGGCGACAATCCTAAAGGAGAGGCTGGTGTTCTTTCTGGAAGCCAGTAGACTACAGGACAGTAGGCAGCATGGCTTTGTCACTGGCAGATCTTGCCAGACCAACCTGGTGGAGTACTATGATTGGGTAACTAGACAACTGGACAAGGGCCATGCAGTGGGTGTCCTGTACCTGAACTTCAGTAAGGCATTTGACTCAGTGCCGCATAGGAGACTAGGTAGTAAGCTACATGCTACAGGGGTGGGTGCGAAGGTGGTGGGCTGGGTAGTGAACTGGCTGTGGGGGAGGCAACAGAGAGTAGTGGTGGGGGGGCTATAATCCCCAAGGACAGTGATGAGCGGAGTTCCGCAGGGCTCAGTGTTGGGACCAGTGTTGTTTGGGATATTCATTGCAGATATTTCGGTGGGCATTAAGATAAAAATCGGTCTGTTTGCTGATGACACCAAGATGGGAGCAGTGGTGCACAACTTAGAGAGTTGGCAAGGGTTACAGGAGGATCTGTCAAAGCTGGAGTCCTGGTCGGACACCTGGCAGCTGGGGTTCAATGCCAAAAAATGCAAGGTGCTGCATTTTGGGGCTAAAAATCTGAAGCGAAGCCAGAAATTGGGGGGTGAACAATTATCTGTGACTGAGGAAGAGAAGGATCTGAGGGTGCTCATTATGGGAGCAATGAACAACTCAGCGCAATGCAGAAAGGTGGCTGCAAAGGCCAACAGGGTGCTGGGTTGTATTGCTAGGGGTATATCCTCAAGGAGGGGGGAGGTAATTCTACCCTTATATAGATCACTAGTTAGGCCTCACATGGAGTACTGTGTATAGGACTGGTGCCCGTACCTGAAGAGGGACATTAAGTTACTGTAGGGGGTGCAATGCAGGGTGACAAAGATGATCAAGGGTCTGGGGGACTTACCATACGAGAGTAGGCTGAGGGAATTAAACATGTGCTTACTGAGAGAGAGGTGGGAGAGGGGAGATATGATTGAAACCTTCAAGTATATGAAAGGGATAAACAAGTCTTGTACAGATGGGCTTTTCAAACGAAGGGAGGGGTGGGACACCCAAGGCCATGATATGAGACTAGAGGGGGGAAGGTTCAGGAAGGAGATGAGAAGACACTTCTTTACTGAGAGGGTAGTGGCCAGGTGGAATGCGCTACTGGAAGAGGTGGTAGCCAGCAGAACAGTGGGGGGCTTCAAAAGGGATGGGACAGGGCAAGAGGGAGGAGGGCAAGGAGTGGGGCAAGGGAGGAGGGCAGCTGCAAAATAAGGGTTGCTAGCTGCACAACTGAGCAGACTGAAGGAACGTAGCCCAGCCACCAGAAAACCCAGTCAGAGGGAGTTGTGAGAGTTGGTATTTTCGGCCGAGGGAAAGTCTGGAGACCGTAGTCGGTGGTGCGGAGGTCCAGGGCCGTGTCGGTGGCAGCAGCTGAATTTGGGGGCTACATCGGTAGCCGAGAGAAAGGTCAGAGACCACAGTCGTCAGTTGGGATTTTGAATTGAAGAGGCCTGGCCAATCAGCGCACAGGGTGGCAAGTTTTGAACTGGGGCTGGGCTACTTAAGGAACGTAGCCCAGCCACTAGGAAACTCGGAGGAGTTGTGAGAGCTGGTATTTTCGTTCCACCTGCCCACCCCGGCCCCAACCTCTATTTAATGGTCTGGGGGTGGAGTCTAGGAGGAGGACAACCAAGGATTGGGGGACAGTGAGCTCAAGTGACTACTGGGACTGGGACCATTGGGACTAATGTGGTCATTGGCGGGGGGAATCGAATTTTGCTGGCTGGGGCTATTATTGGGAACATAACTAATTATTTTTATCTTGGTTAAGAATTGGGTCTCGGGCAGTGCCCGTGCTGATAGAACTGTACAGCACTGCAGAGAAATCATCCTGATCAGGAGCTGAAAAAGAGGCAATGTGTTTAAATTGTTGTTGTACTGTACTACATTGTACTGTTAGGTTCTGGGGAGGTGCTTAACCTATTAAGCTGTTAGCCCCTTAAATGTTTATCTAGTTTTGACTGTTAGATCTGTTAGCTGCTAATTTGATACCTTGATTAGGAGCTAGATCTGTTAGCTACTAATTTGATACCTAGATTAGGAGCTGGTTTATAGTGCAGTGGTGTATTTGCTGGAGCGGTTTACCTAGTTTAAATCGTTAGAACTGTTAAAAGCTAAAGTCTTTACCTAGATTAGGAGCTGGTTCTAGTACTGTGGTTTATCTGCTGTAACTGTTAGGGGGCTGTAGGACTTAATCTTATACCACCCCAGTATGACCACTTGGAGAAAGACGAGGTGTAATACCCCACGGGGAGGAGACTGGGCAAAGAGGGATGGTCCCAACATATGTGGAGAAGGACAGGTAGGGTGGCCTTCAGCTACCATGTCAGGTATCTTTGGTAGGGTTGTAGGTTGCACGGGCTGTGGGGAGGCTGCCAACTCTGCAGACAGTTATTGCAGATCAGGAGACAGGTAAACTGACTAAGGAGACGGTTGGAGGAGCCGCAGGGGGCAATAAAAAAAAATGGGAGGGGATATGGGTGGCAGGTGGGAGAGGCAGAGGTGAGGCTGGGGCACAGCTCAGAAATTAGGGGGGCTACGATTTAAAAACCAGGCTGGCAGAACTCAGAGAACGAGGACCTTTTGCAAGGGAAGCTGATGCCAGAGTGAAAACTTATGGGGTAAATGGTCCAGTTCAAAGGAGGGGGAGGGGGGTCAGGTCAGGTCAGGAGAGACCGATATGGGGCAGCCTAGAAGAGCAGACAGAGAGAAAGTTGATCAAAAGGAGGACAGGTTAGGAGGGGTGGATATGGTGCATTCTAGAGGGGCAGTCAGGGGGAAATCAGGTCAGGAGATGGAGGCTGGCATAGAGTGTTACAATAAATTTGAGTTACTTCACAACCTAGAAAGTGAGGAAGGGAGGTGGATATGAGGGGAATGAAATCGAGGGCAGGGGGAGGGAATTGGAAATCCAGAAGGGGTTAGGGACCGGAGATGAGAAGGCTAGAAATACCTCCAGTGGGAGAAGTGGGAACTTAACTGTTAAGCAAAAGGGGAGGAGGCAACATATAGTGGGCATGGGGGTTGAGGGCACAAGTGATGGGAAACGGGAAGAAAAGGAGGAGAGGGAGGGGAGCTCCTCGAGGAAGATGGACTGTACCAGAGAAGGGGCCCTAGGTAAAGGGGACCCACAGGGGGCCACTGGAGGTAGAAGTATGAATATGAGGGGGGAGGATGACGGATTGGGAGAAGGGAAATGATCAAGACCAGGGTAACAGGCACAGACAAGAGAGGGATAAAGGGGATACCCAATCGGGGGGGGGGCTCTGAGGCAAGTGGGCATACAAAGGGCAACAGGAAGGGGAGGGTGATAAGGGGATCTCTCATAAGGAGGCGGGAGGACTCCCAGGGGAAGGAGATATTGGATCAAGGGTGGGAGCGGGGAGGGTAGGGAGCACAAAACAGAGGAAATCAAAAGGATAAAGGGGTCATTAAGGTTCTACTCCTGGGGGATTCCATGATTAGGGGGATACACTGGGAGGGACAGAGGGGACACCCCAGCCAGTTTAAGGTAGTGGGTATCTCTGGGCTGACGGTGCACAGGGCAAGGTTTCTGGTGTACAAGCTGGCTAGGGATTGTGGAGGGAAACCAGATTTCTTGGTGCATCTGGGGACAAACGATATAGTGGGGAATAGCGTACTGGAAATCCAAGCAAGGTTCCTAGAACTGGACAGAGTATGTCGGGATAATGGATGCAACATTTCCTTCTCGGAAATATTGCCAGTACCAAGAGCCTCTGTGGAGAACAAAATGAAGACAGCAGAGGTTAATGACTGGCATGGAAAGTGGGGTAAAGAAAGGGGTCGGGGTATTCGGGGACTGGGGGGGTTGGGAGGATAAGGGACTGTATGCCAGGGATAGGCTTCACCTTAACCCGATAGGGAAGGAGGTCCTTTAGCAGGGGTTGGCAGACTATATTCAAGCTAAGTGGGGTTTAAACTTGTGAGGAGGGGGTTAAGGGAGGGGCAGACCAGAAGTTCCTACCTCTTGATGAGAGGCCTAGCCTTCAGTCCCAAGGAGGGGGGGTAACAGATCAGGGGAGGGCGATACAGTAGGGGCGAAAGGAGGTCGAATGCATACGGTATCTGGGGGAGGTGTGGCAAAGGGGAGCAGGGACAAGGATTGGGGGGTGGAGCTAGTAAATGCTAGGAGCTTGGGAAATAAGGGGTCAGAGTTCCAGGCCAAATTGTTCAAAGGAGGGGTAAGTGTGGCAGCGGTAACGGAAACTTGGGCTAACACAAACCACAATTGGAACTTAAATGTAATGGAGTACACTATGCTTAGGAAGGATAGAAAGGAGGGCAGAGGGGGAGGAGTGGCTATGTTCATCAGAGATAGCATAGAAATTTCCAGGGTAGAAGAGGCAGAGGGAAATGTGGAAGCCTTATGGGTCACCCTGCGAACCCCAATATGAGGAAAGGTCAAATTGGGAGTGGTATATAGGCCCCCAGGAATGGAAGATGTTCTGGAGGATTGTCTGCTGGATAACATTATAGCCCAGTGTGGACCAAAGGGGGAGGGAGTGGTGTTGATGGGGGACCTTACTATGCCAGCTACAAACTGGGAAACCATGACTTCTAAGGTGGCCAAGGAGCAGAGACTGCCGGACGTCTTTTAGGATGTGTTCTTCACTCAACATGTGTTGGAGCCTATGAGAGATGGGCATGTCCTGGACGTGGTTCTGGCGGAAGGGGAACTGGCGAGGGATCTGACAGTAGAGGATCCCCGGCTGGGAATGACGACGACACTGTTCAGTTTTGAATAAATCTTGGGGGGGGGATAGTTCTAGGACTTTGGCTGTGGATTTCGAGGGGGGAAGATTTTAGGGGCATGGGAAAGATATTCAAGGATCATTTGAAGAAGATTACAACTAGGACGGATGTTGAAGGGAGATAGGAGGTCATTAAATGGGGACTTCAGAAGGCAGTTAGGATCTGTGTAAAGGTGAAGCGTAAGTGGGCAAGGTCATGTAAACCGTGCTGATGGTCCAGGGAGGTTCAGGAGGTGGTCAGAGAAAAGAAGGTTGCCTACAGAGATTACAAAAAAATGAGAGGGGAAAGGAAGCTTACTGTATTGCAGCCAGACAAGCCACCCAGATGGTAAGGGGGGCCAAGTCCAGTAAGGAGCAGCGGCTGGCACAGGGGATATGGGGAGGGGAAAAGGGGTTCTTTAAGTATATTGGGGAGTGGAGAAAAAACAAGGGCCAGATCGGCAGATTGAGAACAGAAGGAGGGTGGGTGGAGGAGGCGAGGGACCAGGCGGAGGTCCTAAATAAATACTTTGCTTCCGTGTTCACTAGGGTGGGGGATGGGAAACTTACAGAGCATGATCAGATGGAGTTAGAAGGGACAGGGGGTAGGAACAGTGGAGCAACAGACAAGGAAAAGCCGGGAGGGAGGGGTATCCCAGGGTTTCACATCGGGATAAATCAGCCAGTGTGGAGGGGGGGCAGATAATGAAATCCCCGCTGAATGGGTGTGGAATGCCCTTAAGGCCCTAAAAAAAGAAAAATCTCCAGGGCCGGATGGCATACATCCGAGAGTTTCATGGGAATTGGCGGATGTATTAGCTGCACCCCTGGCGGAGCTCTACAACAGGTCACTTGAGACAAGGATAGTGCCTAGGGATTGGAGAGAGGCACATGTGGTGCCAATCCATAAAGGGGGATCGAGGGAAGTGACGAGTAACTATAGACCTGTCAGTCTGATGTCTGTGTTGGGTAAAACAATGAAGAGTATACTGAAGGAACATTTAGGGGGGTTCTTGGAGAAGATAGGATGTCAGGATAGTCGTCAACATGGGTTTGTGCCAGGTAGATCATGTCAAACTAACCTTGTGGAGTTCTATGAATGGGTAACATCGGAACTGGACAGGGGAAAGCCTGTGGATGTACTATTTTTGAACTTCAGCAAGGCATTTGACTCGGTCCCTCAAAAAGGCCTACTGAAGAAACTGAGGGGGATGGGTGTAGGCCCATTGATGGTCAGATGGATAGGAAACTGGCTGGCTGAGTGCACCCAGAGAGTAGTCATTGGCGGGGAGATCTTAACCCCTAGAAGGGATCATTAGTGGGATACCACAAGGCTTGGTCCTGGGGCCGATCTTGTTTAATGCATACATCCCAGATATCAGGGAGGGTATAGGGTGTGAAATGAGTCTCTTCACTGATGACTCGAAGCTGGGAGCAGTGGTTGAGGGGAAGGAGGGGAGAGTGACTCTGCAAGGGGACCTGGAGACCCTGAATAGGTGGGCTTACACCTGGAAATTAAATTTTAACTCCTCCAAATGCAAGGTGTTACATCTTGGGAGGAGGAACCCCAAACACGAGTACACCCTTGATGGGGAGGTGTTGGAAGCCACAGCGAGAAAAAAATCCCTAGGGGTCCTGGTGGTTGCAAGTATGAATAACTCTGAGCAGTGCAGGAGGGTGGCAGTCGAGGCAAATAGGCTGCATCACAAGGGGATCACCTCAAGGTGTAGGGAATTGATTCTGCCACTGTACAATGGTCTGGTTAGACCACACCTACAGTACTGAGTGCAGTTCTGTAGACCGCACTTGAAGAGGGACATACAGTTCCTGGAAAGGGTCCAGAGGACAGCAACCAAGATGATACAGGATCTAGGGGATTTGACGTATGAGGAGAGACTAGAGGAGCTCAGCCTGTTCTCACTGGAGGAGAGGAGGGACCAGGGGACATGATTGAGGTCTTCAAGTACCTCAAGGGAATAAATGGGGTAAACAAGGAGGGGATCTTTAGATTAAAGAAGGGGGGTATCTCTAGAGGGCATGGTTTGAAGTTGGAAGAAGGTAGGATGAGGGGGGAAGAGGAGGACGTATTTTACTGAGAGGGTGGTGGAACCTTGGAATGCACTGCCTGGTGAGTTGGTTCTGGCTTCTACAGTGGAGGGGTTCAAGAGAGGGTGGGACAGGTACAGAATGGGGATGAAGCAGGGGTGGGCCTGGCCCAGGGGAGGCCGGGATGGATGACAGGAGAAACAGAAATGCGATGGGGAGGGAGGTCTCGGTACCCAACTGGGGTCCTGAGGCACGAGCAGACTCAACAGACTGTAAGGCCTATTCTGCTCACAAATAGTATGTTAGTATGACTTGGTAGACCTTAAAGCCTTTTTCTGCTGACAATTTTCGTGGCATTAGCTTGTTTGTATCTGAAGTATTAGGGTTGGAAGCCGAGGGAGGAGGTGGGGTGTAGGGGTTAGGAATATTAAGTTCCCCTCATGCCTGTTCCTACATGCACAGTGGGAGTGGGGTGTTAGGCTTGGGAACCCTAAGGTCATATTTCCCCACTTTTAACACTTCAACCCTAATGGTGCATTAACAAAGTTTTTTTTGCAATGAATTTCCTTACTTTTCAGATAGTTTATTTGTATCTTTATTAGGCCAGGAGAACTCAGTAAAGTTCTGACCCTTATTAAATAATAACCGGAATATGGTGAAGTTCTGATTTGTTCTGATTAGTGCTGATCTCTCGCTGTCTCTCCTGTGGATGGCAGAAGTCAAAGATTTATTTTGCTAGCCTGCCTTTGCCCTGTACCCAGAGCCACACTGAAGCCAGGGAAAAATAAACTTTTATTTGGGATTTCTGGGACTGTTGAACTTCTCATGCCCCCGGCATCTCTCTCTCTCTCTCTGTCTGTGTCTGTCGCTTCTCTGGATGGCAGAAGTCAAAGATTTATTTTGACAGATTGCCATTGCCCTGTACGCAGAACCACACTGAAGTCAGGAAAAAAAAGAAACTTGTATTTGGGATTTCTGTGACTGTAAACATTCTCGTGCCCCCCTCCACCCCCACAATCACACTCTCTGTCTCTCTCTCCTCTGGATGGCACAAGTCAAATATTTATTTTGCCAGACTGCCCTTGCTCTGTACACACAGCCACACTGAAGGCAGGATAAAAAAGAAACTTTTATTTGTGATTTCTGGGACTATTAAACTTCTCATGGGCGTAGTCTCTCTCTCTCTCTCTCCCCCCTCTGGATAGCACAAATCAAAGATGTATTTTGCCAGCCTGCCCTTACCCTGTAACCACAGCCACACTGAAGCCAGGAAAAAAAAATTTCTCATGCCCCAACCCCCACCATCTCTCTAGCTCTCCCTCTATCCTTTGGATGGCACAAGTCAAAGATTTATTTTGCCAGCCTGCCCTTGTCTGAAACCAGGAGAAAAAAGAAACTTTTATTTGGGATTTCTGGGACTGTTAAATTTCTCTTGGTGCCCCCCCCCCCGCGATATCTTTCTCTCTCTCTCCTCTGGATGACACAAGTCATTCTTTCATTCCAAGCCACTAATCAGGCTGTGATTCCCTGTCTGAGCCCCCTGCGGCTCAGAATTGTATGCTGAACCGCTCTTCTTGCGGTTCGGCCAACCTGAGGAGCCTGCCTGCCTGCCGCAGCTGGGGAAACACTCAGATCCAGGTTCTCTCTCATTCCAAGCCCCTGATCGGGCTGTGATTCCCCGTTCGAGCCCCCTGTGGCTCAGAATTATATGCTGAACCACTCCTCTTGCGGTTCAACCAAGCCAAGGAGCCCGCTTGCCTGCCACAGCTGAGGAACCACTCGGATCCAGGTACAGAGTGCCTTTCACAGCACCACCCTACAGAGAATCCACTGCATTTCTGAATAGCCCTGGACTTTTAAATCTTGGCACCTATTCCCTCACACTGGCTGTTTTATATCTTGGTGCCAGTTCCCTCACACCACCTTACTGGCTGACTGTACTGCCCCTGTCTAGAGCCATAGATTGTAGTTCCTTCCTTTTCTCCTTTTTTCTCTCTTCTGCCTCACAAACTGCTGCTCAGATTCTGCCCTATTTTTTTTTAGTTTTTTTTCTTTTTTCTTAGAGATGCTCTGAAATGTGTATATAATTCAAGCAGTGCTAGAGTTTAAGTTGCCAGTCTGACTGAACCTAAATAAATTATACAGCCTAACCACAGTCGCCATTTTCATAGACCTGGCTAAAGCCTTCGACTCTGTCTCCCAACCGCTGCTACTCCGCAAACTTAATTCTTTTGGCCTAGCCCAACCTGCCCTTGCCTGGTTCCACTCATACCTCCATGACAGACAACAAACTGTTCAAATAGGCGACACTCTTTCTACCCCTCTCCCTATCCTATCTGGAGTCCCCCAAGGCTCTATACTCGGCCCCATCCTCTTCTTCCTCTTCATAAATGACCTTCTATCCATCTGCCTCTCCTCCAATGTGCATCTATATGCAGATGACACTATAATCTTTGCCTCAGGCCCTTCCCATGACAGTATCCTCCCCAACCTCCAAAATGACTTCAACAGAGTCCAATCCTGGCTCCTTGAGAACCTGCTTACCCTCAATGATAAAAAAACTGTCACCATGGTCTTTGGTTCCAGGCAGAAGCTTGCTACCCTTCCACCCCCCCCCCCCAGCGATCACCACCCTGGTTGGCTCACCCTTGGAGCTAGTCCCTGCTTTCAAGTACCTAGGAGTGTGGCTGGACAGCCACCTCAACTACTCCTCGCATGTGGAGGCCATCTGCACTAAACTCCAGCCCAAACTCACCATCCTCCTCGTCGACACAGGGCCAGCTTACCCATCCCACCCGCTTGCAGCTCGTGACGCGAAACTATCTTGGGTTCGCTATTGACTATGCGTCGGCGACAATCTACGGCACCTCTCAAACCTCCTCTCTCTCCAGACTAGACACCCATCTCAACTCTTTCTGCCGCTTTGCCACTGCCTCCCCCCCACTTACACACCACTGCCCACTCTACGCTACTCTCTCTATTGCCCTGCTCTCCCACAGAAGAACCATCCACAGCGCCTCCTTCATAGCAAAATATTGGCTTGATTCACTACCCCTCTACCTCACCTCCCACCTTTGCCCTGCCACCTCCCTAAATTACCCTCTTCGTCACAGAGACCCACGCACCTTCCACCTGCCCCACCCTCACACTCTTACCGGCCAAGCTGCCTTCTCATACCATCTCCCCCTTCTCTGGAATAACCTTCCCTCCAACCTTCGCCTGGCCCCTTCTCGTTCTGCCTTTATGCAACTCCTCAGGCTCCTCCCCAACCCAGACTGCCCTAAATTCTCCAATGGTCACGGCACACAGCAGAAACCCTTCATATTCTCTACCAACATACCCTAGTCTGGGACTGCACTCCAGCCTCATTTATTTACTATGCACGTTAACTCATATTTTATTATAAAGTATTACATTCTTTGTATAAATGTCTGGATATACTATATGTACTCCCCACCTTTTGTACTCTCTGCTTTCACTGTACACTCTGTAACCGGGTCGCACCTGGAAACGAGCCTCAGCTCAGTGTGCCACTCCCGGTCATCACATTTTTAATAAATAAATTATACAGCCGCTTGCAGCTAGCTCATTAATTTGTATTTTTTTTTTTCATTTAATTTGCCAAGTTAGACTGTATTCTTTTTTCATTTAATTTGCCAAGTTAGACTATTCTTTTTTCATTTAATTTGCCAAGTTAGACTGTATTCTTTTTTCATTTAATTTGCTAAGTTAGACTGTATGAAATTCTTGTTACAGCTTGTAGCATCGTATTTTTCTGACCCTGTATTCTCTGCTCTCACCTTTGCTCTCTGTTTCTGCTACCCCCTCTCCTGATAATCCATCCCCTGATTTAGCTTTACACCTTGCATGTAATTTAATTCTCTGCTCTGTCCTAGCCCTCTGCTCCTGTGTCACTGTCCCCCACTCTGAACCCCCCCAATTTAATTATTTTATTAAATTCTCTCTCCTCTTTCCCCAGGTTCTCTCTCATTCCAAGCCCCTGATCAGGCTATGATTCCCCATGCGAGCCCTCTGCAGCTCAGAATCATATGCCAAACTGTTCCTCTTGTGGTTCGGCCAAGCCAAGGAGCCCGCCTGCCCGAATTACTTATAACTGCCCGCCGGTGCTTTGCACCTGCTCCCTACCCACCCTATCTGAGCATTTACTTATATAGCTGTGCACGGTCACATGATCTTGATAGAAAAAATGAAGTGGCCAGTTTTCCATCAGCTCGGCATCTCATCTGAACACTAGAGGCAGTGCTGAGCACGTTCGCCTATTAAGCCCTGCACCTCGACCAAATGCTAAAAGCAGCATTGAGCATCTCTGATCTTAAATCCTTAACGTGATCACATCATAGCTGAAAAATGAAAAATAATTAGAACATTTAACCAACAGATTCTGTGGCTAGATATTACTACCTGCCTGCTATTACACCTTCGAGAACTCTCCGAAGATGCTGTGCTTATTTCTATTTCTCCTGTCCCCCTCCGGTTTTACCCAGGGGGACCATTCACTCCATGCTTCACTTCAACCTTCTTACTTGTGCACCCATTCAGCACCACAGACCCCACCCAAGATCGGACAAAACTACTAGCATATTAACTCTCTTGCTAGTCTCATCACATACCATCAAGCACAGTGCAGTCATTTTCCTCTGTGCGACCACACATTATTACTCCTCCCATGATAAGGAATGGGTTGAGACCCTGCACTGCAAGCAGACACAGCAACATAAACTAAATACTGTCTAATTAAAAAAGTGGATTCTACAGGTAATCCTCATGTTCCTGCTCTGCTTTGGTGATATTGAGCTCAATTCTGGATCCACAATACCCGTATTGTTGTCTACTGACTATGCCATTGCAAAAGGCTTAAAACATGCATATTAACATATGCAGCCTGCAAAAAAAAATCACTGAAGTGCAGGTATGGGTATCACACACGCTACCTGATATCCTAGTTTTAATTGAAACCTGGTTGAAAAATACAGTCTCAAATCAATCCATGGCATTACCATCCTGTTCACTTGTTCAGGCCAGCAGGGTCACTAGAGGTGGTGGAGTAGTCATCTACATTCATGGGAAATTCTCTGTAACTGTCATTGACTCCATCTCCAAACCAAAACAATTTGAATGCCTAGCAATAAAAATCCCCATCTCAACTGCAGAATCTATAAATCTAATCGGATGTTATAGACCTCCCTCTGTGGGTCTGGATATTCTGTCCAACTTGCATCACCTCCTAGACGCGACTGCCAATGAAACCAGTGTAACCCTTCACCCCGCTCTCCTATTTCTAAATGGATAACACTTCTTTTCAAAATAAACAGCCATTTGGTGGTTGTCTACTCGCTCCTGCACTGGGGGGTTTTGGTACTACTTTCAGGCAGGCAACTACTCTCAGTCCCGTGAGGTGATCGATTACTGAGGAGGCTACCCCCCTCCCTTCCCTGTCTAGGGGTTTGATGGGAAATTGTCTCTGAGAAAGAGGAAGGGCACCAGCTCGACTGAGCAGCATAAATCAGCAGGGTTCACACATACTACCTTATTTTTGTAGATTGGGATTCCACTAGTGATGGTTGGGTTTCTGTCGAGATGCAGGCTGGATGGAACTCTTCCTCCCATCATGACTGGTGACACTATCCCATCTCTAAAGTCTGAAAAACAATTTGGTTAGGGCAAAAACACAGCATAACATGCAGGACTTCAAAAGATTCGGCCCAGGCATGAATCTGATGCAATCAGGCATTTTTATTTTGTCACAAAAGCTCAAGCTTGAACAACTACTCCATGGAGGGGTACACTCAATTCATTTTTACAGTTACACACTTTTTTAAGGCTGAGAGCCATGGTACAGTCACTTAGGGGACCTAGGTTCCGAGCCTGGATCCTCCACAACACATTCCTTGCTGTTGAGCCATAAGGGGCACTGAATTTCTCTTGAACACTAGCAGTGTTCCCAGGTCAAATCACTATTTCTCTTAATCCCTGCCAGTGAAAGTGGGGTGCACTCTCACTCTGAACCTTACAACTCCTCAAAATGGGTGGGGGGTTCTCACTCCCAGGGCAAAGTCCTTTTCACAGGGTGCAGGCCGCCTGTCAATCCTTGGGCAGGGTTCACACAGAGCACCTGCAACCCAAAATCTACTTCCTCAGAAATTCCCCCACAGCAGCCATTCCACATATTTGTAGGTGAACACTCAAGGGCGGGGGGGGCTGCGCTGCCACCACAACCCCTCTGAAGCATTGCTGCCACCACTAACCTCGGCAACCACCTCACGGATCCTCAAGCAAACAGAGCCAAATGGGCTCCTGACAACTTTGCTCTCTTCTTTTTGCGCTGCAGGGCTTCCTCCCTTTATTCCATGGATAGGCATGTGGGATGGATGCTGGGGGCTGGGGGGCAATCTCTCCACCCAGACCTGGGCCTACCTAGCCCTGACTGGAGGCCCTCCCCTTGGGCCTTGGAGCTAGCACCAGCCACTCCTCCCTGATGACTCTCCTCAAACTCCTTCACCAACAGCTTCTCCCCACAGCAGTGGGCAATTGAATTTTCCCATGCGCTCTCCAAGCCCTACCCCCTGGCAGACCTGACAGCACAAAATATTCCTAGGATGCCAACATGGCATCTCACTAGTAACCCCCCTAATTTGGCATGGGGGTTACACTATTATCCTAGGAGATCTGAATTTGGATTGGTTCAGCGCTAAATCTGTCCCCCTCAAAAATCTATGCAACGAAATGAGACTGTCACAACTAATTACAGAAATCACTAGCCCTGTTGTAAAAACCCTCAGACAGGCACAATATTAGACCTAATTATGACTAACAAACCCCACAAAATTATGCATCACGTTGTTTGGCACAACGATCTCAGCGATCACAACACTGTAGCTTCTATCAGAAATCTCCCTAAACCCAGGAATACCAGTAAGGTAATATTAAAAAGATCCTTCAAGAAATTCAACTCAAATGACTATCTATTGGACCTAAGAGATATCATTTGGCAGCAGTTTTACTTGGACCCTTTAATAAATGAAGCACTAACCATCTTCAACTCTATCATTAGCGGAATAAATAAACATGCACCCTTAATTAGTTGCAGAGTCAAAAAAGCCTCCTGCACTTGGTTCAATGGGGAAATTAAGAAAATTATGCTAAAAAAAGATAATCTATGGGCTATCACAAGATACACAACATCCCTGGAGGACTGGTCAGCCTTTACGGCCAGCTGTAACGCCTGTACTAAATTGGTCAGAAAAACCAAAGAAACCTATTACCTAAACATCCTTGAAGCAGCCAATGGAAACTCTGCAAAACTATGGTGCACCTTTAAGCTTGTGGAACTTAGCACAGTGCCCCTAACCCTCCTTAATATCTGACAAAGATGAGATAGTAGACAAGCTTAATGAGCATTTTGCTACAGCAGGCCTTGCATTCAATTCCTCACAATCAGCTGCTTTGCGTCCTTTTCTTCAGCCTCGTACGCCTATCGCTAACCCCCCTTATGATCCCTTTTCCTTTGCGACCATAACGTATAAACAGGTGGAAGACCAGCTACTGAAGTTAGACATGAAAAACAGTGCAGGGGCAGATGACATTGACCCCTTCTTTCTAAAGCTAGGCTATCACTTCCTTACTGCCCCATTACCCATTTAGTTAACCTATCCTAAGCAGAAGGCTCAGTACCCCAGGACTGAAAAGTGGCTTACCTAATACCACTCTTCAAGTCAGGTGACCCTAGTGACCTAAATAACGATAGGCTGATTTCAATCTTGCCAACACTCTCTAAGATCCTTGAAAAACTGGTCAGCTAGCAAGCTAGAGAATTTCTAGATCTGCACCAACTGATAAGCCCACTGCAATCTGGCTTCCAACCGCACCATAGCACTATCTCGGCACTCTCCAAAGTTTCTTATGACTGGCTCGAGGCTATGAACAAAAAGCAAATCATTGACGCAGTTTTTCTGGTCCTAAGCAAGGCCTTCGATACTATGGATCACTCCCTTCTGCTTGACTGCCTTACAGAACTGGGATTGGATGTTACCATTGTGAGCCGGTTTTCCAGCTAGCTGGAAAATAGGCAATAACGAATCAAGATCAGTGGAACCTTTTTCTCATTACTCTCCCTCTTAAGAGGAGTCCCATAGGGCTCCATCCTGGGCCCCCTGCTGTTCCTCATATATGTCAATAACTTGAGCAAAAATATTGTTGACTCCAAAATCCATCTCTTCGTAGACGATACAGTCCTGTACACTTCTAAGCCATCTGTCAAACAAGTCTGCTCTGCATTTCAAACTGATTTCAACAAACTTCAGTGCAATCTACTTTTGTCTAAACTACTACTGAATGCCAAAAAAACCAAGACCATGTTCTTTTACCCTTCCACTCGCTCCATACCCACTCCACCTAAGCCTATTGTCACACTCCTAGGAGAAACTCTCGAGGTGGCAGATAAGTCCAAATATCTAGGCTTCATTCTCCATTTTCACTTGTCCTTGTCTGCTCACATCAAAGCATTGACAAAAAAGCTAAAACTGAGAATAGGTTTCTTCTTCCGGAACAAATCGCTATTCTCACGGGACTCTAGAATTAGGCTGGTCCAGGCCACCTTCATGCCCCTTTTGGATTATGCCGATATCATTTATAATAGTTTTTCTACCTCAAACCTCTGCATACTGGATACTCTATTCCACCACGCCATATGCTTTATTACAAATGCTCCAACCAGAACTCACCATTGCTCATTGTATAAGGAGGTAAATTGGACTTCCCTGGCAACCAGGAGACACATTCTTATTTATACCTGGACATACAAAGCTCTATTAAATAAATTGCCCCCCTATATTACATCAGGGGTGGGATATTCAAAGGGGTTGAGCATGGTGCAACAGTGTTGCACCATGCGCAACCCACTGATGCGCCCCGGCACGATATTCAAAAGGGGAATTTGCTCCTCGCAAATCCCGATGCGCCAGGGTGCAACAGTAATGTATGCGGGCGCAAGTGTGTGGGTGGTATGCCCATGCATATTCGGCACATCCCGATATTCAGCCTGGGATCTGTGGGGCATATGCAGGCACACACCCGCCTTGCATTGCACAGGGGGGTGCAAAGATGTGCCATGTCTGAATATCCCACCCCAGTTCTCTATCACCTATATAGTGCTTACGAATTTAGAAACTGTACTTACATCTCCTTGGAAGTTCCCAATCTGTGCACTTGCTTTGCCAGAGCAGCCATGAGCTATGTTCTCCCCACCGTATGGAATAAGCTCCAATCCCTACTTAAGCTTCAGAATTTAATAACGCTAACCGCATTCAAAAAGATCATTCATAGCATCACCTCTAAATCCTGCCATTGCTTCTAATCTCCCCCCCAAGCCACCCCTATTATCCTACACTTGTTTGTCCCCAGTCCATTTGACCACTAGCACTTATAGCCAATCATCCACTTCTCCTTGTGACCTACTTTACTACTTTTTATGTTGATTGCACGCAGCGCAAGAAACATATTGCAGCAGCTTGCTCAGAAGCAGGTTGTGGAGGCATGGCACTGTTGTGGCCAATGCCCCCACAGCCTGCAAAAGCTTGTCCCGCTTCTCCCAATGCCATTGCAGGCTGCTGGTGACAGCAGTTTGAAACGTTGCCACCAACTTCAGACAAATCAGCCACGCAATCAGGGGCCGCCTCGTCATTTCAGCATCAGCCATCTGCTGTAATGAGGGAGCGACCCGTCATTGCAGGGCGGGATGTAAAACCCCTGATATTGTTTGTGAACACGGCGGTGGCTTGCCGCCATGTTCACAAACAATATAATCCCCCCCACCGTGTTTACTTGCCAATGGGGGCCCTAATCCCTGTCGGCTTTGGTGCCCCCGTGTTTCTGTTGTTGCCGACAGGGGAGCCCACTCCCCGTCGGGCATTCTGTAACCCCTCCCCTGCTTTTGTTCCTGCCAACGGGTGTCCAGTCCCTATCGGGCATAATGATACCCCTTGTTTGCCAATGGGGTGTCCAACTTCCGTCAGCTACTGCTGCCCCCAAACGAAAGCTCTCTGCTGGCATGCTGGGAGCTCACCCCAGCGTGCTGATGCCCCTGTGAAGGAAAAAATGGCCCCACGACATCTTTTATTTTTTTTCTCCTGAAAAGGAACTGTCCTCGGCACTTGCCTTGCCCCCACCCGTAACCCGCACCACCCACTGCACACCCTGCCTCCCCACACCCACCCACCCCATGTTTACCTCCAGAGCGCGCGCGATGATCTTCAGTGGACCAGGAACACGTCTGCACTCTTCAAAGCCAACCACGAACTGAGGAAATGCCAGTAAGCTGTATAATGTAATAAATAGGGTTTTTTCAACTTTAGTGCATATCTCGGGCATTTTGGGGAATTTTTTCGCCAAATTTTCAACATGGGGTTTTTGGGACCCCTCCTCATGAATTCTTGAATTGTCATTGCATTAATCAGCATGGAATCACCTTTCAGGGCTGATTAATGAAATGACAGTGCCAGTGTTCATGAGGTGGGTGCTCAAAAAGCCTATGTTGCAAATTTGATGGAAAAAATCCAAAAAATGATTGTTTCACGAGTGTGCACTGTGCAGTTGCTACACACGCTACTAACTTCATGAATTTGCAATATTTTCATGCCAGATTTTCAACATTGGAATTTTGTCACACCTCCTTGTGAACAGTATAGCTGTCATTGTTCTCATCCTGGCGGAAATGTGTTTTCGCACTTCCAGCGCAGAATAGTGCAGTCGCTGTGGGAAATCAGTGTTTGGGACAGATTAAAAAAATGACAGTGACACTGTGAATGAGTAGATGTTCTGAAATGACTATGTTGAAAATTTGGTAATGATATTCCATAAAATTACTGTGTTACGAGCGTGCGTTGCGCAGTTTGCACACACGCTCGTAACTTCACGAATTTATAATATTTTCACTCCAGATTTCCAACATTGCCATTTTCCCATACCTACTTATGAACAATGTAGCTGTCATTTTTCCCATCCGGGCCAAAATGTGTTTTTGCACTTCCGGTGCAGAATAGAGCGGTCACTGTGGGAAATCACTGTCTGGGACAGATTAAGAAAATGACAGTGATACTGTTCATGAGCAGAGGTCCTAAAATGCCTATGTTGAAAATTTGGTGATGACAGCCCATCGAATGACTGTGTTACAAGTGTGCATTGCACACTTTCTATGCACCCTTGTACTGTAACTTCTCAGATTTGTAACATTGTCATGCCAGATTTTCACCAGTGGAATTTTTTCACACCTCCTTATGAGCAGTACAGCTGTCATTTTTCACATCCTGACCAAAATGTATTTTCACAGTTCTGGTGCAGAATAACGCGGTCGCTGTGGGAAATCACTGTTCGCGACAGATGGAAAATGACAGTAGCCCTGTTCATGAGCAGAGGTCCTAAAATGCCTATTTTGAAAATTTGGTGACAAAACTCCATAACATGACTCTGTTACAAGCATGCGTTGAACTGTTTCCATGCACCCTTGTAACTTCGCAATTTTGTAATATTTTCACGCCACATTTTCAACAGTGGCAGTTTTCCACACCTCCTTATGAACAGTACAGCTGCCATTTTTCACATCCTGACTCAAATGTGTTTTTGCACTCCTGCCACAGAATAGCATGGTCGCTGTGGGAAATTACTGTTTGGGACACATTAAGATTGAACGAGTGAGAGGGGGGAGTGACCAAGCTCAACTGAGCTCTGTCGAGACTGCTGCAGATTTGTTTGTGGGCAGAGAAAGGGCCCAACACAAGAGCCCAGTACAAAAGGGCAGCCTGCAGCACTGGGAGAAACAGAACGAGAGAGCGTGTGACGGAGGGGGAGTGAGCAAACTAACCGGAGCACTGTCAGGACTGCTGCGGATTTCTTTGTGGGCAGAAAAAGGCATCAATGCAGGCTGGGGCCCAGTACAAAAGACCAGCCTTCAGCGGTGGGAGAAACAGTACGCGCGAGTGAGACATGGGGACTGAGTGAGCTCAACGGAGCTCTATCACGACTGTTGCAGATTTCTTTGTGGGCAGAAAAAGGTGCCAATGCAGGCAGGAGTTCCGTACAAAAGGGCTGCTTGCAGCGCCAGGACAAACAGAATGATCGCGTGAGAGAGGGAGACTGAGCAACCTCAACGGAGCTCTGTCGGGACAGCTGTGGGTTTGTTTGTGGACAAAGGTGCCAACACAGCCAGAAGCCCTGTACACAAGCACAGCCTGCAGCTCCAAGAGAAACAGAACACGTGAGTGACAGAGTGGTAGTGAGCAAGCTCAACGGAGCTCTATTGTGACTGCTGTGGATTTCTGAGTGGGCAGAAAATGCGGCAAAGCAGGCAGGCGCCCAGTACAACAGGCCAGCTTGCAGCGCAGGCCAAAACGGAATGAGTGAGTGAGAGAGCTCAATGGAGCTGTGTCAGGACTGCTTCAGATTTCTTTCTGGCCAGAATAAGCCGCAAATGCAGGCAGGAGCCCAGTACAAAAAGGGCAGCCTGCAGTGGCAGGAGACACAGACCATACGAGTGAGGGAGGGGGAGTGAGTGAGCTCAATGGAGCTCTGTTGGGACTGCTGCAAATTTGTTTGTGGGCAGAAAAAGTCAGCAATGCATTCAGGGGTCCAGTACAAAAGGGCAGCCTGCAGTGGTGGGGACACCAGAATGAGCGAGTGAGAGAGGGAGACTGAGTGAGCTCAACAGAGCTCAGTTGTAACTGCGGCAAATTTCTTTGTGGGCTGAAGAAGGTGGCAATGCAGGCAGGAGCCCAATAGAAAAGGGCAGCCTGCAGCACTGGCAGAAACGGACTGAGTGAGTGACAGAAGGGGAGTAAGCGAGCTCAACGGAGCTTAGTCAGGACTGCTGCAGATTTCTTTGTGGGCAGAAAAAAAGGCACCAACAGAGGCAGGAGCCCAGTACAAAAGGGAAGCCTGCAGCGCCATGAGAAACAGAATGAGTGAGTGACACAGGGGGAGTGATTGACCTCAATGGAGCTCTATCGGGACAGCTGTGGATTTCTTTGTGGGCAGAAAAAGGTGCAAATGCAGGCAGGAGCCCAGTACAAAAGGGCAGCCTGCAGCGCTGGAAGACACACAATGAGCGAGTGAGAGAGAGGGAGTGAGCGAGCTCAATGGAGCTCTATCGACTATCGTGACTGCTGCAGATTTCTTTGTTGGCAGAAAAAGACGGCAACACAGGCAGAAGCCCAGTACAAAAGGCCAGCCTGCAGTGTCAGCAGAAACGGAATGAGTCAGTGAGAGAGGGGGAGTCAGCAGGCTCAACAGACCTGTGTTGGGACTGCTGCAGATTTCTTTGTGGGCAGAAAAAAGCCACCAACAGAAGCCTGAACCCCATTACAAAAGGGCAGCCTGCAGCACCAGGAGAAACAGAATGAGTGAGTGAGAGAGGGGGAGTGAGCCACCTCAACGGAGCTCTGTCAGGACAGCTGCGGATTTCTTAGTGGCCAGAACAAGGAGCAAATGCAGGCAGCAGCCCAGTACAAAACAGCAGCCTGCAGCACCAGGAGAAACAGACTGAGCGAGTGACACAGGGCCAGTGAGCGAGCTCAACAGACCAACGCAATCAACATTCGACATTGACAAGTGCTTGTTTATTTTACCTTGTGTGTTTCATTGTGTATTCACAAATGTAATGCTTCTGTCTATCTGAATAGATGTATTTCTTGGCCTTTGATCTTGTATGAACTGCTGCTATACTGTAATTATTCTCCTTGTTACTGTGTATTTTGTTATTTGTTGCTTGTGTTGTATGTTGTATAAGGGACATCCTTGAAAATGAGCTTGATCAACAGATATTCATCCCTTCACAATAAAGTGAACTGAACTGAAGTCAAAGACTTATTTAGCCAGCCTGCCCTTGCCCTGTACACACAGTCATACTGAGACCAGAAAAAAAAGAAACTTTTATTTGGGATTTCTGGGACTGTTAAATTTCTTATGGGACCTCCACCATCTCTCTTTGTCTCTCTCCCCTCTAGATGGCACAAGTCAAAGATTATGAGTGTGAGTACCAAAATTGCAACAAATAAGCATGACTTTGTCATTTTTTCATATTTTGATCCCAAATTTTGAACACAGTGTTCTTATCACTTCACCTCATGAACCCCATAGGTGAAACATTTTAAATCCATGGGGAAACAACATTCCGTGCCATGGGTGCAAAAACACATGTTTGGCAGTATGTGAAAAATGAGAGCTGTACCATTCATAACATGGTGTGATAAAATGGTTATACTGAAAATTTGGAGTGAAAATATTGAAAATGACTAAAGTTACATGCGTGTGTAGAAATTTTTCAACAACTGTGCATAACTTGGCCATTTTTATGAGTTTTTTTCTTCAGATTTTCAACATGGGCTTTTTTGGACCTCACCTCATGAGCAGTGGAATTGTCATTTTGTTACTCAGTCCCAAAATGTGATTTCAAGCAAGGACCACGCCATTCCATGCCACACGTATGAAAAAACATTTTGTGCAGGATGTGAGAAATGACAGCTGTACGGTTAATGAGGAGGTGTGACAAAATGTGTATGTTGAAAATCTGGAGTGAAAATATTACAAAATGTCAACAAGCGCATGTAACTCTGGCATTTTTGTGCATTTTTGCACCAGATGTTTCACATGGCCTTTTTGGGACCCCACCTCATGAACAGTGGCACTGCCGTTTCATTACTTGGTCCCAAAAGGTGATTCTGCACAGCGACCTCGAAATCACCTTTCGGGACAGAGTAACAAAATGACAGTGCCAGGGTTCATGAGGTGGGGTCCCAAAAAGCCCACATTGAAAATGTGGTGCAAAAATACCTAAAAATGATCGAGATATCAACATAAGTACAAAACACCATTGACACCTATTGTACAGTATGGCACTTACCTTGATTCTTCAGTTTGCGGTTTGACTTTAAAGAGTGCAGATGTGTCCCAGTCCACAGAAGATGACAGTCAATGACCTCCTTTGGTAAGTATAGGGCAAGAAGTGGTGGGTTGCTCAGTGGGAGGGTCAGGATGGGGGAGGGGTTGGGGGAGATGATGAGGGACCATTTTCCTTTTTTCAGGGAAAAAAGACATTGGGGGACTGTTTTCTTTTTTTTTTGCAGGGTTAAATAAAGCTCACTCTTTCAGAACACTGGAGGTGTGCTCTCCAGTGTCCAACACTGTTGGGGGGCACAACTGTAGAATGCATGGACACTGGGGTTGGGCTCCCCAGTGTCCTATTGTGGGGGGGCTAACAGTGCTGACAGGGGGATTGGACAACCATTAACAAATATACAAAAACACATCTTTTAAGACTCTGAGAGTGGGATCCCCAATATTCCACACTGGTGGGGGGGGCTTACGCTTACATGCTGACAGAAGGATTGGACACCCCATCAGCAAATATACAAAAAACATCTTGTGGGACACTGGGAGTGGGATCCCCAGTGTCCCTTGCTGGGGGGAGGTTTACATGCTGACAGGGGGATTAGGCACCCCCCATCAGCAAATATACAACACATGTCTTTTGGGACATTAACAGTGGGATCCCCAGTGTCCCATGCTTGTGGGGGGCTTTACATGCCAACCGGGGGACTGGGCACGCCCTTTTCAGCAAATATACAAAAAACATCTTGTGGGACACTGGGAGTGGGATCCCCAGTGTCCCATGCTGGGGGGGCTTACATGCTGACAGGAGGATTGGTCACTCTGCTGTTGGCAAATTACACAAAAAAATGAAGCATATGAAGCATGGTAATAGGAGGGTGAGGGAGTGTCAGTAGACACAGGGCAACATAATGGGAGGGAGGGTGCCACTAGACACCAGGGATATGGGAAAACAATGGGCAGGCAGGGGGTGCCACTAGGAAACCAGGCTCCCTGCAACACCATATAACCCTGCCTGTGACAACAAGCTACCATCCTGTGAAAACAAGCTACCTCCCCATGAAAACAAGTTTTTTTCACACGGCATATCTATTTTTTCCATAGGAAATAATGAGAAATTAAAAACAGAATAGCTGAATAACTTTTGAACGGATTAATATTTTTTCACCAAATCTTCAAAAGGCACATCTGTGCAGCAAAGGCTTTCAACCCTGAAAATTTCAGACCACAAGCAAAAGCCATTTCTGAGAAACATCTGTTGAAAGAATTTTACAAAACCCATTGAAATTTTGCATTTTTCACTATTCTGTATCTCAACAACCACAAAAGGGATTCACACAAACTTTGACACATCAAGAGACCTTCCTCTAACCACAAAGCCTGCCAAATTTCATGTGACTCCGTTGAACTTTTGCAAAGTTATTAAAGTGCAGTGTTTTAGGTATAACATTAAACTGCCCGACCAACCCTAATATACTGACACTACCGTGCCATGTATTTTATATATATATATATATATATATATATATATATATACACACATACATAAATAGGGATACATGATGGGCAGGAATGTGATATGGGAAATATCTTCACTCCTGCAGAGTGAGCTCTGGATACTCATGAGTGCTGAAGGCATAAGTGAGAATATCCAGAGCTCACGATGCAGGAGTGAAGAGATTTTCCATAACACATGATCTGCACATCATGTGTTCAATTTATACAATAGGGGTACGAGTTTCAGAAGTATTGTTATGATTGTTTGTGTTCTGCTGCTGTTTCTGTGTTTGCTGTTTGTGTGTGTGACATTTTCTGAATGGGTTGACAGTGTTACACACTCTGTGGGAAAAGCTGAGTGTGTTTTGCAATGCTAAGTAAGTTATCTTCAGGCAGCAGTGAGAAAGAAACTGTTTTGTGAAGTTGTGTGATTTAGAATTTTGGCTGCAGTCAGCTAAGAGTATCACAGTAATGAGCTGGGAGTGAGAGAGTGTGGGAAGCAGGTGAGGATGTTTTGCCATGGTAATTAAGTTAGCTACAGACAGCAGTGAGTCATCTCACTCTGAGCCATGAGATAAATGTCAGTTCTTACATTTATCCCACTCAGAGCCATGAGATAAATGTCAGCCCTTAAATTTATCTCACTCTGGTGAAGATACATGTTTTTATCACACTCATTTATCCTTCACCCCATTGTATAAATATATATATATATTATAAAATACTGGCTCAGTAGTGCCAATATAGTTATGGTTGAAAAGGGTGTTTAATGTTAAAGAGTAGGATTCTAGTTCCTGCTCCCCCAAACAAAATGTATAGCTCACCTGTGCCAGAATTGGTAGCTATACATAACTCCCACTTTTTCTGCAGGTCTTAAAAGTTATTTCACTCGTAAAAATTCCCACCCGGGCACTACAGCCAAAAATGAAGGCACTTCCTGAAGGTGCTGACATGCCCCCATGTAGGCACATGCAGCCGTATTTTGTGATGTCACAATATGAATGCCGCATATATGTGCCTCATTGATTTCAATGGGGTGATTTTTTATACATTTTAATAACATTTAGAGTTGAGATTTTATTAAATTAAAGTGACCGCTTGACTAACAAGGTCCATGTTAGTCGAGCAGTACTTTGATTTATTAAAATCTCTACTCTAAATGTTATTCAATATAAAAAAAAATTGTCATTGAGAAATCAATGGGAGCAGCTTACGCTGTGGCGTTCATTTTGCGACATCACAAAATGGAGCAGAGTGTGTCACTTAAAGTGTTGGCACCTTCAGGAAGTGCCTTCGTTTTTGGCTGTGGTGCTGGGGGGGAGATTTTATGAGTGAAATAACTTGTAAGCCTGCAGAAAAAGAGGGAATTATGTATAGCCATCAACTCTGGGACAAATGAGCTATACATTTTGTTTGGAGGAGCAGGAACAAGAAATGTGCTCTTTAAAGGTCAATTTTTGGAGTGTAATAACTATGTAATGGTTCAACTGATTGTGATGAAACTTGACATGCATAAGCACCAGGGGTAGGTCTCTGTATGTGCAAATTTTGTCTCAATACCTTTTGTGGTTTCACAGATATGTAGTGTTGAAAATACAGAAGGTTTGGAGGTTATATGAACTTTTTTTGTCCACCTGTATCTCAGAAACAGGTTTAAGCTGTGGTTTGAAATTTTTAGAGTAGAAAGCATTTGTCTCATAGATGTGCTTTTTGAAGGTTTGGTGAAAAAATATTGAGCTGTTGAAAAGTTATTAAATTTTAAACTTCCCATTATTTCCTATGGGAAAAAATAGATGTCCTGCACAAAAATGGATTCTGTGTTGCACAGGGTGCACGATAAGGGATTTTATTAAGTGGGTTTACAAATCAAAGAACTTTAATTGGTTAAAACCTGTCAGGTGACCGTTCAATAGTAGTGCATAATGCATTGTCATCCTGGTCCTAAACCACATCACACAATGAGCAAAGCAGTCCTCCTACAACCAGAACTATCTTTCATCAGTTCCCCCTACAACCAGAATTGATCTTCCATCACAAACATGGCTGCTACCTTTAAAGAGTAAAAAAACCTTCAACTAGGCCCTAAAAATAAAAGTACTTTAAATAAAAAATAAAACAAATTAATTAAATGTTTTTTCCCTGATTATCACACACTACTTACACACGTAAACAAATTAGAAAGATTAAGTATCGTTCATAGTTTTCATTACAACTGGTTCTTTGCTGACAATGAAAAATCCTCCTTCTGTCTTTAACTGCTCATTAGGGAAATCTATTCTTCTTGCCCTAACAGTGAGATAACTGAGTCTGTGGCTCTAGAAAAGGTCTTTGTTTTGTGTGTGTATATACAGTATGTCAGGAGAGGAACATTCTGCTAGTGGAACTGAGCAGAATTTTGAATCCCTGTATTCCACGGCAAACATTCCATGGTAAACATTCCATGTCTTGAATGTGGGAAAAGACAGAGGAAAAAAAAAACAGGAAGAAGAAAGTAGGCAATAATACTTCATAAACAAAGAGCAAAAGTGGGAAACACAGTTACATACAATGGGCAGAGGCAGATCCAAACTGCTGAAATACATTCCTGAAGTTTATAAAAGCACATACATTTGAATCATACCTGGGTATTTTTAGGTGAACTCTATCACCCCAAACCAAAAAAGGCAACCTGGCAGGTTTAAAGTTTTGAACACATTTCCATTAAAAAAAGTACTTGTATTGATTTAAAATGCAAGGTAACATTTTTTTCTTATAAAAATGTGTGCCACACACAGTTTTCATTATGTTTTTTGTTTTTAGCTAACCCCACAGTTACCAGAATGGGAACTATTTTTTGTATTCAGAGTTAAAATGGAAGCATATTTCAATAAAAGGTCCAATTGTTATCTTTTTAAAATACTTTTTTCTTATTTCCATTCATTTTAAGTCATATGTTTAAATGCCATTTTATAAGAGCAATAGGACACTCCAGGGGTGTGGCATGATGGTGAAATAATAGCACTTCTCATGTGTATTTAACAGCACTCGGCTGCACCTCGTCCCTAACAATACACCATAATGTACACCCTGTCATGTCTTATTGCTTACGTATATCATAGGAGTGAATGGTGTTTCTGAGAGTTTCACCGTTTCTTTATTAATCAGTATGCATAGGTTTTCACATCACATACATAACACTTCCTTTTTTACAATACGTTTTCTAAAAACATTTATTACAATAGACAATCATTTCTAAAAATTCATATTACTTGATACCTTATACCTAACGTTGTAATCCATTAATGTAATAAAGTGCTGTCTTTGTAAAATTTACCAGCTTGTTGCAGAAAATCCTACATTTTATAATATTCTCTTCATTTGCATGGTATCTCTGATCACCCCAGATTGGACGTAGCCATTTTCCCCTTCTTTTGTCAAAGAGTGGACATTCAAAAATCAAATAGCTTATTGTAATTGTAATATTTAGATCACAAGTACATTTACGGTCCAGCAAATTAAAAATACTTTCTCCCTCAAATCCTAAATTTACAAAGGGCATTTCTTTGCATGTTGTTTTCACAACATGTTAGCTACTTTTCCTCTTTATGTATTTGTTTCCACTTGACATATGCATTACAAAATGAGAGTTTCCTCACCTTAGTTCTACCTGAAAAAAAAAATATCTACCAGTCTTTGTTTAGTCACCTCTGCATACCTTTCTACGTTATCTGTGGCTTGTCTATCCAGATTTCTATAAGGCCCACTTTAATCATATATGAGGGGAATCTCCTCCAGGAACAGGGAGGTGATCCTTCCCTTGTACAGACCACTGATTAGGCCAGACCAGAATACTGCGTACAGTACTGGCATCCATTTCAGAAGAAGGACATCAGATGGTTGGAGGGGGTGCAGCGTAGGGCAACAAAGATGATCCAGGGACTGGAGGGAAAATCCAATGAAGAGAGGATGGGGATCTGAAAATGTACTCCTTGGAGGAGACGAGGGATAGGGGGGATAAACAAAACTAGTACAGAAGAGATTTTTCAGATCAAAAGGGATAGGGACATGAGGGGGCATCGGCTGAGATTGGGGGGGAGATTCAGAAGGGAAATCAGAAGACACTTTTTCATGGAAAGAGTGGTAGACACGTAGAATACTCTGCCCAAGGAAGTAAAATAAATTGAGTTTATTAATCGGTCACTGACCTTTACAATTTAGAATATAAAATATAGAAACATAGAAACATAGAAGTTGACGGCAGATAAGGACCGCAAGGCCCATCCAGTCTGCCCATTTCTTTTTCTACCTCATAAATGTGCCATCAACCTTTGCTCTGTCAGTGGCCTATCTAGTCATACTCATTTGTATTGCTTCCTTATGCCTATCCCATGCCTGTTTGAAGCCCTGCACTGTATTCATAGCCACCACTTCTTGAGGTAGGCCATTCCATGCATCCACCACCCTTTCTGTGAAAAGAATTTCCTCACATTCCCCTTAATCGGTCCCCTCTAATCTCATGCTGTGTCCTCTTGTCCTGCTATTTTCTTATATTTAAACATGTTAGACTCTTTCACCTTGTTAATGCCCTTAAGGTGTTTGAATGCCTCGATCATATCACCTCTCTCCCTCCTTTGCTCAAGGGTATACATATTGAGCTCTGTTAATCTGTCCTCTATGTCTTCTGATGCAGTCCCTGCACCATTTTGGTTGCCCTTCTCTGGACTGCCTCAATTTGGTTAATGTCCTTGTGAAGCTGTGGCCTCCAATACTGCATGCAGTACTCCAGATGGGGCCTAACCAGTGTCTTGAAAGAGGGATTATTACCTCCCTCTTACGACTTGTGATACCCCTACTAATACACCCTAACACCCCCTAGCCTTACCTACTGCTTTAGAGGTCTGCTTGGATGATTTCAGGTCATCAGTGATGATGATGCCCAAGTCTCTTTCTTCCTTTGTGACTGCTAGCAACTCCCCTCCCAGCCTATAGGTGGCTTCAGGGTTTCTCTTCCCTATGAGCATGATCTTGCACTTCTTTGCATTAAATTCCAGTTGCTACTCTTCTGACCATTTTGCTAGTTTATCCAGATCTCTTCTCATTCTGCCCACCCCATCTGGATCATCTACTCTGTTGCAGATCTTGGTGTCATCTACAAACAGACAAGCCTTACCTCTAGTCCATCTGCAAGGTCACTAATGAAGATGTTGAAGAGACTGGCACCAGGACTGATCCCTGAGTACCCCACTTGTGACTTGCATCTCTTCTGACTGTATACCATTTACCACCACTCTATTTTCTGCCCGTCAACCAGTTTGCCACCCAGTTGACCAACTTCTGATCCACCCCAAGCCTACCCAGCTTATTTATCAATCTTCTATGTGGAACAGTGTCAAAAGCTTTGCTGAAGTCAAGGTAGGTGACATCAACTGCTCCCCCTTGGTCCACCACTCTGGTTACCCAGTCAAAGAAATCTATGAGATTAGTTTGACAGGACCTTCCTTTTGTAAACCCATGCTGTCTTGGATCCTGTGCCCCTATGGATTCCAGGTGTTGCACTATCCTTTCCTTAAGGAGTGCCTCCATAATCTTGCCCACTACTGAGGTAAGACTGACTGGTCTGTAGTCTCTGCCTCCTCCCTGCTACCACTCTTGTGGAGCGGGATCACATGAGCCCTTCTCCAGTCTTCTGGGACCTCTCCTATGCTCAGAGACTCACTAAACAGTTCTGCTAATGGCTCTGCTAGTTCCACCTTTAGCTCCTTAAGTACCCTGGGATGTATGCCATCAGGTCCCATTGCCTTATCCACCTGAGCTTAGCAAGCTCTTGTAGGACCCTTTCTTTTGTGAAGGAGTAGTGCTCACCTCCTCCCTCCCCCCTGTGTCCATGGTGCTGAGCTGTGGGCCCTGTCCTACCTTCTCTTCAGTAAATACTGAGCAAAAGTATCTATTTATGATAGATGCTTTTACATGGTCCTCCTCCTCACATGCTCCCTTTTCTCCATTAAGCTTAGCAATACCCCCTCTGGACTTTCTCCTTTCACTAATGTATCTATAGAAAGTCTTGTCACCTTCTTTTACTGTTTGTGCTAGTGTTTCCTCAGTTTGGGCCTTTACCTGCCTTACTGCCTTCCCTGCTTCCCTTAGGGAAGTTTGGTATGCCTTCCTATCTTCATCCTGCTGCGTTCCCTTATATTTCCTGAAGGCCAGCCTTTTGGCTCTGACCTTTTCTGCTACTGTATTTGAGAACCAAAGTGGTTTCCTTCTTCTTTTGCACTTCCTTTTCTGTCTAACACAATGGGATGTTGCTTCAAGTATTGCAGCGTTAATGCTTGCCCACTTTGCCTGTAGCCCCTCACCTGTGTTACTTTTTGCCAGGGCTAGCTTAACTCTGTCAGCCATCTTATCAAAGTCAGTTCCTCTGAAGTCCCATATTTTTGCCTTGGAATGGGATGATTTAGATGTAGTAGCCAAATTGAACCATACCATGTGATGGTCACTGGCCCCCAGGTGACCTTCTACCTGGAGATCTGTGATCCTTCCCTGTTAGTCAGTACTAGATCTAGGATAGCCCTGTCTCTTGTGGGTTGTTGTACCAGTTGTTTGAGGCCTTCCCCCTGCAGGGAATCTACTATGTGTCTAGTTCTGGCAGATGTTCCTGCTGGTATTGACCAATCTGTATCCGGCATGTTGAAGTCTCCCATTATCAGAACCTCCCCTTTAGCTGTCATGTTTTGTATATCTTCTAACATAATGTGTCTGTGTCCTCCCCCTGGTCTGGGGGCCTGTAGACAACCCCAGTTCTTATGGCTGTCCCATTTCCTGTTTCCAGGGTGACCCACAGTTCTTCTGGCTCTTTATGTGTATTCTGAATTTCTGTAGCTTTGATATTTTCATTGACATACAGGGCCACCCCCTTTTTGCACCTCGGTCTCTTCTGAACAATACATAGCCAGGTACTGAAGTCTCCCAAGTGTGGTTACTGGTAAACCACATCTCACTAATTGCTACTATGTCCAGTTTAGCCTTTGACATTATTGCCTGCAGGTCTGGGATCTTATTTCCCAGGCTGTGAGCATTTGTGTACATGATTTTCCATTGGCCAGATTTCAGTATGTTAGTTGTTGGGTGAGGTTTGGCATTACCCTGTGCGTCGTATGGGGAGACAAACCTTTTTTCTTACCTGGTGATGCAAATGAACTGCAAACATGCTGAATCCTGTTTGACCACTAGCTGAGGGGAGGGTGTTCTTCCCATTCGACATATGGGTGCTGCACCTCTCCCCATTTGCTAGTTTAAATATTCTGCAAAGACGTCAAACTTCTGCCCCAATGCACCGACTCCCTCCTTAGTCAGATGCAGTCCATCAAATTTAAAGAATTTTCGCTCCCAGAACTGTTGCCAGTTCCCTACAAATCTGTGTCCTTTTTCCTGGCACCAGCTCTTGAGCCACATATTTAGCTCCCCTATCTCCCCTTCTCTGACCTTCCATCCATCTGCCCCGCCTCTCCCAGACTGGCAGGATCTCAGAGAAGGAGATTCCAGACTAAATGGATGATAGTTTGTCACCCAGCCTGGTCAGGTGTTCCTTGGTCTCCACAACTGACCGGCTGGTGAGATCCATTAATCCCTATGTGTACTAGGACATCAATGTTTTCTCCTGCTTTTTGAACAATTTTAGCAATGTGGTCGGTGTCTCTCCATGCTGATGTACCTGGGAGACATCTGACCATTACCCCTGGCTGGAGATGGGTATCAACTCCCCGAATCATGGAGTCTTCTATGATCATAAGTTTTTTGGATTTCCTTTTTGCTTTTTTTGTTTTGGTTCCTGATTTGGGTGAGTTTTGTTGTACTAGCTCCTGTGCCGCAGTGTCCTGCTCTGCAGTGTCTTCTGCCTCTTTGTTTGATTTCAGAGATAGAGGCAGATACCTGTTTGTAGTGTTTATATGGTTTTTGGAGGTAATATGTTGGAGAGCAGAGAGTGATGGGGCACCCGATTTGCCCCTCCTAACCACCTGCCAACCTCCTGGTCCAACTACCCTCTGCGGTCGAGGTTTTTCTGTTGGATGCTGGGGAAATGGTGGGTGGTTCTTATAATGTATTTCCTCTTGAATATGAAATTTGAGGCGTGCAATCTCTGCCCATGCTGCCCGGAGCTGAGCCCTAAGATCTCCAATGGCCCAGCATGTAGGACAGTGTCCTAAATCCTGTAAGACTGTCCTTCTGAAAATTGTTCCACAGTACCTGCAGTTAATGATATCCATTCCAGATAAGTTGCTGGGTTTATAACCTAGTCAGAGTAATTAGAAGGAAAAAATGCAAGTAATGGTTTGATTGTGTTTTGTTTTTGTTTAACTTGTTATAACAAGTTAAATTACTAGTTCTCCTGTAAATGAGCTCACCTTGTGGATGCCCCACTGATCCGCCCCTTCCTGCTCTGCCACAGGAAATGTCACAACTGTGGTACCCTATAAAAGGAGTGTAGTGTGGGGTGGTTGGGGATGGGGGTGGGTGGCTGGGCCCTACCCTGCCGAAAAAAAAGAACCACAGATGAAAGAACAAGGAGATAAGAGCAGAAACAATCAGTCAACAACAAATGCAGTAACCCTGAAAGCTTATCCTAATGTTAGATAAAACTGTAAAACCTGTAAAGCACCACCTGTAATAATTTCAGAGAAGATATACGCTGTAAGAAACACTTTGCTACAGAGAAAAATAAAGCAATGAAATGTTAGCAACAAACAGTAGCAATCCCTGTGAGTAAAAAATAAAAACAGCACCACACAGTAAATCTGCTTAGCCAAAAGAAGTCTTAATCCTTTTCCCTTGCTCTGGTAAGGTTCTCTACTCTGCCTTTCAAGCAGTCTTGGAAGGAAAGAGCTCAGGTGAAGCTAGGTGCCTTGGCCAGCAAACCAAGTCTTCCGCCTCCAAGATTTCAACTAACCTGACCTTTTAACCCTTCTTTCTGTTGGAAATTACTGACAGTTTGCCAGCTCCACCCCTCACATACACACCTAATCCTTTGGAAGAGCTGTGGGAGGAAAGCAATTAGCTCCTTCAATGTGAGAAGGAGACTGAAACACCTCTGAGACAACAAACCTTTTCAACAAAAAAAAACAAGAATAAAATAAAACAGTGTCAAACAGTAATTTTGCTTAGCCCAATGATAAAAAAGTCACAAAAATGTAAGCTCCATCTGTAATAATTTCAGAGAAGATATACCCTGTAAGAAACACTTTGCTACAGAGAAAAATAAAGCAGTAACAGAAGATATACCTTGCAAAAGACAATTTGAATCAGAAGATTACAGCAGTAATCTGTTAGCACACACCTGTAGGCACACCTAGTAATAATGCAGAAGAAGGTATACAAGTAACAACAATTTGAATCAGAGAAAAATAAAGCAATGAAATGTTAGCAACAAACAGTAGCAATCCATGTGAGTAAAAAATAAAAACAACACCACACAGTAAATCTGCTTAGCCAAAAGAAGTCTTAATCCTTTTCCCTTGCACTGGTAAGGTTCTCTACTCTGCCTTTCAAGCAGTCTTGGAAGGAAAGAGCTCAGGTGAAGCTAGGTGCCTTGGCCAGTAAACCAAGTCTTCTACAATACACAATAAAAATATACAATACAACTCTAATAAGTTATAAATTATAAATAACATTTTCTTAAAACAAGTGCTCTGCCACCATATCATATGAGACATTCAATACTGCACATAATTCATCCTGGTAAAATTCCAGTTAATAGCCAATTAGATGCATTAATAGTGCAGGAAGCTCTTGGAGAGTTGGAGTCCTGGGCCAAGGAAAATATGGCAACATTTACCATTGATAAGTGTACGGTAATGCACTTTGGGGAAAAAAATCCCAAAGTGGATTATAGTTTAGATGGCCAGATCCTTAGAGTAGTACATGAGGAACAAGATCTGGGGATTAGAGTCAGCAATGACCTTAAATTATACTCACACTGTAACCAGATGGTTAAGAAGTCCAACAGAATTTTGGGATGTGTACATAGGCACATTAAAAGCAGGAAAAGAGAGGTTTTGCTCCCTCTGTATACTTCCCTGGTGCAGCCCAATACTGAGTACTGTGTACAGTTCTGGGCACCAGGCTATAAGAGGGATAAAAATGCCCTGGAGAAGATACAGCAAAGGGCAACCAAAAGAATTAATGAAGTTCAAGACATGGATTATGGGGATAGACTGAAGAATCTGGAACTTTATTCCCTCGAATATCGTAGGCTGAGAGGTAATATGTGCCTTACCTATCGGGCACTGTCTGATAATCAGCTTTGGGAACAACTGGGCTTACATCTTAGGGATCAGTCATATAATACCCATTCTCACCCTCTACAACTTAAGGCGGATAGGTTTAATACACAGGCCTGTATGCATTGATTTTCAGTTAGGGTGGCAAAAATTTGGAATGCACTGCCTATTGAGGTTGTGGCTAGTAAAACAATGTTATCCTTCAAGTGTTCCCTTGATTATTATTTAAGTAGTAAGAATATTAAGGGGTATTAATTTTACTGTTAAGGCGAGCTAAATGGACTCCAGTCTTTATACAGCTCAGGAACACCTATGAAACCTATAAATAGAAAATTCAGGAGTATGAACAGAGGCTTAAATAATGTCTGAATCTTGATAATCAATTATTTGTCCATAATACACAATACAGCATTCTGCACAATATAAAATACTTTACAGAAAATTTAGACTTTTGTTATCAAATATTCACTTTACTTAATGTAGCATTTAACACACATCAATTAATTAATTGTAAAAAAAAACTTTAGCAGACTTTACAATCATTCATGTTTTGTTTTGATTTTCATTATTGCAACAAGATATTTTAGCGTGTTTTCTATTATGAATTTGTCACTAGTTGTAAATAAGATATTTAACAAAATCATATTATCAGTGGTTTCAATTCTGTCCCAGACTGGTACCAGCCAGAGTTTTTTGGGCTTTTCATACCAGGGACAAATCATCATCACATGGAATAAATCTTCTGGGTATTTATTTGTACATAAACAATAAGAAGATACTCTATTTGAAACTTTTTTGTATCTAGCTAGAAGAACATTACTTGGAAACAATTCTAGTCTAAATTTTGTAAACAGTTACCTCTGTTTTAAATCTGTTAGTACTCCTAAATAGTCTGTAGAGAAAAATACAAGATCATTATTGTGTAACCAGGGTGCTATTTTAAATTCAGGAATGGATCTCAGATCAATCAGCTTATAATAATTTGTGATTTTGTTTGTAATATATGACTTCTATTTAAGGCTGATAGTTATTTTCTTATCAAGATAGTTCCTCAAGAATGCTAAATCAGTATTTTCTAGGATACTGTACATTTTAAGCAGCCATTTAGATCTCTGGCAGCCTAGAATTTCCCAAACATATTTTTCTTCAAGTGCGATGGCAGGTAATCTGTTGTGATCCAAGGACAATAGTTTAACCCAATAATTTACTTTCCTTGAGTTTACAGATGCTAAAGGGCTAACCACACTAAGTTCTGCATGTACCAGTGCAGCAGGGATCAAGTTATTCAAACCTAAGTTGGCTCTAAATAATTTGTTTAGAGGAATTTCAAGTATGTTAAAATTTTCATACTCCCGTATTTCTGTTTGATGTAGTAGTTTAGCATAATACTTAGCCTTGGCTACTTCTATTAAATGTTTAATGGACTTTCTACCAAACTTAAAGTTAAATATTTTTAATGAGTTAGCAGTTTCTTTCAACTTGGGTAATAAAGTATTAATATGCTTAAACCAGCTACCATCACAGGATAGGTGTAAGCCCAGATAAATGTAAGATTTAACCTTTAAAGTTCTTTGGAACCAACATTCCACAATATGTTTGTTTTCTTTGATCCAAAAATCATGATTTGGTTCTTAGCTTCATTAATTATTAGCTTATGTTTTTTTTTTTAATTTTAGTCTTTGGTAACCGGGTAACGCCCACTAGGCAAAAGTGCCTGTTTTCAGGGGTGACCTGGGAGCACTGGGTGGTTTAGTGACTTACTCAGAGTCACACAGTATGCAAGTGGAGGTCATGAGAATCAAATTCAGGTCTGGTCTGCTGGATGTATCAAGCTCATTCACACCTCATTCTTCTAACCTCTAGGCTATACTGCCATCCCAAATTGTTAGCATAGTCATAAGATGTTCAATTTATCTTGCAAACCCTTCTGTGTTAACGAAAACAGTACAAGATTGTCCACATAAGCTAAAGTGGCACAGGTCTTATCTAATATTTTAGAAGAATCTGTTACTGAGCACTCAAGGGCCAGAAGGAGGTTATTAATGTAAATACAAAATAGTGTAGGTGCTAAAATACACTCCTGCCTAACACCTCTATTCATTGTAAATGAAGATGAAAATTGACCTTCAGTACCCAACCTAATCTGAGCCCATGTATCTGAATACAATTCTTTAATAATAACAATAATATTTGGGCTAATACCCCATTCTCCCATCAGCAAACATAATAAATTCTGTGAGACCAGATCAAAGGTGGAACTGAAATCTATAAAAGCTGTATATAGTTTCAATTTCTGCAGTTTGACATATTTTTCATAAACATGGATCAAAACAAAACAATTGTCCAGGGTACTGTAACCTGAACGAAAACCTGCCTGGTATTCTGAAAAATTGCCCCGTTCTTTTAACTGTTCCTGCAGTTTGTTTAGCACTACTCTCAACAATATTTTGCCACAATTATCCAGAAGTGAAATTGGTGTATACATACAAGGGTTTGACGTGTCACCTTTTTTTTTTTAATTCTTTTTCCCTCTGGTCATGGCTCGTGGGAACTGTCTCTGGCAACCTTATACTTGTGCCTGCCCTGACTGAGGATCGCTGTGGCCTATGTCCTCTCTCTCCCCCCCCGCAGTCAGCAACCCCGGTTTGACCCGCCCAGGGAGGGTAGCCCAACTCCTACCTTGGGCTGTCTTATCAAGGCAGAGTCTAGCATGCAGGTGAGGCCCAGGTGAAGGAGCGATGAGGCCGGCCGAGACAAACCCGGCACTGGGCATGGAGGATAGGTGCTGTCACCTATCCCATTGAGCTGGGTTTTTCACTTGTTAGGCCCATCCTCTCCCTCCTGCATGCACACCTCCTGACACTTGGTGCACAGCAACCCTGCCAGCTTTGGGCACGCTGTTACATGCCGCCCATGCTTCTGCAGCATCCCTGATCTCCATCAGGGGCCACCAGAGTACCAGGCACCCCAATGCCTCCTCCCGGGATCAGAGAGTGGCCCATCGGTTGCTCAATTCAATTTCTCCCGGCGACCCCAGCGCCCAAGCTCACTCTTGAACTCGGGTCGCCAGTGTGGTGTGAGGTGTGGCATCCAGCACCTCAACCCTCAGCGCCACCGGGCAGAACTTGTCACCTTTTTGATAAATATATATTAAGATATCTCCTTTCCATGACTTTGGAAAATCCAATTTTGTTACATAGTAGTTGAAAATAGGCATGAGAAATGTTGCCCAGAGAGAAGGAGAAACCAGAAATACTTCCACAGGTATTAAATCTGGGCCTGGAGCGTTGTTCTTTTTCATAGAAGTTATTGCCAAAAACACTTCTGTATATAAACAGAAAGTAAAAGATGACATGTCAAAATCTACCGTAGGTAAATCAATCTGTCCATTTGGTTCAAAAAATATTTCCAAGTAGTACTTTATCTAAGGTTCTATTGATATAAAATAATCTATATTATTTTCTTTGATTATAGGTGCCCTTGGCTACCATCTGCCAGTAAGCCCAATTATCTTTATTTCTAATAGCTGTCAACATCCTTTTCCATTGTGCGTGTTCAAATTCTATTTGTTTGTGCTTGAGCAATTTTTTATAGGATTCCCTTGCTTGGTTCCAAACCCTGTATTGTATTTTTTGTTTCTTTTTATGCGTATATCTGATTAATTGATTTAATTCTTTTTTTGCACAAGAGCATTCATTATCAAACCAGATGTTAAGGTTCCTAGGTAACCTAAAGGTTGTCTTAAGAATTTCTCTGGTAGCTTCAAAACAAGCATCTAGCTGTTTTGCTAGAAGAGGCCCATTACTCATAGCACACTCAGAGTTTGGGAACAGCTTTTTAATTAAAAAAAAATATATTATTACTATGTTCATATTTCCATTTGACCTTTACATTATTTTGTATCTCAGGGTTATAATGTTGATGTTCAGTCTGTTTTATATCCAAGTATTTATGCATCAAAATCAGTGGGAGATGGTCACTGTCACATCTTGGTATTACTTTGTACAGTTCCCATATTCCATGGCATTATTCCAGAATAGATAATCAACTACCGAGGGACCTAAGGAATTATAATGTGTGTAATTGCCTTCGGTGTCTCCTGCAATTCTGCCATTGAGTGTGACTAAATTATACAATTCCAAAATTTCAATCAACTTTTTTCCTTGTTTATTGGTTTTAGTATCCTGTGAAGCCCTGTTCAGTTTATAGGCATTATCAAACCTCCAATTCTGGATCTCATTTTTAGAGAAACCATCATATTTGCCCAGTCTTGCATTAGAATCACAGCATAATATGATGTTTTCACATGCGGTTGTTGCCCAAGCTGTATGAATAACTTCTTCTAGCTCTACCCAGATCTCTAGGTAAAAATACTTTGAGTTATAAGGAGGGATGTAAACATTAATGAGGCAGAATTCTAAAGAACTTATTTTAATGTATATGGTTTGAGAACAGGGATTTGTAAAAAGTTCAGCCCTAATTCTTCATAATCTTGACCCATGTGACTAGGCCACCAGAAGGCCTGCCTAACTTAAGTTGTTTTTTACCCAGGGTCTGAAAGGTACAGTACCCACTTAGTGAAACATCATTATCCACTAGATGCCAGGTTTCCTGTAAACATCCTAGTATAGCCTTACTCAAAAACTCTATACATTCCTTATCAGCAAATTTTGCAATTAGGCCAGCTATATTCCATTATAAAAATTAAAGTTTTGTATTTTGAACGATATAATTTGCTCTATCCAGAGTACCAACATTTGTGAGTCAATTTTATTGTTGGTTTAATGTTTCAAACCGATTTGATACGGAAACATCGTATGTTAGTTTAGATCTTGTTACTTGTTCCCTTCGATTCAACTTCATATTACAGCCAATGATTTTGTCCTTTGAAATACTGCTCAAACTATGTTCACTAAAAGAAGTAGCAGGGATCACATATAGCCCCATTGCATCTAACATGGTCAGATTATCCAAAATGTTATTATACAAGCTATCATATTTTACTGTAATCTGTACCTGATAAGTTTTCCTGTCTATGCCACACCTATGTGTAATTAATGCTCCTTGATCCTTGATTAAAATATTTAACAATTGCTCCAATAGATCTGTCAATAACAATTTGAGTTTCTTATCATTTTCATTTTGTGCTCTACTTAACCTGTAAAGAAACAGAGTTCTAGAGACTAAGGGTTATACTACTGCTTTGGTGGGGCAATTTTTGACAAAACTGGGACTACATAAGATATTGCTGTCTACAATATGTATCCTAGCAGGATCTAATAAGGGAGCTCTTGTTAAAATTGTATATATGACTTCCTCCTTATTAAATGCTATATCAACTTGTCCCGTACTGTTGGAAGTTTTCTGTCTATAAATCTTGCTGATTTCAATCTCTGAGCTCTGATTTTCAATGTGTGTGTAAAAAGATTAACCACAGCATTTTTCAACTTACCTAAATTTTTATTTGGAATGGTCTTTAGTCCAAATATGCTAATATATCTAACATTACTTGTAGACTGAGACTGGTTCAATTGTTTCCTATTTATAAAATTTAGTGAATATCCTTGCACTCTTAATGATTTATTGTTTAACCATATTTGATTTGCAATCCTGGCATTAGAACAAAACATATACACACAACTATGAAAATCACAGTCTCTATCTTCCCAAATTTGTACATCATTCTCATTAATATCAACACCCGTGACTGCCCTTAAAAGGTGCAAAATCTTTGTTTTGTTCTGACAAAGGGAAGAGGCTTGATTCCAGGTATAACCATATAGACACATAATAGCACAATCCAATATATCAACCATTTTCCTATCATCTCCCAAAATTTGAGGGGTCTTAGTGGCTTCCTTATTATCTAAGCTTTTTATCAAAGGTGTTATGTGATTTGAAGTCTAATTTCACCAGTTCTGCCAGTCTTGTCTAAAGACCCTTAGGTCTTCTTTGAATAGGTGCATCTGTTGATTAATATGGGTCAAGAGAGTCCTAGATTCCTGGTCACCCAGTACATCAATTGATCTTTGTTCGGTCAACATCTCAATGCTTTGTTGATTGTTCTTCTGATGGGCAGAATTTCCAACCATGTTATCATTGAGTCTCAGTTTTAAAGGCCCTTTAATGGCTGGGATTGGGCACTTTGTCCTGGGTTTGTCACATTTTAATTTTTTTTATTTTTTTAACTGAGGTCGTGGTACTGATATCTACTTTCTTAGTTTTTTTTCTATTTTTTTTTTTTTGGCTCTCTTATTTTTTAATGGAGAGTCAGGAATATGTATAATGGAGAAGTCTGGTCTAAGTTGTGAGACTTCTTCCAAAAGGTATAGATGGGGAACTGGTTATCAGATTTAATTTCTTTAATTTGCCAAGGGCTTCATCCACTCTGGAGCCATTTATTGATATATTACATTTTAAAGTTTCCAGTTCACTACAAGCACCAATTAACTGATCAAGTATCAATCAGTCAATCAATCAATATCTTTATTTTGCCAGGCGGAACACCATTGAGACAAGCTCATTTACAAGATGGACCTGGGAACAGTACAATAGCCAGATGGGCCATAAGCTAAGCATATAGTAAGCATATATAATGACAACATAAGCATACAAGGCATATACAAGGTAAGGAAGTACATGGAATATGCGGCAGGCTGAGAGTCACTAGTAAGCTATATACATAAACACGTATGAAGGACAATAATTCAATGCATTTAAACACATTTTAAACATATTAAGTAAAGATTACATGGATTCAATTTAGAGATGTACTCATTTTGAATAACTGTAGAATGACAGGGTCTATATGACCTAAGTGCAGCATGCTGGAGAGTACGGCCTGCTTATGTTTGAGTTAGGAGGACCGAGTCACCAGGCATGCTAGAGTGTTGAAGGAGAAGGATAGGGTATAGAGACAAGTATGAGCAGTCCAGATGTAGTAGTGACAAGACATACAGTAGTAGAAGAGGAAAAAGGAAAAAAGGGGGAAGGGTAGATGGGGGAAGGTAAGGACAGTACAGAGGTAGGAAGAGGGATGTAAAGAATGCAGTAGATGGGAGATAAGGTTGTCAGTAGGTGGTGTACTAGTCAGAAACAGCGTATCCTAGGTCGATATCCTAGTGGACAGAGCCTGATGAAGTATAAGCAATATAAAAGGCGGGTTGGCCATAGGGATACTACTTCCCTTATTTGAAACAGTGACAGACCTCAGAGAAGGTCATTAGGAGCATGGCTTTGAATAGGGAGAGTGTTACAGGGTGAGTGAGCCTTAGGGATTTTTGTATCTTGTTCCAGAGCACTGGAAGGGTGTAGCTTATGGAGGCTCTACCAAAGCGCGTTCCAACTTTGGGAGTAACAAGGGATATGTAGGTGAGATTTCTAAGGGGATGAATACTGGAGTGGCAGGTGGGCAGGCAGCCTATGAGGTACTGAGGAAGTTTATGAGTGATGGCCTTGTAGGTCCAGATTACAGCTTTTTTTTGCCTCCTCAAGCTAAGTGAGCTCCAATCTATGGAAGCATAAACGGCACAGTGGTGAGTAGAGTAAGGCGCATCAGAGATAAACCTGAGGGCTCTGTGGTAAAGGGTGTCAAGCTTGGAGATAGCTGAGCTAGTAATGTGGCTATACAAGAAATCCGTATAGTTCAGAAGTGGCATAAAAGTAGCCTGGACAAGGAGTTTTGTAGCCTCCGGAATCAATGAGTATTTGATGAGGAAGAAGATACATAGCTACATAGATACATAGATAGTGTCGGCAGATAAGGGCCTATGGCCCACCCAGTCTGCCCATTTGAGCTTGTAAGTTCAGTTTGTTTTCCTAGAAGTCTGTTGCCCCTAACCCCTGACCTCCAGAATTCCTTTATGTCTATCCCATGCATTCTTAAATCCCGTGATTGTTTCAGCCCCCACCACTTCCTCAGGCAGGGTGTTCCACTTGTCCACCACCCGTTCTGTGAAGAAATTCTTTCTCATGTTTCCTCTGAATCGTCCTCCCTCCAACTTCATCCCATGCCATCTAGTCCTGGAACATCTTTTTCGCTTAAAAATAGTGTTTTCCTGCACCCTGTTCCTCCCTGTAAGATACTTGTATGTCTCTATCATATCCCCTCTCTCCCTCCTCTCCTCCAGGGAGTACATGTTCAGTTCCTTCAACCTGTCTTCATAGGACTTGTGATGCAATCCATGCACCATCTTTGTTGCCCTCCTCTGAACCTTCTCTACCCTGTCTATGTCCTTACGTAGGTATGATACCAAGTCTTTGTCTCAATTTCTTGGTGAGCTCATCTAAGTGATCTAGAAATAACAGCTTAGAGTCAATCCATACCTCCAAGTATTTGAATTTTTCCATGAACTCCAGTTTTTCACCCAGGAAGGTACTTATTTGGAGGTTCTTGTCAGCTAGATTGTGTTTTGTAGAAAGGACTAAAAGAGAGCAAAGCATGGCTTTGTTTTTTTTTTTTTGCATTTAGTAAGAGTTTCAGGTCAAGCCGGTTTTTCTGAAGGACTTCAAATTCGTTTTGGAGGAACACACAGGCAGACTCCGGTGTTGGTCTGTCAATGTAGAGCACTGTGTCATCAGCAAAGAGGTGTATATTCGCTGTCTGTAGCCACTGTCTATTTGGTTTATGTAGATGGCAAAAAGCAGTGGGCCAATAATTGATCCTTGAGGCACTCCTCTTAGGAGTGTTTTATTGGAAGACACACCACCATCAACCTTTACTTGCTGATCTCCGTCTGTAAGGTAGTCGGCAAACCAATTTAGCACCAGGTTATCCACCCCAACTTTTTTTAGGGTCTTTAGGAGCAGATCATGATCCAACGTATCGAAGGCCTTACTAAGGTCCAGAAACAGGGCACAGACATAACATTTATTGTTGAGAGCAATCTGCCAGTCATTTATGACCTTGGCAAATGCAGTTATGGTACTGTGAAGCAGATGAAAACCAGACTGGAACAGGTTTAACAAGTTGGAATTTTCTAGGTGTAATCTGAGCTGCTCGTTAACTACTTTCTCCAGTAGTTTGGACAAAGTCGGGAGCAAGGAAATAGGATGGTAATTATTAAGGTCACAGGGATCCCCTGATTTAAATAAAGGAATAACATGTGCTGTCTTCCAGATCTTGGGAAGAGTACCTTGGTTGAGAGACAGGTTAAAAAGGTGGGTAACGGGAGGGGCCAGTATAAAGTAGGCCAGCTTTAGAAAGAACGGCTCGATCAGATCTGCACCTGCCCTTTTCTTCGTATCAAGATTGAGGAGAAGAACCTGAGCTTGTTTGACAGTGACTGGTTGGAACAAGAAAGCAGTACATGGCGCCTGAAAAGCTGCATTTAGGCATTCAGAGCTCTGGCTTTGTAGCTTTGATATGATGACATTTGCTGGAGATGTGTCAAAGGCCATTCCTGCTGTAGCAAAACGGTTGTTGAGGAGGTCAAGGATCGCATTCTTATCGATGGTATGAGTACCACTATAAGAGTTTTTTGTGAGAAGTGTGCCAGAAGTACGATGGCCTTCGACCTCCCTTAGGGTTCTCCAGAACCTAGTAGCAGAGTTGGTAGATGCATTGAGTTCTGTATGGAAATAGCTGGATTTAGCAGCTCTAATGAGCTTAGAACAGCTGTTTCTTGTGGTTCGGAAGGTGGACCAATCTGTGGCCAACTTCGACTTTCTAGCCCATTTCCATAGGGCGTCCCTATTCCATAGGGTGGCTTTTATATTTTCAGTAAACCAAGTGCAGGATTTCCTTTTTGTTCTACTCCTGTGTATCATTAAGTGAGCTACATGGGGATCTCATTGATTTTTTCAACTCTCCATCTAAACTAAATGATAAGATGAAACTAAATCTTTATTACCCTTAGTACGTATGGACTGATTGATAAGCGGGCTAGAAAGGATTCTATTATTATCTTTTGATTCAAGGGTTTTTAAGCCATTTATAGTTTACTGAATGCCCATTGTTATGTCCCTTAAGTTTGTGTTCCAGTTATAGTTATTTGGAGCACCTGGAAGCTCTGAGGGAAAAGCCAAAGGAATGTCTGTATTCTCTGAAAAAGAATCGTAATACAAATCTATGGACACCTCCTTATGGGGAACAAAAGAGTCCTTTACCATATCAGCCAAATCGGCACTAATTACTTCAGTATTCTTTTTAACTGTTTCTACTGAGATGTTTGAAAATGTACTGTGTGCCTCAGAATGAAAAGAAAGATTTCCTTCCCCCAAAATGTTGGGAGTTCACGAAAGTCTGGAGAGCTCTTGGCAGAGTTCTGTGTTCCCTTGCTGTTTTTCCCTATCAAATATTTCTAAAGCAGCAGTCATATTAATCAAATCAGGACCATCCATTGATCTATTAATGGGGGAATTTCTTATGAATAAATCACTGATTCTAGTTTGTTTAGGCTTTTTCTGTTTTTTATGATTTTTCTCCTTTATTTTCTTTTTATTTATAGGTAGTTTTTTACCCCTCTTATTTATCAGCTTATCAATCCCCATACAAGATTGATTAATCAATTCTGATACACAAGATTCATTAAGCATCCTGCATTTGTGTATTCTGAATATTCATCTCATCATGAATTAAGCTGAGATCTTGCGATTTCAAATTACAAATTCCTTTTTCTGCCTGAGCGGCCTGTTTCCTAGTGTACATCATTGCTCAAACAGTAAATACGTGTGAACTTCAAGAGAAGAAAAGTAAACGGTAGCACCCCTATAAGACACTTAATAAGATATAACAATATAAATAACTAATGTCTTAGCAAAAAAGCTCCTTTCTTATAAAACACTTTTCATAGCAGCATTGCACAAGAATATTAAAAGTCACCAGAAATGGGACTTCCAGTTGGGACACCCGTTTAATGGCAGCCTAAACAGTGCACTCCGCTGATCGACCTTAAAAATCCACGGGCATCCAGACGTAAACCCACCATCCTGTTGACCAAAAGAAGAATATCTGACTACCTGATGCCTCCGAAGTACAGATGGAGGGATAGTTCCTCAAACCAGCTGAATAAAAGCTCAAAAATGTCAGCTTCACTTGGCAGCCAGGAGGCCTTGGAATCCATGAGTCTCACACCCGGACAAACAGAGGGGGCTCCTATGGAGGAATCCGAATGTATGATTACTTACAGAGAACTATGCCAAACTCTTAAACAAATTAACCAAACTCTTTAAAGGATAGAAGCAAAGGTTTCAGATCAATGTTCAGAAATTACATTAACCAAACGGACTGGGGAGATTGAGGAGGTTCTAACAGATTACACTACTACCACTGATATTCAAAACAAAGCTCTTCTGGGCCTTCATTATCGTTCTCAACAACTCAAAGCCCACCTTGAAGAATTAGAGAACAGAAACCAGAGAAACAACCTTCGGATACACAGCTTCCCTGAGGGCACTGAGACTGGCGCAATAATTAGTTTTATTGACTCTCTCCTGCATGAGATCCTAAATCTTCCCCAAGACAAAGCTCTTAATATCATCAGGGCTTACAGGTCACTGATCCCGAAACCTCGGGACCCCAAAGCGAAGCCACGATCTGTAGTTCTTTGCTTTTCTGGATTATAGGGTAAAAGAGGAAATATTACAGTTAGCATGGTCTAAAAAGCAATTCATTTTGGGGACACACACTTGTACTTTGACCACGATTTTACACCACAGCTGCTCTCTCAAAGGAGAAAGGTACTCACAGTGGTTAAACAACTTCAGCAGCAGAACATTAGGGCCTTTATGGAATACCCAGCACACCTGAAGGTTCAGCTGGCTGAAGGCCTGAAACGTTTTCCTGATTTGCAAGTGGCAGAGGACTTTCTGAAACCATTGGGCATACAACTCTCGACCAAGGATGTTGGTATTCCACAGCGCAGACAGTTGGAGTCCAGGGACTGGGCTTTCAGTGGAACTAAAAGGCAAGGTATAAAGGGCAATATAGCCTCTTCCACTATGTGGGACTCCCTACGCAGTCAGAAACACTCGAGAGGCCAGAACAACGAGCCAGTACAGGCAGAATCTGAAATGGCGCAAGGTGACTCCACGGAGGAAGCATCAAACTCTCACACTACCTGAATAAGGCCAGGCTCAGTATCTCTCTTAATAATTTGATTATTTTGACTTCCCCCTCTCTGACTTGGTGAGGACATATGTTGTGGCATTATCAGGGTCCTTAATGGGATCCAGAGCACTGCCCCACCCAAAGCAGAGGACAAATTCCTTTTCTGTTATTATCTGGAACACTTAAAAATGGACAGCTACCTTGTTTAATTTTCTTAAATAAGGGGGAGATTTCTCGACAGGATGTATACATTATAAATACACCTTTGGTATCTTTAAAGCCCGGTGGTTGGGGGGGTGGGAGGCAGACCTTCCTTGCTGTGGAGCTGATGGGGTCTCAGGGATCTTCTGGGGTTGCCATGTTCGGGTGAGGAAGCCCTATTTTGGACATTTTGGACCTCCACATAATTTGGTCATGTTAGTGGGGTGATCTGGGCTAAGGCTTGGCTGACTGTGGCACATAACCTGTATGCTTAAACAGCTGATTGGGAGGGACTTATTCGGCCTTTATTTGGTGGTCCCCAGGGAGGTGTCTTCGGGGCTGTTCTCTTTTCTGGGCAGACAGTTTTTTCCGCTTAAGGGAGCTTGGCTGGAGGGCACTCTAGGGGGTACCACTGAGGTTCTGTCCTTTTAAAATTTTTCAAAGGTGCTTTGGCTATGCTTGCCTGGTCTCCCACTCTTAGATTAAGATTTAGTTAACATGGTAAATGTGGGGGCCTATTGCTGTCTGTCTAGAATATTTAAAATGTGTTTTTACTTGGCTTCCCTGCCTGGGCTCGGGTGGCGTCTTGGGGTCTGTCATGGGGTCTGTTTGCTGTTCTCCACGGGGGGGAGTGTCTGCATACCCCGCTGTTCCCTAGCTATTGACTGGGATGCAGTTGATTTATTCAACACTTCTTAATATAAGTTTTGGGTCGATTGGCTAATTACTTGTCATGTTAGCACAAGGAATAACTTGACTAAATAATATTTTCTTTCTTTTTTCTAAATGGTGTGCTACTAACAGGAGTGTCAAGGGTGGTTTAAGCTCCAGATTTTTTGAGCTGGTCTAACTGCTAACACTCACTGCAAGGAGCTAAAAACAGTTAACACTAGTAAAGCTCTTGGGGTGGGCTCTCCAGTAGGAGAGCTAGTGTATTCCCATCCTCTTAACCCTCCTCTCACTGTGGGGGATGAGTTTAGACAGAGATCCTTTCAAATTGGATCTTCTACCTAGGAAGTCATTTATGTTTTATCAGATATGTTGTTGCCCTGTTGGCACTGATATCATTGTACAGTTAACTTGCTGTTCTAAGATGGAGAACTATTGCACAGCTCAGGGTGGGGGGGGGAGGGATCTCGTTGGGGGGGAGTGGGAGATTGTGATACGGTTGGATTCTATTTTTATGTAACTCATTATGGCTAATTCAGGTACCTTAGTATGCACATATAATGTAAACGGCCTCACAAGCCCAGTTAAACGCAATAAGATCCTGGCTTTGATTAAGAAGTCAGCAGCAGATTATGTGCTCTTACTGTACAAGAAACTCATCTCTCTGAGAGGGAGCATAGCAAATTTCTGAAATTGGGCTTTAGGGAGGTGGCTGCCTCCTCGTATAAAAAGGGTAGATGTAGAGGCACTATGGTACTTATACCACATAAGTCTCATTTTGAAAAACTGGTTGTAAAGCCACTAAACATTTCACTAAAAATACCACCAACAGCTTAATCTGGTTCATGGTCAGTTGGCATTCATCTGTATCCCTTCCCCCAGGTCGTGCCTAAAAATAGGCAGGATTTGTCTAGTGCACTTACCCGGTCAACAAAAACGAAATAAATAAAGGCGGATAAAGAGGCTAGGTATGCTGTCATGAAGGGCAAACTTGAGGGGCAATTAATAACACTTGCATCAGTGTATTTTCCACTGGACACCCCTTACCAGGATTGTAGATCCTTTTTTCCTCCTGCTTCAAGAATGGGTGAAGGGAATTTTGATCTGTGGGGGAGACCTAAACCTTACATTTAATCCCACCATGAACACGACCTTCCAGATTACCAGAAAGATGCATCAGGTTGCAAGGAAGGTCCAAATGTTGCTGGGACAATTGGGTATCCTTGATGTTTGGCGACACCAACACCTCAGGCAGAGGGATTATACCTATTTTTCCACCACATATAACATTTACTCCAGATTAGACTATTTCCTGGTTCTGAGGGATTAGGTCTCTCGAGTTGAGGAGACTTGGGTTGGGGATTTCGTCCTCTCAGACCATGCCCCACTTTATATGCGTCTGGATATGGGGGGATTCTGTAGAAACACTTTTTGGAGGCTTAATGTCTCCTTGCTCAAAGACAAGGCAGTTAGACCAGATTGTAGATGCATACCAACACTTTCTGGTAGAGAATGAGGGACAGAGCACATCAAGTGCCATCCTTTGGGATATGGCCAAAGCTGTTCTCTGAGGTTTATTCAGTTGGTGGCCCAGAGAAAGAGAGAGAGAGAGAGAGGGAAAAGGAAAACATTTACAGAACAAATTCAATCATTGGAGGAAATGCAAAAACAGTTCACCAGGGCAAGAGCACAGCAACTTAAGACTCTTAAAGTGGAATTAGGAAAGACATTGGACTATCAGGTAGAACATAAACTGTTATTTTTAAGGCAGAGGTATTATGAGGGTGGTCCAGGGTCACTTAGATTATTAGCCAGTAGATTGAGGTCACAAAGAGCTAGGGCCACAATCATGAGTTTGTGGCACACTGGACACTAGAAAGTGATATACAAAATGACTGAGATAGTCGAGACCTTTTGGGAGTTTTATGAACAATTATATGAGTGTAACCCCTCTGTTACCCGGGGTTACTAGAATCCCAGTAAGACCTAGAGGTAGGCAGGGAAGGCAGCTTGTGAAACTCCAGTTAAATGGATTTCACACTGTCTCACTCTGTTCTCAGTCTCAGCTGAGATTGAGGGACGACATCACCATAGAACTTTCGCAGCTGCGTAAGCCACATTGGAATCTGCAGTTGGAAGTTAGGATAGAATGCTGGGGAGTTTTGAACACAGTTGTGTGTGAGCAGTCTTGAAGAGAGGAGCACAGCAGTCTGTGGACTGGCTCTTTTGAGCCTAAAGCTCTGATATAGAGCTACTTTTAGGGAAAGCTGTGTGTTTCCACCAAAAGAGGAACACAGTAAGCTGTTTGTGAAGTGGTGGAGACCACTGTTACTGGTCCCCGTGCCCCATCCCTGAGGGAATGGGGTGGAAAGGTTTGCCTGTCATTCCAGGGGCAACCCTCCTGGTTCCGGCTAGGGAAGAAGCTGCCTTATTCTAAGTTGTGCTGCGGCATCTGAAGTTCCTGTGAGGAATCACCTGTGGGGCACCTGCAACCAAAGGGTGAGTTCGCTCTGAAATAGGGCCTATGTTTCACCTGAACTGTTGTAAAGTGGGGACTGGACTGCTTAAGTGAAAGGCCTAGAGTAATAGGCTGAGCCAAGTAGAAGTATGTTCAAGTCCAGCACAAAGAGTAAAATAAAGTGGGGACTGGACTGCTTAAGTGAGAGGCCTAGAGTAATGGGCTAAGTCAAGTAAAAGTATGTTCAAGTCCAGCACAATGGGAAAGCCAAGACACGTAGAGGAAATGTGCTATGCATTTACCTTTTAATCTGCATTGACAAGCTTTACAGAAAGAGATGTTTAAGTATGTTCAAGTCTAGCTCAATGGGAAAGCCAAGACATGTAGAGGAAATTTGCCATGCATTTACCTTTTAATCTACATTGCCAAGCTTTTCAGAAAGAGATGTTTAAGTATGTTCAAGTCTAGCACAATGGGAAAGCCAAGACATGTAGAGGAAATGTGCTATGCATTTACCCTTTCATCTACATTGCCAAGCTTTACAGAAAGAGATGCTTAATGTCCAGAGAAATGGCCGGGTATGAATTGTGGAAGCGAGAGGTGGGAGACCCCCCCATCAGTAGTAACCAAATTCAACTCTACGGATTTGCTCTGTGGCACTTTTACTTTCTCTCAGGCACTTGGCCGGTGCCTGAGGAAAGTACCCAGATGTGGGATTAAAAGGAAATTTCCCTTATGGAGTCGAAGGCTCTAAGGTGGTTTAGGGAGCCACCAGAAAAATGTTTCCATGATAAATGGAAGGTGTTCGAGTGGCCGGCAGGGGAGCCAAGCCAGGGAAATCCCAAAATAGTGTACAAGTTCGGGCTGTGTACCCAAAGCAGCGTGCAAGTCCAGGCTGTGTGCCTGAGGTCTAGGAGCCTGACGGCCGGAAGTATTGAGGAAGTGTTCTTTCTCTTAATCTGCATTACCAGGAATGTAGCCCCGTGGGGGTCCGTCTATGCTTTGTTTTGTTCTGCTTGGATGTGAATAAAGCCACACTTTAGAATCCCATTCCTGGTATTGGACATTACAGTTATTGCTTCCTGTGTTCGGATTTACTTGGGTGCCCCTTTGCAGAGTAGCCAAACCCAGCCCTTGTGCCAAGTAACCTAGTCCTCCCCGAACCCAGTCCTCACCTGGTACTGCTGTCAGCTTCAACAGCATACAACCTGTTGTTTGCAAAAAGGCAGGGGTGAGGGGTTACAAAATGGAGGCACCACTTTGGATTTTAATTTAGGGAGGAAAGGTGCTCGGGCAAGGGGCTAGCATTTTGATTATCTGGCAGTGGGTAGCCCAAAAAGGCTGAAGCAAGTTTAACTAGTGTGTCGCTGCGTGCTGTTGTCCATATGCTGCTGTTAAAATGCCAACTGTTTACCAAGGAGCAGTAAAGCCTGAAAGAGTATGCCCTTGTCCTGCATCATCAAAAATTTACAGCATTTTGCCAGCTTTAAAAAACAGTTGTGATAAAGAAAAGTGTGGAAGACTAGCGGTAGCAACAGGAAAATTGTGCCCTGGACGTTGGAAATGCTTTTTAGTAAACTGAGAGACTTGTAAGCATTAATCACCGGCAGAGGAGGGCTCTACTGGTGATTAATGCCCGCTGGGGGGCCGTTGTTGCACGAGGGCGAAGCCCAAGGGTTCAACCCCAGCGGGCATTAATCACCGTAGAGCCTCCTCTGTCGGTGATTAATGCACTGTGACACGGACAACCTCAATTGCGATAAACGAAACTCCACAGCCATTCAATTTTTGCCTACACTACCTGGGCGGCTCACGCGTGTGTCTCCCTATGTGTGTGCTGTCTAACTCTACCCCGTGATCCGCCAGAAAGCAGTCTTGCTCCTGCAGGCTCCATCCCGCTTGGGATCCGTAAGCCGCCCGACCGCCCACAGCGCTGTTTGCCACCCAGTGGCTATCGTTCACTACAGCAGCAACACGGCATTATGAGACGATAATGCTGTGTTGGGCTCGAGAACGCTGCAGAGCAACCACGGTCATGAGAAATACGTTACGAGCTGGGCTCTGCGCTTCCCACAACACCAACACGGCATTATCGGCTCACAATGCCGTGCTGCTCCTGCACCACGTGACGGCGTTGCGCCTATCGCGGGGCTCCCGGGCACGGCTGTCCATAATGCTGTGTTACAAGCTGTGTTAATGGCCATGCTAAAGGGTTGAAATGGGCTCCCACCATGGAGTCAGTTTGAAGAAAAAAAAAAAGTGGTTCCTGCAGTTTAAATTTGCCTGCTCGACGATTGCCGTGAGGAGAAGAGCACTCGAGAGGGAAAGAGGCTTATTTGCATGGCATCGTGTGATTGGTGAGGCTGCAATCAGTTCCGCCCCCAAGTCAGCTCTAAAGTGACTGCCCAACATTCGAGAGGGAGTGTGAGTGGAGTGCGTGTACTGGCTTAGTGGAGGAGCGTCACGGTGATTAAAAAGTGCTGTAAAAGTTTGAAAAAACAGACTTTACTGTTTAAAATCGGACTCAACCCGCATCTCGATCGACTGGATTGAGTGTGGTGATCGGAGGGACGATCGGCAGGACTGCCAACCCGCTTCCTTTCTGAGGCCTCCAAGACTGCCTGCAGGCCGTTTTTCCATCGCAGTAAACAGCTACTGATAACAGTGAGTACCAACAGTAATAATTGCTCAAATCAGTGATTTTGACAAAAGCCAGCTGAATCTGTGTGCAGCAGTGTAGTTGCTTTGCAAATAAAGACTGTGTCAAGTTTTACCAGCAAGAGCAAGTCTGTTAAGCCATCGACTGTGAGCATATTTATGGGTTCAGCGTCAGAATAAAGTTTCAAAGCCATGAGAGAGACTGTGAGTTGTAGCATGATATGCAGCGCTAGTTACAGGCAATCCTGTGCTTGAAATACTGAGGCTTTAAGGGACTGTGAGCTAGAGAAATGTTTTCAGCAAGTGCAAAGTCAGTGGCAAATCATATAAATGTGCTAGGAAAAAGAACAGTGCAAGTTTGTGCAGTTTGAGCAAAGTTATCAGTAGTGTGTATAAATTGGATGCACAGTGGCTTGACCCAATGTCAGAATGTTGATGCACAGGAGTGCTACCGCCGCCATTACAGGGTAGGGTAGTGATGTAAACACAACAGCAGAGGAGCCATTTTAAAAGTAAAAGAAAGTGTTCAGTGATGTGGGACTTTCAATAACAGTGAGCATTTGTTTGTTTTTCCCTGCAGTCATGGCCTCAGGACCAGCCAGCTACCCGGATCGTGCCCGGGCTATGGTAGCAACAGAAGTAAACAAGTTAAGGGACATTGAGAGGTGTTACTATGGAGGACAACTGCCTTCTCATGTGGTGATTCCTGGATACCCAGTGCAAGTGTGTTTAATATGCTTAAATGCTGGAAGGGACGTCTTCATGGTACCTCACTGTTCGGGGTGCTTAGAGAACTACGGCTTGTTTAAAGCGCCCAAGATTCGTTTGGCTCTCATATGGACAAAAGTTCAAGAATTTGCAGTTGGCAGCACACAGCACCAGGCGGAGCCTGTTGAAGAAGGCCCCTCGGGGGAGTGTGGCACAAAGCTAAAGGGTGCAGATTTGCAGACAGACCCATATGCTGATGTTTCGGATGCTGGATTGCAGAGAGACAATTCAGACAGAGCATCAGTAGACCCTTGAAGAGGGGATTCTAGCCCAAGTCTCATAGGAGAAGATGAGACGAGGGAGGCCTTTGAATGGGAGGTATCGACCTCCGTGCCCAGTGAAGAGTGGATAGTCTCAGGAGTGAGGACGACTGCTCACTCCTGGGCACAGATTCTCAGTGAGGAAGTAGAAGAGGGGGAACCTATGTGGCCTTGTGAAAAAAGAACGGGTACACAGCCTCAAGCTCTTGCCTCAGAGGAATTCATGGAAGAGAATGGTGATGCCACTGCCCTGGCTGTGCAAGAAGAAGTCAAGGATTAATTTTTTGTCTCGTTGAAAATGCGTAGCTGGCAGAACCAGGACTGGCTGTCCCCAAGCCAGGCCAGCAGTCTCTGGTTGACCAAAGCTAGTAAAGAGGAGAGACTGGTTCATAGGAAGGTGAATTAAATCTATGGGATGTCCTTTCCTAACTTTCCTCGGAGAGTCTAGGAGGAGATTGAGAACAGCAGGAAATCCTGGATTTGGGCCAAAGCAATGAAATGTGTGCATCCTGGTGCAAACAAGCATGTCAGGAACAGAATGTTTCATGAAAAATACAGCCAGTGGAAAAGAGGCAGGACACTGTTTATGGACACTGTTCGAATAGTGGATGGAGAGGGACATAAAACCTTTCACAGTATGAATTATGTGCGCCCAGACTGGGTAATAATTCAAGCTCCTGACCCGTTGTGCTACTGGCCTCAATGTAAAGACCTCCCTGCAAATGTGCCCGTGCCTACCAGATGGAAAGCAGAGCAGTGGTAGTCAGTGCTGCCACTCCAGCAATTGCAGTGCCTTTGTTGTTCCGCCAGTATGGACATCCAGGACTCAGGTGCCCTACATTCATCAGTTCTACAGTGTACTGACTTTCCAGAATCCATCGACTGGCCCACCAGATGACTTCAGATCCAGAGAGGACGCCAGCCCAGCTGTATCCTGATTCATCGCCTGGTAATCGGATGACATCAGACCAGCTGTTTTCCTTTTTGTTCCTATTCCAAGGTTCCATCTCTAGAGATTACATCATCCCAGCAGTTTCCAGAAGTGCCCTCCTGTAGTTCCCGGAAGATGTCTGCCCAGCTGTATCGAAAGAGTACTGCCAGGTAGAGTCTTCGGCCGAGGAGCAGGTCGGTGCCATTTGTTCATTCTACAAGGGACTGGTAAGTCCAAACTTTTCTATTCTTATGACATTGCAGTACACACCCTACACTAGCAGACTCCAGATGTGTGAACTGTCCTCAAAGACTCTCCCCTTCGGGACTTTGGCCTGCTAGAACTGTGCTTCACCGGGCTCCGGCCCAGGAGGGACTCTTTAATGGACTAGCCTTTGGGCACTGTAGTCACTAGATGGGACTTTTAGGGCACTCCATCCCCAAATGTATATTGTAAATAATGTCATTGTTTTTCTACTGTTTTCTAATGTTTATACTGTTTTTCTACCTTTTCTAAAAAAAATCTTTTTGGGATTCTCCAGTGTTTTGATGGTAGGGGTTTAGATAGACTGTGTATGCAGATTAGGAGTGTGTGTTGTCTTTCTTTTTTCTTGCAGGTGTTCCTGAAGAAGGTAGAAGAGAAGACAAGAAGAGGAGGAGGGGCTCATCGGAGTTCCTCACTAGTACTTTAGTGTGTAGTATTTAAAGTACTGTTGTTGTTGTTGTCACTGTGTAGTAACCCTTTTTCTTCCACAGGTATGGTTGTGGGGGAATGAGGGAGTAATGTAATAGTATGGTATCAGCTCCTGGTGTGTGGTTGCATGGTGCCCAAGGTCGGGGAGGTCCCCCGTTTGTTTTGTTTTGGGACATGAGTTAGAGGCAGATAGGTTTTCCCTAGAGGGCTAGGGGGGATAGACAGGCTGTGGCCCTGACCTGCAGTAGGGGTTGCAGTGCTGATCTATTAGGGCTATGCTCTGGGCAGTTCTACTGGAGCCACTAGGCACCCATAGTTAGCGGGTAGAGTAGAGGCTGAGATGTCAGCCAAAGGCCTCTAGGCCCTTAGTGTTGCCTGCCTATGCTAGCACATGGTAGGAGGAGGCCTGATCACCCCCCTCAGCAGGTAGCACATAGGGTGAGATGGCCTAAGCCGGGTAAATAATGACTGCGGACAGTCATTTTCCTGGCCCAGGGTGAGTGTAACCCCCCTGTTACCTGGGGTTACTAGAATCCCAGTAAGACCTAGTGGTAGGCAGGGAAGGCAGCTTGTGAATCTCCAGTTAAATGGATTTCACACTGTCTCACTCTGTTCTCAGTCTCAGCTGAGACTGAGGGATGACATTACCATAGAACTTTCGCAGCTGTATAAGCCACATGGGAATCTGCAGATGGAAGTTAGGATAGAATGTTGGGGAGTTTTGAACACAGTTGTGTGTGAGCAGTCTTGAAGAGAGGAGCACAACAGTCTGTGTACTGGCTCTTTTGAGCCTAAAGCTCTGATATAGAGCTACTTTTAGGGAAAGGTGTGTGTTTCCACCAAAAGAGGAACACAGTAAGCTGTTTGTGAAGTGGTGGAGACCGCTGTTACTGGTCCCCATACCCCATCCCTGAGGGGATGGGAGTGGAAAGGTTTGCCTGTCATTCCAGGGGCAACCCTCCTGGTTCCGGCTAGGGAAGAAGCTGCCTTATTCTAAGTTGTGCTGCGGCATCTGAAGTTCCTGTGAGGAATCACCTGTGGGGCACCTGCAACCAAAGAGTGGGTTCACTCTGAAATAGGGCCTATGTTTCACCTGAACTGTTGTAAAGTGGGGATTGGACCGCTTAAGTGAGAGGCCTAGAGTAATAGGCTGAGCCAAGTAGAAGTATGTTCAAGTCCAGCACAAAGAGTAAAATAAAGTGGGGACTGGACTGCTTAAGTGAGAGGCCTAGAATAATGGACTAAGTCAAGTAAAAGTATGTTCATGTCCAGCACAATGGGAAAGCCAAGACATGTAGAGGAAATGTGCTATGCATTTACCCTTTAATCTACATTGCCAAGCTTTACAGAAATAGATGTTTAATGTCCAGAGAAATGGCCGGGTATGAATTGCGGAAGCGAGAGGTGGGAGACCCCCCATCAGTAGTAACCAAATTCAACTCTATGGATTTGCTCTGTGGCACTTTTACTTTCTCTCAGGCACTTGGCCGGTGCCTGAGGAAAGTACCCAGATGTGGGATTAAAAGGAAATTTCCCTTATGGAGTCAGGCTCTAAGGTGGTTTAGGGAGCCACCAGAAAAATGTTTCCATGATAAATGGAAGGTGTTCAAGTGGCCGGCAGGGGAGCCGAGCCAGGGAAATCCCAAAATAGTGTACAAGTTCAGGTTGTAAAAATTCAAAGGCAGTGCAAGTCCAGGCTGTGTGCTTGAGGGTTCAGAGCCTGACGGCTGAAGTATTGAGGAAGTGTTCTGTTTCTCTTAATCTGCATTACCAGGAATGTAGCCCCGTGGGGGTCCGTCTATGCTTTGTTTTGTTCTGCTTGGATGTGAATAAAGCCACACTTTAGAATCCCATTCCTGGTATTGGACATTACAGTTATTGCTTCCTGTGTTTGGATTTACTTGGGTGCCCCTTTGCAGAGTAGCCAAACCCAGCCCTTGTGCCGAGTAACCTAGTCCTCCCCAAACCCAGTCCCCACCTGGTACTGCTGTCAGCTTCAACAGTATACCACCTGTCATTTGCAAAAAGGCAGGGGTGAGGAGTTACATGAGAAAGGAACCCCACCACCTGAAGGGAGATTAGAGACTTTCTTACAAAAACTGAAACTATCAGTCCTATCTTCAGACCAAGCTAAAGAACTGATGCGCCAGCTAACTGCAGAGGATTTCAGGGTAGAAGTGGGGGCTCTGAAGACAGGGAAATGCCCTGGGACAGAAGGGCTCCCTGAGGAATTTTTTAAGTGTTTTAGAGATCACCTTGAACTCCTTATTTTGAAAACATTCTCAGAGGTCCTGAAGGGGGGAGGGGTCCGGCCCCACTCTCCTGGGCCACAGCACTGATTTTGGTGATACCCAAGCTGGGCAAGGACCCCTCTAGATGTGCCTCTTACTGTCCAATTTCACTCCTAACACTGACTATAAGATCCTTTCCTCCATTATGGCAAAAAGAATTCAACATTACCTCCCTCAACTCATACAATTAGACCAGAATGGGTTTGTTCCGGGCAGACAGGCGCAAGACAATTTAAGAAGAAGGACCACCCATCTCATCGACCATGTCAATAATTTTCATACCCTGGCTTTATTAATGGGTCTCGATGCTGAAAAAGCCTTTGATAGAGTTGATTGGAATTTTTTGGGAGCGGTCCTTTCTCGGTTTGGGTCCCCGAAAGAATTTACACAACTTATAAGTAAATTGTAAAAAACAAAAACAAGGCGCTGCGTCAGCATGTGGTCTAAAAGGAAAACAAAACCATTTTGTTTTCCTTATAAGTAAATTGTATGACTCTCTGATTGCCTATGTTAGAGTGAATGGCCGTATTTTCTGACCTCTGACACTTGGTAGAGGCATGAGACGGGGTGTCCATTATCACCACTGCTTTTCACTCTATATATAGAGCCTCTTGCTCAGTCTATCAGAGAGAATTGGAATATAAAGGGAATATGAATAGATGGGTTCAAGCATAAGTTGGCCTTATACGCTGCTGAAGTGCTCATGTATCTCACAGAGCCAGACTCCTCTCTCCCTGCCCTGTTTGGACAGCTGGAGGAATATTCTGCCCTTTCTGGATATAAGCTGAACTGCAGTAAAACAGAGGTACTTAGTTGTAATTATACCCTCACCCCAGGTTTGTGGAGTAGATACCCTATGAGATGGGACCTAGATCAGATGAGTTATTTAGGGATCAGGATTGGTATCAGCAGTCAGCAGTTGTGGGATCTTAATTTCGATGAAGCTTGTGTCAGGTTACATGACAGTAAAGTTCTAGCAATATTGTTCTGCTGTTCAGAGTCAACAATCTTACTCCTGCTGTGTCCGAAGCTTCCAGCACTAAGTTTTATTTTTTAAAAATATAAAATAAAAGTTTTAATTCCAAGGGCCTTCTGCCAACATTGGGATGCCCAATCCCTGTGTCGGTGATATAAATCCCCCCACCAGTGTGGGACACTGGGGAGCCCACTCCCAGTGTCCACTAATATTTATTTTTTTTAAAACTACAAATGTTTTTGCTGACATTGGGGTGCCCAGTCCCGTGTGCCTCTAGAATCCTCCCCTGCCGGTGTGGGACACTGGGGAGCCCACTCCCCATGTCCCCAGTTATGTCTACCCCCCAGTACTTGCAAAAGTAATGTTTTTGTCGACATCAGGGTGCCCAATCCCTGTGTCAGCACTAGAACCCCTGCCAGTGTGGGACACTGGGAAACCCACTCCCAAAGTCCCTAGTTATGTCCTTACCCCCCAATACTGTGGGTTATTGGGGATCCCAACCCCAGTGTCTCAAAATATTACTTAAATTGTTGTACCCATGAAAAAAGAAAACAGTCCCCAATATCTTTTTTCCTAAAAAAAAAGAAAACAGTTTCTCGTTGTCACCCCTGTCCCCTTCCCCCATCCCAACCCTCACACTGAGCAGCCCACCACCCCACACACCCCCTTGCCCTAAACGTACCACCATGGATTGTTGGATGTCATCTTCTGTGGACCAGGACATGTCTGCACTATTCAAAGTCGAACCGCAAACTGAAGAATCAAGGTAAGTGCCATATAATTGCTGTCAATGGCATTTTGAACTCATGTTGATATCTCAGCCATTTTTTGGTATTTGTGCACCAAATGTTCAACATGGGCTTTTTGGGACCCTACCTCATGAACACAGTCACTGTTGTTTCATTAATCATACCCGTAAGGTGATTTCACGGTTGTTGTGTGAAATCACCTTACAGGACTAATGAAACAACAGTGCCAGTGTTCATGAGGTGGGGTCCCAAAAAGCCCATGTGAAAATTTGGTACAAAAATACCCCAAAACACCTGAGTTACGTGTGTTTGTTGAAATTTTTCTATGCACACGTGTAACTTTAGCAATTTTTAATATTTTCACCACAAATTTTCAACAGTCATTTCTTCACACCAGCTAATGAACAGTATAATTGTCATTTCACACATCCTGCCCAAAATGTGTTTCTGCTCCTGTGGTAAGGAATGGTGTATTGCCACTGATTAAGACATTTTCACCTACAGTATGGGGTTTATGAGGTGGGGTGATAAGAAGACTATGCTGAAAATTGGGGGTCAAAATATGAAACAATTAGGTCTGGCCCGGTGGTGCTGAGGGCTGAGATGCTGGACACCACACCTCGCACTACACCAGTGACCCGGGTTCTGGAGTGAACTCAGGCCACTGGGGCTTGGCAGGGGAGGGAGAGGATGAAGTGTCCCATGGCAGCTCTCCTCTCCTGGGGACATATGGGCATGTCATCTCACTCCATGGCTGCCTTCTGGTGGAGAATGGGAGGGCAGCACCACACTCCAGGAGACACAAAAATGTGGCTTCATGATGCACATGCCTCCACGTGTGCATGTTCACAGCTGTGGGGGAGGGATCAGAAAAAAGGAGGAAAAATGGATGCAGGCATTGTAAAGTCCCCTCTGGCAAGCCGGTGCCACCACCTCGAGACCACCCATAATAGCCCACTCTGGATATGGTCACGGGGGTGGGAGGAGGATGGCCCCCTCCCCTCCCACCCCACCACAGGGGGTAATCCGTGGGGGGAAACTAGGGTACTGGGGTATATGGGGGGAAGGTGACCAGAGGCTGGAGAAGGGGACAGATGCCTGCCTGAAGAGCCATGGAGGATAAAAAACAATATGGAAAAAAAGAAAATATGAAACAATTTCGGTTCGCCAGCTCATAACTTCAGAAATTAAGCAATAAGGCATGACATGGTGGGCGTTATGGTGGGCTAACGGACCACCTCAAGTGGGTTGAAGCACGAGGTGAAGCCGAGTGTTTCCACCACCCAAGAAGGGCCGTCATCCCATCATAACGCACCCCCTGGATTGCCTTATTGTGATTATGAAATGTGTGACTTGCAGAAAACAGCTTTTAAAAAAACAAATATATATATATTTATCCTTAAATTTATTTTAAAAAGATCAAAATAATCAGTGTAAAAAAAAAAAATTTCTAATATTGTCACTATATTGCTTGCTGCTGTCCAGCAGGTGGCACCAAACTCCTTTACTGGCAGTATTTAGGGTAATTAGTGGCTTCCCTTCTTGCAGCTGCTGTGCTGTCTGGTGGGGCCAAGTGATTTGTTGTCGGGAGTGTCCGCTTTTTGTGGAGTCATGCAAAGTGCTTTGTAGTCAGGTGAATGGCTGCTACATACTTGAAACATTGGACGGAGTTAGGGCCAGTGGTCTGTCAAGTGACCTCAGTACTGAGTGCGAGCCACTTATATTACTCTCCTTTGGCGGTTGAGAGGGAGTGAGCAATGGAGGTGAAGAATGTTGTTCTTAGCCACAGTGGGCGGCTAAGGTAAAATTGTTGCTCCTTTTGTTTTTTAAAGGTGTCATTCTGTAGGACATCAGATCATCCTGTTTTGCCTCAGTATATCGTGGACTGCTATAGTGTGCCCCATGTCACTTGTGGGCATTTTTGCCCCAGTGAGATGCGGACTGGTACAGGTAGGGTGCAGAGTCTTGATTGTGTGGGGGTTGCTTGTCCGGGGTTATCAGATGGCTATGGTGATAGTTTGCTCATGCATCTACAGAGGGATGGGTGCACAGGGTCCTCATTAAAATAAGGGAAATCACGGCACATGGGCAGGCCCTGCGCTCCAACAGGGAGATGAAGGTTAATTACAGTGTCTTTACACTTATGGATAAATGGGCACTGCACTCCCATAAAAAACAACTAAGGCTATGGTGATACTTTCACAAAAAATAAGGAAGTTCATTGCAAAAAAATCCATTAATGCATCAGTTAGGGTTCATATTACAGTGAGAAAAGTATGGAAATGTGGTGTTAGGGTTCCCAACCCTAACACCCCATCCCACCCCTAACCAACCCTACCATCCCACCCCACTCCTACCCTCCACACACCAACAGGCATCAGGGTGTGTCTTGGGGTCATCAACCCTAATGTTCACTCTGTTTAAAGTATCCAGTTAGGGTTGTTCCACGGTGACAAAGTGAGAAAATATCAATGTTTGGGTTCCCACCTCTGCACCTCCACCTTCCCCCAACAGGCATCTGGGTGTGCGTTGGGTCTCGGTCCTAACTCTCACCCCATCCCATGTGTAAACAAGCTGAGGTGATGCAGTATAGGAGAATGGGGTGATAGGACCGGCGACCCCAATGCACACCCCGATGAATGTTGGTGGGGGTGGGGTGCAAGGGGTGGGAACCCTAACATCGAATTTCCTCGCTTTTGTCGCTGTGGAACAACCCTAACTGATGCATTAAACTGAGGTTTTTTTGCCAGGAATTTCCCTTCTTTTTGAGAATGTGCCATATAAATAGTGAATGGAATGTGGTGGTGCGAGCGGGGGGCCCTTTGATAATGGTAACACAATTGGAAACAGAAATGGTTATGGTAACGGCAAGGAGGACAACAACGGGAACAGTAACCAGAAATGAAAGTGGAAACACAAGCGTGTAAGCAAACGCAAATTGTTACACGCATGGTCATGGTAACGCAATTGGAAATGCAGATTCTTACAGTAACAGCAACAATGATGCCAAAGGAAACAGAAACGGAAGCTCATACACAAATGCAAATGGCAATGCAGACAGTGACACAAAAGTAAACACAAATGCAAACAAAACAGTAATGGAAACGCAAATAGTAATAGTAACGCAAAGGGTAACGCACACAGCGACATAAATGGAGACGCTAATGCAAACGGTCATGGAAACACTAACTGTAACAGTAATGCAAACACACCCACTTTTTGTCCCCAAGAAGCGCATTCAGAAGCATAGTGAATACAAAGAATGTATGCATAATAATGGCCCTCAGAGCAGAAAATGAACACTTGGAATACTAAATTGCTTATATCTCGGGAACCGTACGATGTAGAAACAAAAATTAAAAACTCATATTATTTATTACTTTCCTGGCTAGTTTTGCACTTAGCCCCTGGGACTAAGCATTTTTCCAATGAAACGTCTGTAACTTGAAGCGTTTTCGAGATACGGGCCCCAAAAGGTGCTGCGGATGCCGTAATGTTAGCCTATGGAAAAATAGTCAACTTCGGAGTGCTGTAACTTTGTAACCCTCTGAGATTTTGTCACTAAACCACCAAAAGGCACATCTGTGGGATGTTGGGTTTCTTCCCTCCAAATTACATAGAAACATAGAAACATAGAATTTGATGGCAGATAAGGACTACTTGGCCCACCTAGTCTGCCCATTTCCCTACCTAACGGATAAGCTGCAGATCCTAGTTAACCAATAGCCTACTTCTTTCTACCCCCCCACTAGAATTGCCTTATGTCTGTTCCATGCATTCTTGAATTCTCCCACTGTTTTTGACTCTACGACCTCCACAGGACCATGACCCTCTCTGTGAAGAAATACTTCCTCACATTACCTCTGAGCCGTCCCCCCTCTATCTTCAAATTGCGCCTCCTTGTTTTTGCACATCTTTTTCTGAAAGATGCTACCCTCTTAGACTTTGTTGATTCCTTGAGATATTTGAAAGTTTCTATCATGCCCCTTTCCTCGAGGCTATACATTTTGGTTCCTTTAGTCTTTCTTCTATGTCTTCTGATGCAGACCCTGCATCATTTTGGTTGTCCTCCTCTGGACAGCCTCCGCCCTGTCTATGTCTTTTGCAGAGATGGGGTCTCCAGAACTATACACAGTACTCAGATGTGGTCTTACCAATTGTCTGTACAGAGGGCAACAACTTCCTGTTTTCTACTGGTGATGCCTCCCTATGCATCCCAGTATCCACCCAGCCTTTTACTGCCTTCTCACATTGCTGGCCCACCTTTAGGTCATCTGATATGACTACCCCAGGTCCATTTCCATTTTTGTTGTTGTCAGTATCTCACCCCCACTGTGCACTCTTCCCCTGGGTTTTTGTTTCCCAGGTGCATTACTTTGCACTTCTTTGCATTGAATCTAAGCTGCCATACATTTGACCATTCCTCCAACCTTGCCAAGTCCCTTTTCATCCTTCCCACCCCATCTTGTGTATCAACCTTTGCAGATCTTTGTGTCATCTGCAAAGAGACATACTTTCCCTTCCAGTCCCACTGCAATGTCACTTATAAAGACATTAAAAAGGACTGGCCCCAGTACTGAACCCTGCGGTACCCCACTAGTAACCCTCCTTTCTTCACTGTGGACTCCATTTACTATTACCCACTGTGTCCTGTTGTCCAACCAGTGTTTTACCTAGGCTACCACCCTAGGACCCACTCCCAGGCTGGCTAATTTGTTTATTAATCTTTTGTGCGGGACTGTGTCAAATGCCTTGCTAAAGTCTAGGTAGGCCATGTCCACAGCCCCTCCCTGGTCTACTGCTTTGGTCACCCAGTCAAAGAAATCAATTAGATTTGTCTGACATGACCTTCCTGCTGTGAATCCATGCTGCCTTGGGTCCTGTGCCCCAGTGGCCTCTAGGTACTCAACAATTCTTTCCTTCAAAAGTGATTCCATCATTTTCCCTACTACTGAGGTCAAACTGACAGGTCTGTAGTTTCCTGCCTCTGTTTTGTTCCCACTTTTGTGAAAGGGACTCACATGCACCCTCCTCCAGTCCTCAGGTACCACCCCATCCTCCCATGATTTATTAAAAAGGGTAGTCAGTGGTGTTACTAGTTCTTCCCTTAGTTCTTTAAAATTCTGGGGTGAATCCCATCAGGCCCCATTGCTTTATCCACCTTCAGTTTTAAGAGTTCTTTCAGAACCCTTTCTTCCGTGAAAGGACTAATATCAACCCCCCATCCAGAGTGCTTCTATTGACCAGATTAGGTATTTCCCCCTGCTCTTCCTCTGGGAAAACTGAACAGAAGTATTCGTTCAGTATCCCTGCTTTTTCACTGTCGCTCTCTGCCCATCCACCTTCCTCTTTGTTCAGCCTCAGTATCCCTGCCTTAGTTTTTCTTTGCTCCCTAATGTACCTATAAAAGGGTTTATCCCCCTTCTTAACCGAGTTGGCTATCTTTTCCTCAGTTTGGGCCTTTGCTATTCTGACTGCCTTACCTGCTTCTTCTACTTTAACTGGGTACAGTTCTCTGTCCTGCTCCTTCTGTGTTTCCTTGTACTTCCTGAATGCTATCTTTTTTCCCTTACCTTCCCTGCCACTTCTTTTGAGAACCATAGTGTTTTTTTCTTTTGTTTTGATTTGTTTATTTGCTTCACACAAAGACTTGTTGCCTCTGTGATGGCGGTTTTGATGTTTCCCCATTGTTGCTCCACCCCACCTTCTTGCCTGTTTGCTAGTGCTTTTCTGAGGCACTCTCCCATTTTGACAAAATCAGCCCTTCTGAAGTCCATTACCTTCACTTCTTTGTTGCTTGACTCTACAGCTAAGTTTATCGTGAACCACACAGTTTGGTGGTCGCTTGTTCCCAGATGGCTACCCACTTCAGGATCAGAGATCCTCTCTCCATCCCTATTTGAGAGTACCAGGTCTAAAATTGCTCTCTCCCGAGTGGGTTCCAAAACTGGCTGTCTGAGGCATGCCCCCTGTAGGGCATCAAGAATGGCCCTGCTCTTGGATGTGACTGTAGCAAAGGTGCTCCAGTTAACATCTGGCATATTCAGGTCCCCATCAGCAATATCTCCCCTTTCTCTGCCATCCCAAGGATGCCTTCTATCATTTCCTTGTCCGTTTCCTCCCCCTGAGACGAGGGTCTGTATACAACCCCTGTGTGGATTGTGGAGCCATTTCCAGTCTCCAGGGTGACCCACAGTGCCTCCTCTCTTCTCTGTTTACCCTTTAGTTCTGCTGCTTTTATCCCTTCCCTTGCATAGAGAGCTACTCCTCCTCCTCCTCCTCTTCTTCTTCCCTCACTGTTCCTCCTGTAGATTGATTATCCTGGTATGTTGACATCCCAGTCATGGTTCTCTGTGTACCATGTTTCTGTGACTGCCACAATATCCAGGCATCCCTCTTCCATCAAGGCCACCATTTCAGGGAGCTTTTTACCTAGACTACGGGCATTGGTACTCATTATCCCCAATTTTTTTATGGCTTTATTTCTTTTTGCTCCATCCCTGTCCCTGCTGTCTTTGTCTTTTTCTCCATTTACCATTGCCCTTTTCCCTATTGACTGCTCTATTTTGGTGTTTACCTCACTAATTACTCTAATTATTTTTTGGGGGGGGGCTAGGATTTACCTTCTCCTCTTCAGTGCCTCCCCCCTTGGCTAGTTTAAATGCTTGCCACTGAAGAATTTAAACCTATCACCTAGGATCCTGGTTCCCCTCCAGGATAGATGCAGACCATCACGCCTGTATAGGCCTGAATCCCTCCAGGTGGAGCCCCAGTCCCCAATTAAGCCAAATCCCTGAGCTTTGCACCAGCTTTTCAACCAGTCATTGAATCCCATGGTGTGGAGTGCCCTAACCTCATCCATGCCATAGACAGGTAGGACTTCTGAGAAAGTTACCGTGTGTGCTACTTGTCTAAGGCCCCTCCCCAACTCCACAAACTCCTGTTGCTCTGCTCTGATCTCATTCTCAGCCAGGTCATTTGTCCCTAGGTGGATAATGACATCCAGCTCCCTCCCCCTTGCCGCTGCTCCTACGATCCTGAGGATTCATTTCCTGTCCCTCCAAGCCTTGGCGCTGGGCAGGCACCTTACCTCCCTTTCCCCTCCCTCCCCCAGTTCTACCCCCTAACAATTGAGTCCCCCACCAGGAGTTGTTTCCTTCCCTTGTGGGGTCCTGGGCTACCCTCCTGTGGGTCTCCATTGTGGAGGTTCCCAGCATCCTCCTTGGTCTCCACTGCAGGTGCCTCCATAGAGGAACCATGCTTTGCCAGAGTGGCGAATGAACTGTGGAGAGACACAAGTGGAGGGATGCGCCTCTGTTCCACCACCCTCACCCTCCCTGAGCCCACCTTGGTCCAATCACTCCTCTTTCTTGGCAACCTCTGAGGTAGTGGCAGTGGCCTGGGTGGTCCCTGGGTGGGGGAGCAGGTTTCCCAAATCCTTGTCAGGTCAGCATGGAGACGAACAACCTCCTCCCTCAGACCAGAGAGGTGCCTGCAAATAGGGCAGAAACGCAGTTTCCAGAATGTCTCCCAGAAGACTACTGCTCCACAGCCAGTGCATTGCACCACTCCCCACAAGTCTGTGTCCCTTCCAGTTATTTCAGCCCAAAAGCCCAAACCATTGTTTTGCAGCTGGGAGTCAAAGAATTCCTGTTATTTTAGGCACAGTTTCGCAAAGTAGTGTTGTGATTTGTGACACTTTTGCAAACCAAATTAAGAAAGTGTGGCAAGTGCGACACTATTTTGCGACACTACAGTTTACAAAAATGTTAAAATCATATTTCTGGGGTGTTTAACCCCCCAGAAAGACATGGCTAGCATCCTCAGGGCTCGACTAAGTGAACACAAAAAGAGTTGTGTCCCTAGAAGGTCCCAAATTTAAATGCTAAGCATTTCTGTGACCAGTAACTGAAAACCAAATGGCGGATTTGCGACACTACAGGGGTCATTTGCGACACTAAAAACTGTATTTGCGACACTGTCGAACTTTTTGTTAACATTTCCCGTTGACTATAATGGGAATCTTATTTTTTGAATAACTTTTGAACCGTTTAATATTTTTTCACAAGATCTTTAAAAGGTACATCGGGGACCCTGGCTGCATGTTCCCTGAAGCTTTTGGACTGGTCGCACAAACTGTGCGACCTGTAGGCGTGATCAAAGAATGCACAAAAAGTGTAAATATGACTTTCTACGGTGCTATATAGCTCCACAAATGTATATCTGACCATTATGAAACTTGGCAGATCCAGAGATCTAAAGTTCAGACAAATCAATCATATGGTGGCAAAGTTATTAAGCTGCAAAATTTCACACTTTAACCTTAAATGGGGTACTCAACCCTAACTATAGTGGCATTATCGTGTCACTATAATATATATATATATATATATATATATATATAGATACACATATATATATAGATAGATATATATATATATGCAAAAAAGTTCATTAATGCTCCAGTTACATTAGGATTGCCAACCCTAACTCCCCATGCACACCGTCCCCAAGCTGCAAAAGGAAAAAACATTAGGGTTTGGGGTCTATGGAGTCTTGACAAATCAGTGTGTGGGGGGCTTCCTTGGGGTTGTCAACCCTAATGCTCACCACTCCCCCCAGCCCCTAGTCTTTTGTCTAAAGCACAGGGTACAGCTCCAAGGCAGTGTCTCATAATGATAAACTTCTCAAACACAGAGAAAAAATGCATGTCTTGCCACATGTTGCCAACATAATCTGTTGTACCTTTCTTCATGCAGGGCCCTGTGGGTCCTCCGTGAGGAATGGAAATCACATCTGACATTGTTTGCTCATGGAATGGGGTGGGCATTAGCACTGACAACCCCAAGGAAGACCCCAGCACTAATTCGCCAAAACTCTGGAGACCCCAAATCCTAATGTTTTTCCATTTTGCTGCTGGGGGGGTGGGGGAAAGTTATGATTGGAAGGTTCCATCATGCTGTGGCAACACAGAGAACAACGATCGTCACTACAGTGATGGCACAACACTGCTAATTGGTGTTGTGCTGTCACTGGAGATAACTGTGTTAGTTCCCCACACCCCTCATGTGAGGGGCTCTTCCCCCGCACCCCCCAGACTTTAAACAACCAACTCTGAGTCAGAGTTGGTTTGAGGAAGGAGCAAAAACCCCAGAGACAGCAGTGTCAGGAATACAGCAAACCATCACAGTGAACTGTTGGTAATGTTGCTGTGATGGTCTTCACTGTATTCCCATTGCTGTTGCAACATGATACCGGGTTGGTTCACCTAATGCCACATTTCCCTACTTTTGTGGCATTAAGTTGAACTCCTAACTGGTGCCTTGATGACATTTTTTGCAATGAATTTCCTTTCTTTTTGAGAAAGTGGAATTGTATCCTTGTTCACACAGGCCTTTGTGAACAGATCCAGATGTGCAGGGCCAAGGGAGAACTCTGTCTGCCTAAGGAAGTGCAGTGACAGATTTCAAGAATTCAAGGGGCTGGCTGGTGGGCTACAGAAGTTCAGGGCCCTCTGGTCCCTGCACTTCCATGTGGATGCAGATACAGATGCACAGGACAGAGAGTCCATCTCTCAGTCAATGCACAGGGCCCTCTGCCACCCACAGGTGCAGGGCCCTATGCCAAGAGGAGAGTTGTCTTCACTATATGGTGCCCGTGCCCATGCAATCTTGCAGCTTTCAGTCCCTGGCTGGGCGGGGGTGTCACATAACAATGCCAACCCCCACACCCTCACCTTATCCCGTTGGGTCACTGAGCTTGCTCCCGAGCTCAGCTCACTGGCATGGGATCACAAAGCATACCCAATGGGGTCAAGACTGGCACTGCACACAAAGTTTTTTAACAATTTATGTATGCGTTTTTTATTTTGAACCCAATTTTTCAAGATAGTCGTTTTATGACTCCCCTTCAAAACATGTCATGTAGCATTTACAGTATATTGGCCAAAATGTAATTTTGCACAAGACATACAAAAACACGTCTTGTCCACAATTTAAAAAATTACACCTGTCACATTTATGAGATGGTGCAGAAAAATGGCTATGTTGAAAGTATGGAGTCAAAACATTGAAAATCAGTGAAGTTACGAGTGAATGTTGAAATACTGCAACGTTCACTCATACCCTGGGCATTTTACCATATTTGTTTTGGTTTTTTGATAATATATTTTTTATTCAGTTTTGTTGACTGGGTAGGTCCACTGAAACTAAGTGTCCCTTTTTCAGGGGGGACATGGTAGTTGGAGGTAACAGTAGGCTATGGTAGTTTTGCCAAGCCTTCCAGGCTATGGGACATTTCTTTAGTATGCAAGCCCCCTCCCCAAGCTCTGGTTCTAGGCTATTATCTTGTAGAAGAGGGGATATGTACTATGAAGAGGAGGAAGATGAACCCATGTAATCTGATTGCTCACCTGATCAAGACTTTGGTTCCCCTCTTAGGCCTACAGAGGATTATACTTCAGGAGGGAGATGAGGTGACACTTTTTTACAGAAAGGGTGGTGGCTGAGTGGAATGCGTTACCTGCAGAAGTGGTATCCAGTAGAACAGTGGACTGCTTCAAAAGGGGATGGGACAGGACAAGGGGGAGAATCAATGTAAGGGAAGGGTGGAAGGGAGGGGCAGCTGCAGAATAAGGGGTGCTAGCTGCACATTCGAGCAGACTTGATAGACCTCTAGGCCTTTATCTGCTGGCAAATTTCATATGTTCGTATACTTAATCCACATCCTTCAAACAGAGGGTGAACACCCTCAACATACCACATCACGAAACAGAGGAGGAACTGGAATTCATGGATATGATGGGGCTAGACACCACAAGGAGACCACTAGTCCCCATCCACAAGTCTCTCCAAAAGGCTACATCAAAAATGTCAGCATCCAATTCAGCTTCTGGCATTGATAAAAAAGTATCAGGTGGACAGAAACGATGTGGAATACCTGTATGCCCACCCTGATCATGAAGGAGTGGTACAGACAGCTGCCTGTGAGAAGGCCATATGTTTATTTTTTTTTCTTTTAAGAAACATACAAGCATACAGCCTTAACAACCATAACATATACTGCAATTTACATACAAAAGCAGTATTTGGTGTCATATACAACTACATCTAAGTACTACCTACCCAATAATATTTAATCTGGGCCACCCTTAACTACCTACATATAAGGTACAGAATAATTGCAGATTTTCATTATATATATATTACCCATTTCCTCCATAAGATTTCAAACTTCAGAATTGTCTGTGATACCTTTGCAGTTAATTTCTCCTTTTCATAAATACCCATCATTAACTTGTGCCAGAGTAGCCGGCCTGGTGGCGCAGAGTGTTGAGGCGCTGGACGCCACACCTTGTGCCACACCAGCAACCCGGGTTCAGAAATGGACTTGGGTGCTGGGGGTCGGCAGGGGGAAGGAGAGGATCAAGCGTCTGGAGGACTGCTCTCCTCTCCTGGGTAGGGAGGTTGTCACTCCACACAGCTATGGCGGCCCCTGGTGGAGGCTGGCAGCTGCAGCATGACATGGAGTGCGTACAAGGGGCAGGGAGCGTCAGCAGATGTCCTGCAAGCGGGAGCGGGAACGCGCCCACGTTGCGCTGGATGTCAGGGCATGTCTGCATTCCTGGGGGGTAAGTAAGAAAAATCCTCACTCCCGGGGATAGTCAAAGGCATCTCTGCCTCCAAGCCATACTCCCAACACTGGGCCCTCTTCTGTCTGGCCCCAACTCACAAACACCAGCACTCTACACGAAAAGATAGAGCACCATGTGTGGATAGGGTGGCCCCTCCCTGGGGGGGGTTCAGATTCTGGAGCTGTGTTGGTTGGAATGAGGGAGAGGAGTGAGAGTCTCAGGTGAGAGGTAGAGCTGGGAGGTTGAAGGATGCTGGAGAAAGTTCCCAAGGAGTGGTGCAGAAACTGAGTTCAGAAAAAAAAAAAAAGCTTGTCTCAGAGATCTCTGGCTTCTCTGGTTGTCAATTTATCAGTAAGTCAGTTTTTAGTGATAGACATCCCAGCTGCCAAAAGGCAAATAGTGAGAAGCTTCCTGGGGGAGGGAATCTAAAGTCTGCTGGTGCATCAAAAAATAACATTTACTGCAGGTTGAACTCTAGGGAGGCTTCAAACAGCTCCCTAGGTTCTGTTTGCACAGACAGCCAAACGGGCAGGAGTTTTGGGCATAGCCAAAATTGTGGCGTGTTCGTCGCTTGGATTCTCCACGGCCTCTCCAACAATGTGGGGAAACTTGGGATCGATATCTGGCCTGTTGAGTCAGTGTAAAAAAGTACTAGGTTATGCCTGTCCGTGTGAACTCCTTCCATGTTGCACACCAAATTTTTGGTGTAGCCTTCCTATTACCCCACCTCATGAACCCAGTAGGTGAACATTTTCAAATCCCTGCCAAAATGTAATTCTGTGCCACTGAAACATCCTTCCACACCACATGTGTGAAAACACATTTTGGCCTAGATTTGATGATGACAACAGTCACATTCATGAAGTGGTGTGGAAAAATGGCTATGTGGAAAATTTGGGGTCATAATATTTAAAATTGCCAAAGTTATAAGCGAGGGTAAAAAACTTTCAATGTATGCTCATAACTGCCTTTTTTACATATTTTGACCCCAAATTTTCAACATAGCCTTTTTATAACCTCGCCTCGTGAACAAGGGCAGTGAAAACTTTCAAATCCCATCCAAAAGGTGATTTCACAAAGCAACCAAGAAAATCGTCTTTCAGGCCTGATTTGCATAATTCCACCGCCACTGGTCATGAGATGTGGTCCCAAGAAAGATAAATAGAGGGGAGAAAGAAATAAGTGCTTTAGCTGGGACTTGAACCCAGACCACCCAGAATACCATTCCAGTTGTGCCACCAGCTGCACCACCAAGACAACTGGAAACTGGGACTTCCTGAGGCACCATACTCTTTCTCTAATGCACAACCTGGTGCTGCACAGATAATTATATTTTCAGTCACAGGAGTGTGGTGTCCACATTTGTAGAACCCAAACAAACAGAAGAGAGAAAGAAATAAGTGCCTTAGCTGGGACCTGCGTAAATGAGGATAAGATTTCACTATCTCAAAAAGAAATTAAATTCTTTGCACAAAACTGCATTAATGCACCAGTTAGGGTTCAACTTAACAACACAAAAGTATGGAAATGTAGTGTTAGAGTTTCCAACCCTAACTCCCCACCCCCCCAAGCAGCAAAAGAACAAGACCACAGAATCAACCACAGACAGCCATCATCAGGTAAGACAAACAACACACAACCATTTCCAGATGACACAAATGCAGTAGCACTGATGCACTACTTTCATGGATTTGTGGCTGCGGCTGCATAAGTACAGGCCACTCAGGGGCCTGTGCTTACGCCACCACACCTGTTTGAGTATGTCAAACAGTGTACATGAGTACATGAGACTGCACAAGTGCAGGCCCCATGGAGGCCTGTACTTCTGCAGACAGAGCTACTCATGCACGCTGTACAAGGTACCTCGCTAGACAGCATGATCTACTAGTGAATGGTTTTCTATATGCAGCTGCGTAACTGAAAAACTGCTTCCCCCCTTGAACAATTCTAGGTCTGCTGCTTAAATCATGATACCCACATTGCAATAGTACTTCTGTCTGCATAACCACAGGATCCTGTTCTTCTGAGGCAGAAGTTGGTGTACATATCTTACACCTGTGGATGAAGAGACGCATGCCCCTCGGGGGCCTGTGCTTCTGCGGGCAGAAGTACTACTGCAGTTTTGGTATCATGGATTTTGTGGGGCCTGCACTTCTGCAGCCAGAGGAAACTATGCATGCCTTACACAGTAGCTGCAGAAGTGCAGGCCCATCAAGTGTGTATATGTCTTACAGTGTGTATAAGTGCCTGAGGCATCTGAAGCTCTAGCATCATCGGGGCCTGCACTTCTGCAGAAAAAATAAATTTTGTAATTTGGGTATTATGGACTTCTGTGTCAGGAAGCACAGGCAGCCAGAAGAAGTTATACAATTCACAGGTAGCATTTTATTATTATCAGCAACAATAAAATAAAAAAAAAAATTAAATTGTACAGGATATTTCTTCATACAGGCTGCACAAAGAAAGTCCTACATCTGAGAGTCTCTCTGGAAAAATACTGCTCTGATTACATAAGATGCTTTTGCATGGCAGTTCAAATTCTGCATCCTGTTCTTTTAAGTGTCATCCTCTGTCTCTCACAAAATGTATCAGAACTGTATTAATTTATTTCCTTAGGCCAGGCTGACAAGCACATCCAGTCCCCAATAGTGCAACAAAATTATGCATTTTGTCTCAGAGCTGGTTTCCTGTTGACAATTCTGTAAACAAGCAAGGCGAGGTCAAAATGCATCTCAAAGTCAACCCCCTGTCTGTATTACAGATTATTTTTTTAAGAAACCCAAATAGCTTTCGGCAATCATTTCAACAATATAAGTATATACATTTGCTAACCAAGGGATCCCAGTTCACATAAAGATTCACATATATTATTTTTAACCACAGAGGAGAGAAAGAACAGAAACAGCAAGTGAAGAATGGGAGACGGGGGGGGACTGTGGACCCATCAGAGTGGCCAGTTCCTAGGTGCCACAAAAAAATTTGATTGCACAATTAAGACAGGCAAGAGACAGACAAATGGCAGAATAGAACAGGACAAAACAGATCCCTGCTTTTAACTCTCTCTGCATAACAAATGGGACAGAGTCTTACCCAACTCTGTCACATACCCCCTCTTTAAGAGGGAACCTGTTTTTTTTCCTTAACCCTTAAAAGAATGCAGATATATAGGGTATACATGATGGGCGACTGTGGAATATGGAAAATATTTGCATGAGTGCAGATGTTTGCCATATTCCACAAATCACACATCATGTGTGCGATTTATACAATAGGGCTAGTACCCTTTAGGAAAAAAATTTTTCGGTGTTCTCTCCCTGTTTACTTTATTTTGGTAATTAGGTACGTTTTTAGGGGGGACCTGGGAGCACTGGGCAGTTAAGTGATTTGTTCAGAGTCACACAGTATTGAAATGGAAATTGTGAGACTCAAACACTGGTCTGGGCTGCTGGATGTAGAAAGTGTGTTCATTGCTTGTTACTCTAAACTCTAGGCTATACTGACAGCACTGTTTGTGTGTGGTCTGAGTGTGTGTAAGTGTTTCTGAATGGGCTGAGACTGTTAGACACTATGAGAAACAGGTGCTGTGATTTGCAATGATAATTATGTTACCTGCAGCTAGGAGTGAGAAACAGACTGTTTATTCAGTAAGTTGCAGGCTTCACTGAGACAGAGAAACTGTGCAGTCAGCACTCAGAAAGAGAAACTGGTTTATGAAGGAGGCTGGTTTGAAGATTAGAGCAGCACAGCATTGTGCTAGGATTGTCAGAATAACTATGGGACACAGGTGATTGTCTTTTACAATGCTAATTGAGTTAGTTGCAGGATTCAGTGAGAAAGAGAAACTGTGACGCTATTAAATGCAGGCTGCAGTATAGATAATCTCACTCTGGTGACATCACCATTGTGAGTATATTTGCTGGTGATGTAGACACTGTGGGTTTATCAGGAAATAAACCCACAGGCCCAGATATTTAAACTGCGCCCAAAAAGTGCGCAACAGCAGGAGCAAGCACAAGTCCACTGTGCCCATGCGCAAGAAGCGCGATATTCAAAAACTGCGCAGGCCAAGATGCGCCTATGGAACATGACTGTATATCGCACCACCTGTGCCATAGCGCAACTAGGGAGGTGAAGTTGAGCATATCTGATGCGCCATAGCACAGCAAGGGATGTTCAGCTGAGCAGTCCAGATGCGCCATAGCGCAACCAGGGATGCCCCCAACAGCAGGGCAGCAATGCAACAGCACAACCAGGGATGCAGGGGCCCACCACCCATGCCACAGATGGGCAGGGGAACACACAGCAGAACAAACATCGTCCCGCACACCCCATGCACTGCACAACCGGGGGAGAGCTGGAATAACCACCAGCCCATGGATGCCAGCAACCAACCCACAGCCGGGCCATGGTGCCCCAGCACACCCCCTGGCAAGCTGTGTCTGGCACACAAGGAGGGCCGACCACCCTGGACCACACCATCCCATCAATGCAGAGCACACCCTGCACTATGATCCCCATACACCCTGCCCAGGAGCAGCACCCAACAGTGCAGGACACCCCATGCATGCCACCACCCCCACTGTGACAATGCAACCCTGTGCACCATGGAGCCATGCAAGGCAGCCCCACCATGGGCACCCTGCAGTGGGCGGCAGCAGACAGTGATGCAACAGATGCATACACAGTGCCGCCCTGCATGTCCCCCCCGAGGTACAGCTGAGAGACCGACCATGTGTCAGCACATGAGGTACCCCACATGCGACAGGGCATGCCCCGGACCCCACCTCCAGTGGTACAGCACCCTGCACACCCTCCCAAGGACACATCCTGTTCCAGCAGTGGCCACAATAGCCAGCACAGACACGCACAGTGTAGCATGGAGGCATGCACCACACAGGATGCAAGACAGTGCATGGACAAACACCCACCCATACCTAAGGGCACAGCAACACAGGGACACAGTAGTGAGTCAACCAAGCCACTGGTGTGTGGCCACGGCTGACATGTACACACGGCCAGCACCCATACATTGCACAGGTGTGCCAGCCACCCTGCGCAGGCACCATGAAGCTGTATGCCACCAGCATGCTGCCGGAGCACAACTGACAGACACTGGAGCACATCTCCTGCAACAGACACAAGCGACAGCATGGATGGTGGACAACAACAGCGGAGGCCACAGTGCCACCGGAGGCAGACGTGCACCATACTGGTGATGGCGGTCAACCTGGCATTGTGCCGGGTACAGTTGTTATCCAGCATGGACAGCCACCACTGACATGCCAGCAGACTGAGCATATCACAGACATGCAAGGGTGTCAGCTGCACAAGCCACGGACAGTCTGACAGGTGTGCCTTGCACACAGTGCAGGCCCCGTGGACCACTGCACACAGGCATGCAGTGCACAGAGTATAACACACAAACCACAGACAGTGACTGATCCCCCTGTCCACACCATAGGTGGTTCACCTCTGCACACACACACGCACACATACCACACTGCCCATGCCACCCTGCACCCACCACTGCAGCTGAGCACCTGTAGCCCCTGCAAATCAGAGACCACCACAGTTGTTATAACAAAATGTATATATTAAAACTATGTACAGTAAAGCTATATACAGAACTATATACAATGGGGGGGAAGGGCCACATAACAGGTGGGGGAGGTAAGGGGCAGGGGTGAACATATGGGAGAGGGAAAAAGGGGTGTGAGGGTGGGTCAAGGGGGGGAAGGTGGTATTTGGGGCATGGGGACATCACTGGCCACCCCAGTCCTCTGCCTCCTGGTGCCGATGGGATCTCCGCCTCCTTCTCCTCCTCACCCCGTGGTGGTGGATGTGCCTCAGGAGCTCCAAAGTCTCCTTCCCGACCCGCAGCAGCTCCTGGATGTCCCGCGGGATCTGCCAGAGAGTCCGGCCACCTAGGACGAGGGAGCAGAGTCAATAGGTGTGACTGTCCATCCTCCTGCAGCCCACCAATTGTGCATGGCATACAGCCATGTGACACGCCCCTGTGATGGTGTGCGACCACCCACAGTGACCGTGTCCACAAGACCTGCACACCCAGGCAGCCACAGCCATGTGGACCACTGCACACATCCACCGCCCATGTCCTGCACAGCACCACCATGGCCATACAGTGACTTGGCTATGCAGTGTGAAGGCAGTGCCACAGCCATGTGCCCTGTGCACACATGGACCACCATTGATGCACTCCCAGACATGCAGTGCCACTGGACAGTGCTGACTGTAACAAGTTGCATGCATGGTAGTGGTGTTACTGGATGGTGGCCATGCCCAACTGCCCACCCAGTTATACAGCATGCAATAGTAATCATGGATGTAAGGCACTCACCATCAGCAGGCTGGTCCATGCGCCGCAGACCACCTTCATCCCTCCTGTCCCTCTCTTCCAACATGCGGCGCCTCCCCTCGCGGTTGCACCTCCATTCTTCTGGCCCTAAGGTGCAAACATGGAGAGAGGAACATCAGTACAATCCGGTAGCAATGTCCCCCCCCCATGTGTGTGCAATCCCACACAGCCAGACCCACCCACCCCACACCCCAATACCACCACCACCACGGCCAACACCGGACGGCCCCCCCATGTGCCGGACACATGCAACCGTGATACCTGTATGGACGATAAAAGTGTATGGATGTTGCACCTACCAGGCCGTGGCACTGTGCCCCTCCTGGCACATGCCCGCAGTTGGGCAAGCAGGTCCGGGTCCCTGTGCCTCAGGTCCCCATAACGGTGGTGGCACTGCTCCGCTGTCCACCCCATACCGGTGGCCTCCTCCAGGGCATCGGCCACCTCCTTCCGTACTTCACTCTTGGCCCTGTCCAGGGGTGCCTCCCCAAACAAAGGCCCAACATGTGGCTCGACTATGGCCACAAGGTTTGCCAGCTCGATCTGGCTCCACTGCACAGCACGCCTCCGTGCCATCTCTGCTGCTCAGTTCAATCAAAATGGCGCTCTGCAGCGCAGTCTTGCCACATGCAGATGCTGCGAAGAACAGTGCTGCCATTCCCTATCGTGCTGTCACCGAGCAGCGCGATAGTGATGCACCCATGCCTGACACATGGCGCCTAAGGGGCAAATGTCAGGTACAGGGTCAAGGGTCTCTGGCACACGGAGAGCCACAGCGCGACTGGAACCCAATGCCACCTCCAGTAGCGGCCTACCGCGCTGTTGCCCCAGTGCGCCTATGACGCCCCAGTGCCACAGCGCCATATAGGTGAACAGCGCTGCAGTGCCACTGGCACAATGGTGGCCGTGCCCTGCATTACCTCCCGTGCACAGCACATCAGCAGCATGGCAGGTGCCTGCGTCATCAACCCGGGCATGCGCAGTTAGGTGTGTACTGCGCATGTCACAGAACTCCGCCCTTGGCTCAGCACGTTCAACACAATTGCGCAAAGCGCAACAGCGCGATATTCAGCTGGCATATGCAAATCAGCTAATCAGCTATTCAATGGCGCAGTCACTGCATTTGCATCCACTTAAAGACGTGCCTTGCCTCATTTTCATGGGTTGCGCTATAAAAGTGCGACATTGGGCTGCACTGGCCATAGTCGGTCACTGCAGTCTATTGCGGTGAGTTGCATGCTGTTTGGGAGTGTGGACTGTGGTTTTTGGGACATGCATGGGACTGCACAGTCACAGGTAACACCTGTCATTCTCACAGGATGAATCATGACCGAGCATGTAGTGGAGGAAGAGGAACAGAGTCGTGGGAGGAAGAGGAGGCCGAATTTCACTAAGACCAAGACAGATGTCCTGTTTGAGGCCTACCTAGACCAGGAGCCGCTTCTCAGCGGATGCCAGGGAACACCACAGGCCCATGCTGCTGCATGGGAGAAGGTGGCGTGTGCTGTAAACCTGCATGGCAGCCACCAGCGCTCCATGCAGGAGTGCAAAAAGAAGATGGGCACAGACAGGTGAAGGATTAAAGAGAAGGTGGCTACCATTAGGGCAGCATGGTCTGCGACAGGTGGGGGACAGCCGGAGGTGCTACGCCTGACCCCACAGGAAGAGCAGGTTGCTGGCAGCATGCAGTGTTGCGCCATTGAGGGTGTTCCGGGTGGTGGATTTCAGACGGGTGGTAGCCGTCACTGCATGGTAGGTCATGGTCTGTCTACTGGGGGGGACAGGGTAGGTCACGTGCAGTAACGCTACATTTTTTTCCCTTACAGCTCCTGAGCATCTGCATGGGTCAGTGGTGGTGGGCTTCTCCACTGAGTCCAGTCACATGGAGATGGAGGAGGGCCCATCCACCTCTACAGGAATACGGGGGTCAGGGTGACAGTGGGCCCGCCTGGACATCTGGACTGATGTTGGTGGAGCAACTGCGGAGGCGGCCCTGCCTGTGTCCCAGTGTGCCAGCGTCCATGGATGCCAACATGCTGAGACCCGGGTTGGTGCCGGATCCGTCACTGATGATGATGGAGCTAACGTCATGGGCAGTGACACGTGTGTGCCACAGGATGGCCACACAGCAGGTGACATCACGGCCATGGCTGTGGGTGGTGCCGCCGCGGAGGCCTGCATGTCATCACAGTCCCAACCTGTGCCTGTCAGCACCAGTGGGGCAGCACTGGTGTGTGTCCAGGACAGTGGGACTGTTGCGGCCACTGTGGTGGCACCATTGTGCCCTGGGAAGCGGCAGCCAGAGGGGCAGCATCAGCAGTCAGTCAATGGCCATGGGGGTACAGTGTCAGGGGCCGGCATCAGTGCACCACCTGTGGACATGCCCAGGCCTGGCCCTGGTGTGCAGCGCCCACCCTCAAGGGGTGATGAGCATCAGGGCCGCGAACACCCTGAGGGACAGCATGCTGATCAGGCAGATGACCTCTTGGATGAGCACACTCGCATACTGCATGCATCAGTCAATCAGCAGATGCGGCTTGTGATAGCGGTGAATGCACTGAGTGCGGCTCTGTGCCAGGCAGAGGAGCATCGCAGCAGAGACACCGCTCTGCTCCTGGCAGGGATGGACCAGTTGCGGGAGGATGTGACCGCTGCCACTGACAGGCAGACACAGGCATTCACTGCTGTCATGGCCACAATGGGCACACAGTTATTTGCCCATGCATCGCAGACACCACGCAGTGCAATGTCCACCCCCCCATTCCTGGCATCGTGCGACACCATCCTTGTCAACACTGGGTTCAGCTGTGGGCATCCCGAGCACGCCTGGTGCAGGCATGTTCAGTGTGCTACAGACCCTTGCACGAGCATAGTCGCATTCATGCAGTGGAATCCCTGGGGGACCATCGTGCCACCCTATGAGGCCAGTGGCCAGCCTGTTACTGCTGGTGGGTCTCGGTGGGGCCGCCCACGCATCCGTGGCAGCCGTGGCACTGTGGCGCTTGACTGACCTGTCTCCCAGCGCGGCTACTCTCTGATGCTGTCCTGTGTGCATTGTGTCATTCAGCGGGCAATGCACGGGTGGGTACCCGGCCCTGCACGCACACACAGTCCATTTGCACACCCTCCCAGCAGCTGTCCGCAGTTGCGTGTGCATGATGATGCCTGCATTGCACTGTACATCACTGTGCAATGGTGCCCAGTGTTTGACACACGCACAATGACAGGCAGTGGGCGTGGTGGTCTGCAGACATGTGTGTGGCTGGGGTGGCGGTCTGGGTCGGTGTGCCTCCTACTCTTTGTACATGTCTGGTGAGGTGGGGTGTGTGTGTGTGTGTGTGTGTGTGTGTGTGTGTGTCTGACCATGTGCCATGTTAGACCTCACCCATCCCTGGCGGCGTGTGCAGTTCCATGCCCGGCCACTTCCCCTGATGGCATGCACCCCTGGTGTGTGTCCATACGTGTTTGTGGGTTGTGCCTTTGCCACTGGTGGTTGCACATGGCCCCATGACTTACCTGGGTTGGCTGAAGTGCTCCTCCGTGATGGTGTCTTGGTGCAGCTGTGCCAGCCGGAGCAGTCGGGGGTCCATTCGCCCAAGGGGGGGGCTGTCCATCACCATTGTCACTGGCGTCTTCATCGTCCCCATCGCTGTCCCCTTCTTCGACCTGTACAGCTATCCCACATTCATTGGCCATGTTGTGCAGGATGCAACAGGCCAGAAATAGCCCACAGGCCTTTGAGGGGCTGTACTGTAGGGCACCGCCGGAGGTGTCCAGGCAGTGGAAACGTGCCTTCAGCATACCGAACACCCGATCAATGACATTGCGTGTGGTAGCATGTGCCTCATTGTAGCGTTGCTGCGATGGGGTCATGGGCCGCCAGTATGGTGTGAGCAGCCAGGGACGGAATGGGTATCCACTGTCACCTGTGTGTAGAGGGTGGAGGTTAGTTTGGTGATCAGCATTGCCCTGCCCCAGGCCATGTAGGCCCTACCCATGTCACCTCTGACCATGCCCCTCCCAAGCTCTATGTTTGTCCGTGTGGTTTGCATACTCACCCACTAAGTGGCCAGTGGGGATGTCCCCACTCTCGAATCTGTGGCACAATGCCGACTGGTGCCAGATGAAGGCATCGTGTGCTCCCCAAGGGTGCGTGGTACAGACATTGATTATGCACCCCCTGGCATTGCACACCACCTGGCAGTTGATGCTAGCATAGCCCTTCTTATTAATATATGCGGCCCCCTCAGGGCCAGGTGGTGTGCGGATGGCCACATGGGTGCAGTCTATTGCCCCTAGCATGCCAGGCATACGTGCTACCCTGTGGAACTCCTGCATGTTTGCTGTGCACTCCGCCGGTGTGCTGGGGAAATGGATGTACTCCGCAGCATGTGGCAGCAGTGCACTGAGGAAATGGGTGAGGTGGCATGACGCTGCCAACTGGGTTATGCCTGTGGTGTCCCCTGTTGGTCTCTGGAAGGTACCCATGGTGAGCAAGTACATGCAAGCTGTCACTTTAGTCTCCATTGACAGAGCATGGCTCCGTCATGTGGATGCCTGCATCACATCACTGTACAGCTCACAGAGCCGCCTCAGAATTGCCCGATTCAGGTGGTAGCGGCCCACAATCTCAGTATCACTGTACAGCTCGAAGCTGGTGCGGGCTCAGTACTGCCTGTTGGGGGCATACCGCCGACGGGCCCTTCCACGGCCGTGTCCCCCTGCTGCCCACCTTCTCACCCCCTCTTCACTGCCTCCATCTGGATGGTGGCACTGGCCATGTCCCTGGCTTGTGTTCACCCCCCGGCAGCTGTTTCTGTGTTCCCCCCGCTATCCTGGATGCTACTTCCCCTGCACCGGGAACACCTTTCTGTGGTGGCCTCTGTGCTGTGCGGCACTTCCCCCTTCTGCACTGGCTGTGGCTCCCCACACCTTCCCTGTGCCTCTCTGTTCAGGGTGCCCTTTCCCTGGCTTGCCCTGTGTGTCCCTCCTGCCCAGTTTGACTTGCTAGAGTTTAGCCTCATGTGTCTTCACTGTAGCGTTCTTGCGCCTCTCCCTTGTTCCTTTTTATTTTGGCTCATTTCCGCTATCGCACAACTTCTGTTTGCTCCCCTATTGCGCATGGCACATATTGCTGAATATCGCACTGCTCAATTTATGCATGGTTCCTCCTCCTTCAGTTGTGCATACATTCTTTATCACTGCGCTATTGCTTAGCGCGATTTGGGGGGCGCATCTGCCTCCCGCTGAATATTGCAGAATGGCGCATTTTCAGACTTGCGCTGGAGCAACCCTATTGCACATGGCGCAACCCTTTTGAATATCTGGGCCACAGTGTCTGTGTCATCACAGAGTTATTCCACTGCAGTGAGAATATGTGTTTTTATTGTCAATGTTACATACTCACCCCATTGCATAAATATTTATACACTATAGGCCCAAAAGGGTTGCGCATGGCGCAAGAGTGTTGCGCCATGCACAACCCACTGATGCGCCCCGGCATGATATTCAAAAGGGGAAAGTGCGCGGCACAAATCCCGATGTGCCAGAGCACATCAGTAATGTATGCAGGTGCAGGTAGAGGGGCGTGCCCATGCATACTCTGCACAGCCCGATATTCAACTCAGAATGTGCGGAGCCATGCATGCGCAACCCCTACCTGCACCAGCACAAAGCTGATCAAAAAAAAAAGGAACAATGGATGGCCACCCACAGGTGAGCTGCCACATTGCAGGGTGCAAAACAGCAGCTGCCACCTGTGGGTGGCCACCCGAGCTCCGGCTGCACCTCCTGGTGGCGCCCCCCCCAATGCCCGATCGCGGGCATTAGTAAAATAAAGAAAACCCCACACATCTCTGGTGGTCCAGTGGACCACTGCCTGCCTGATCGTGGGCTTCAGTAAATTAATAGTTTATCCTATATCCCTGGTGGTCCAGTGGACCGCTACCCACCCAATCACGGGCTTAAGTGTGTTAAAAAGATAAATTCTGAATTCCTGGTGGTCCAGTGGACTGCTGCCCGCCCGATCGCGGGCTTAAGTGTAAAAAATAGATACATTCTGAATTCCTGGTGGTCCAGTGGAGCAAAGTCTGCCTGATCGCGGGCTTAAGTGTGAAAAATAGATACATTCTGAATCCCTGGTGGTCCAGTGGACCGAAGTCTGCCTGATCGCGGGCTTAAGTGTGACAGAATATTACACCTATATCCCTGGTGGTCCAGTGGACCTCACCTCCCCACCAGCCCACTGATCCCCACGCCCGCTCACATATCTGGAATGTATAGTATGGTGAATGCACGCTCATTGGCTCACGCCTGTGGACCAATGGGCGCATAGCCCTACTGACGGAGTCAGTCGGGGCGGGCGCGCGGCAGACAGGTGGGTGCTGCCACCGCTGCTGACCGGGGAGCGGTGGTGGGGATCAGTGGGCGGGTGGGGTGGGGTGTCCACTGGACCACCAGGGATATAGATGTAATATTCTGTCACACTTAAGCCGCTGATCGGGCAGACTTCGTCCACTGGACCACCAGGGATCAGAATGTATCTATTTTTCACACTAGCCCCACCGGCAGACTTCGTCCACTGGACCACCAGGGATTCAGAATTTATCTTTATCACACTTAAGCCCACTGATCGGTGGGCAGTGTCCATTGACCACCAGGGATATTGGGATCTTTTTATCTTACAAATGGCGCGATCACGCTGCAGAGGGTATTGGTCCTCGACAACTGCTGCCTGGCAGGCGCCAGGAGCAATTGCCGATCGGGACGCACCTGCATGCAATGGAGTTATAATGACATGCAAATGGCCCCATGTGCACCTTGCATACATTATGGCTCCATTTGCATGTCAGCTTTTGAATATCGCAGTTGCTGCACCTTGCACAATGGAACTTGTGCTAGCGCATCCACATGCTCCACTCTGGCCACTGGCACTGGCACAGTGCCACTGCGCCATGCACACTGCGGGTGGCCAGGGTGCGATATTCAACGATGCTGAGCCATGGTGCAGCTCCGTTGAATATCGCCCAATCAACACCCCTGCGCAGCTAAGTTGCGCTGCACCCAGGCTTGCGCCACAGCCTGGCACAGTTTGAATATCTGGGCCTTTAGTGTATAGTGGAATGCTGTTATGCATGCAATTCCATGCCTGGAATATGCTTGTTCAGCTGCAGTAGTGACATCACTACTGCAGCAGAACAACTTGGAATGCTGCCACATAGTTGCTTTCCTCTGTTCAATTCTGTGGTAGAACAGCATTCTAGAACCTCTAGAGACTTCACAAGTCAGTTTCATTGTGAAACAGAAAAAAAAAACAATGCACACATTTCACATAATACTATACATTATAAAAAATACAGGATGAGTAACTTTATGCATAACCAATGTGTTCTGTCACCTCGGGGTTCTGAGTCCCATGGACCTCTCGAGCTTCGCTCTCGAGGTCAGAGGGAATCAGAACCCCTCTGTGGCAGAACACACTGGTTCTGCCTAGTTGCCCATCCAGTATTCTCTACATATTTATTTTTGTTTTGTAATAATCGTAAAGACAAAATACTGACCAATAAAATTTTTAACTGAACTAGTGTATAAATACTATATTTTTAAAAGTTTCCTGGTGGGGATTCAGGTGGTCTTTAATGCCATGCATTACTTTATAATTAAAATCCCTACTCCTCTGTTCAAAAATGCCATATTTAGGAGGGACAGGGGACATTTTTGAGGCAGTCAGGAATTGACTAATACTTAGCCTTTACCACTGGAGGCATCTTAAAGTAAATCCACAGTGGTCATGATGGCAGCCTCGGGCTTGCCAAGGAACTTTTCCTCATCTAGAGTGGGGCTCTCATTAGTTATTCACCAATCCAAAGTATGTATATAATGTATTCCCCAAGTGGGATTTAATATATTAAATTGGTTCTTCCTCAAATTAAAATCTTCCTCAAAAAAATCTGATAATTTGTTCTTTGGAGTGTCATAATTTATTTCCACAAAAAAAAAAAAAACAAATCTGCCCTTACAAAGCTCCTTACTTTTGGCTTGGAATCTTGGCAACTAGGCTGCCTGTATTTTTACTGTTGTACAGCTAGAGTGCAGTGTGGGGACTGAAATCCCAACGTTCATTCCCAGTTCTGTAGTCGGTGCCTGAATCTCCCTTCCTGTTTGAGAAACCCTGGACTGTAATTGTGAAACACACTGACTGACTGGCACAAACCTGGGCTTTTTTCCCCTCTGCCTTTCCTTCTCTTTCTTTTTTTTCTGAAATCTCCCCTACATTTCTCCCTTCTCCCATGGCGGAGACCAAAATTATTTACCACATAGATGAAGAAGAAACCCCGTATTTGGTAAAATTGCCTGTCCCTCCAGAAAAAGTCACTTTGGCAGATTTTAAAAATGTCCTCAGTAACCGGCCTGTCCACAACTACAAATTCTTCTTCAAATCTATGGACCAGGATTTCGGGTGAGTGTTCAGCATTTCAATAAATGATTATTCATCAAAGCTGGTTAAAATCGAATATGTTTTAGCATGGGTGAAGTCTAAATCTGCTCCATTTAAATTGCGGTGCTAATTAATCGCCACCTGTTTTTTGTTAAATGGTACACTTGTTCAGTGCTGAGTAATATATATTGATAAGAAACAGCACGTCTTTATAATAGAACATGTTAAGCGTATTAAAATGCCCAATGATGAATATCTACTGTATTTATGCACGGTTCATTTTTTGGAGACCATCATGCCGTCAGTAGGCTAGAGTGTATTACGTATGGTGTCACAACATAACGACTGGCGATTTTGGTTACTTGTGTTTCGGTGCAGCTGGTTTACAAAATCAAAGTTCGCTGTCTTTATTCTGACAAGCTGACACCAGCTTGTTTTATCGTGTAGTGAAGGGTGGCCATGGCCACCGTAGGTTCTGTGGAGGCACTTGAAGTTTCCTGTCGAAGAAGTGCTACTTTCATCCCCCCAACACACATTTTAATATTTACTATATATAACCGTCTTTATTACAGAAAACATTTTGACCGACAAAAAAAAAAAAAATCATTCGGTAGCCCTGGCGATATTTTGACAGGAACCTGCACGGGCTCCTCAACCTTCCAGCTTTGTTTGTGTGTAGGGATGGATTATACCTTACTGGTTTAACATTTACATGTTTTTATGAACAGAAGTCGTGTTGTAACGCAAATGTTTTGTTCTGTGAGGTTTTATAATTTGCTTGTTAGTCTTAGGTGCTGTGCTTTTTACTGTCAACCCGGGTCAGTAGTCTGGACTAGCAAAACGTATAATTTTGTGGTCACTTTTTAAAAAATCCATATTAAGATGGTCATGCCAACCACAAATGTCTCCCTTTTCCTTCAACTGACGGGCTCGCGAGACGGTTGTCCCCGTCCTTTTCGAGTCCCCGCGCGTGGCTTCTCTTTATTTTGAGGCGACAAAAAGGCACACTGTGGCGAGAATGTTGAAGGAGGGGGGTGTTCCGTTCTTCTGTGGGTGAATGTGTTTGAATTTCCTTTTTTTTTTAAAGGGCATAATTAGTTGTCATTCTCTGTACGGTGGTGTTTCGCCCAGCCCGGGTATCAGTCCGCAGGCTGACAGGCTGCTGGTGGGCATATTTGCCCGTGTAGGGAGCTGCGTCTGTGACGTGGGTTTCCGGGTGACGGCCCGAGCGAGTCGCGGGATCTCTGCCGTGATAGGCCCAGAAATCAGCTGGAGCTACAGCGACGGAGAGACAAACAAACATGGCTGACAGGGATGCACTTCCATTAGACCTTAGCAATCAACAGCACAGGAGGAGCTATATACACCTCTCTCCCTGGAATGCACTTTCTGTTAATATGTTTGTTTTCCATAATAAACTTAATAGGGTTTCACGGATTATACCAGGCAGCAGCAATCAGCAGTGGAAAGCAAGTACTCAGCGGGAGAAAGGCTTTCTCCCTGTGGAATCCACTATAGCCAGTGCAGTTTATGTATGGAAAAAGTTACATAAGGGTGCCTTTCCAGCAGCTGTCAGGAGTAAGCAGGGGCCAAGACGAATAAAACAAACTATTTTACCATGTTATGACATAAAAGTGTTTTGCAGGAATGCACTTCCTTCACCTATTAATCAGCAATATCACTGTTACTATCTGTTGAGGGAGAACTGTGGACTGGAATGTTGTTTTATAGCTGTTTCCAGCTATTTTCCAATCATATCAGAAAGTAGTTCTTGGTCTCGTAGTCAGTGATATGGGGGCATAACATCATCTGTATGAAAATGATGTTTACTGTAGCTGTTGTGCCTCCATAGGTAATCAGGAACCCACTGATGGCCATTCCCAAACACCCTTATCACTTTCCAGATGGATAAACAGATTGTCCTTCCACAGCTGTGAAGATTGTCGCTGTGGTTACCCCTAGCAACAGCTGCTTTGAAAAATAATCTGTAGTGGACAGCACTGGATTGCCTTCAAAAAATGCATCCTTCACATTTGAGCACCTTTCCATGGCCCCCCTCCTCAAACACACACACACACAAACACACAATATCCACCATTGGTAGAAAGTTTGCTGACTACTTTCATCCACAAACCTCATGGTGAAAATCATCCATTGCCTCCTTATTATAGATTCATTTTTTTTAAAATAAAGGTAAATGGGGTCTATAAGAATTGTCTCTTCACTATTAAGAGTGCTGTCTAGAACTTGAAGCAAGGCTGAGTACTTCTGGAACACTAAGGAGTCCCAAGATGATACTGTTGATTAGCAAAGAATCATTGCACAGACTCCATTAACTTTTTATTAATGTACATTTTGTCGTGGCTTATTGGTTACAAATAAAATAAGCAACTAAAATCCAGTGATATGATTGGTCAGTAGCTAACTCCACGTGCCTTCAGCCCACAGAGAGTGTGTGTAGTAATTACGCAAGAGCAACACTCCCTGTCATGTGTTATTGCTTACCTAATCATTTCATTTGTTCTTTCTCAGTTATCGGTTATTTCAAAAGAGTTTGGGAAGGCAGGGCATAACTCAGAGGCAGGTAGATTATGAGTGCCACAGGTTCAACAGACTCCCCCCAACCAAGAACTGGCCAATTATGATACCCAATATTCACAATAAAAATTAGTTATTTTTAAAGGGCTGGCAGTATAGCCTAGGGGTTAGAGGAATGAGGTGTGAACGAGCTTGGTACATCCAGTAGACTAGACCTGAGTTTGATTTTCACAACCTCACTTGCATACTGTGTGACTCTGAGCAAGTCTCTTAACCGCCCAGTGCTCCCAGGCCGCCCCTGAAAACAGGCACTTGTGCCTAGTGGGCCTTACCTGGTTACCAAAGACTTAAATAAATAAAGTATGTCCATATTTTAAATGCATGTCTCCAACAGTAAATTTACAAGTGCAGCAGTCAGGACACACTGGGAATATAGGACAAATCTGGGCAAAGATCAATAGCATTTTACAGAGTGCTGTTACAGGGCTGCTGGAAAAGTCATATCAGAATTTCATTTCAGCAGTGATCTGCTGTCTAAGAACAAATCTCTTGTTTTCCCAGATGTACTTTAAAAAATACATTACTGGTGCATACCTGCATTAAATGTGTATCACATATAGATGTAGGCAGGCAGACAGAGTCCAGTCATAGGTTGGGTTACCACCTTTTAAGAAGCCCAAAGTGGTACATTTCTTACTGAAACATGATTTTTCGCAGGACAGTACGTAACCTCGACCAATGCAACAGACTTGTTTTTCTCTATAGAATCAGAATTAAGGTTAAGTATTTTTTCTTGTTTTTTGAAAGGACCATTTTGAAACTGGCAAGAGGGTTTGGAAAACACAGAATAGTTAAATGGATTCTGGTTAAGTGATTGGGTCGAGCAACAATTAACATTTGTTGAGTGCTATGTTATTGTTTATTTACTTTCTGTTGTTTAACATGTTTTATTATAGGTATTGTGTTTGTCTAATTCATCGATTGTCAGAAAATGTGACCAGTACTGGATGATGATGATGCTCACTCTGTAAGCTCTTCCATTTGTATGACATCAATGCTCATTAAAACAGAAGTGCTTATAGAGTGAGGATCGTTGACATTTTTCAGGAAGTAAACATGGAAACATAGAATTTGTCAGCAGAAAATGACCGTTTGGCCCATCCAGTCTGCACAGTTTTTTCCCTGCCTCTTGTGTCCCAGCAGTCCTTCAGTGACCCTCCCCCACCCTTTTTATTCACCAATATTCCCCTCTTTCGAGCCCATGCGTGTTTAACCCCATACCACTTTTTATCCCTGTTACCTCTTCTGAGAGACTGTTCCAGGTGTCCACCTCTCTTTCAGTGAAGTAGTATTTCCTTGCATCCCTCTTAAATTCCACCTTCTAGTTTTGTTGCATGCATGCCCTCTTGTTCTGTTGCACGTTTTCATCTGAAACAGTAATTTAAGTAAGCCATTTAATTTATGAGAACATCTAAAGTAACAAATAGTATTTCTGGCACTGGGTGGGTAGGTACTAAAGAGCTGGGTACAGGCTAAATTAGAAATGATAGATGCATAAAACAGGTAATTTGATACCTTTTATTTGACCAACAGAGATTTACAGAAAATCCTTAAGCTTTTGAACCTACAGAGTTCTTTGTCAGAAGGGAAATGCTTCTAACAAAGAGCTCTGTAGGTTTGAAAGCTGATTTTCTGTAAGGCTCTCTTGGTCCAATAAAATGCATCAAGTCACCTATTTTGTTCATCATATTGTAAAAGGACCACTTCAGCAACAGACAATTTAGAAATGATAGAGAAATGGAAAACTTGTGGGGTTTTTGGGGGGTAGCTGCTGAGCATCTGTTTAACTAGAGATTTTGGTGCAAGAAAAGTTGTTGTATTTTCTGTGACCTTTGAACTGTGGTGCAGCACTATTTGAGTTTGTATAGAATACCATACTCGGCAAGGTTTCGTCTGGCCATACACAATAAAGACTTGCTAATTAGAGTTGGCGAATCAGTTGTGATGTGGTCCAATTTCATCTCTTCCCAGTTTCCTCTAAAAATTTCTCCTATACCTATAGTTTCTCAGAACTATTGGCGACTGATAAAACATTTGCTTTGGTTGACTGTCCTGTCTTAACTCTCCATCCCATGTGAAGATCTAAACACATAGCTATATATGTACCTATATATTGTAACTCACTGCTCATTGTGTCTGATATTTGTACTTCCATTCTACGTATGATGTACTCTGTACCGATGTACCTATGAATTGTGTTGTTGTTATGCCTTGTTTTTGATATTGTGTTTTTGGTGACTTTGTTTAAAATGGACATCCTTGCAAATGAGCTAACTCAATGGATCTTATCCCTTCACAATAAACTGAACTGAACTGAACACATTACTAAAACCACATTTACCCCCAGTTGGCCAAGTCTGGTCTCAAAAGTGTGGCCAACAAGGTAGTAGACCAGTTTAGACTTTTTTTTAGATTTTTTTGAAATACAAAACAGAACTGTATTCTTTAGATGTTGTCAGACCTCTGTTATATTTTAAAAAAGGACTAAAATTGACCTGTTGGGCTGTTAACAGGGTCTCTTTAAAAGTAACATTATGCACAGCTATCTTTGCCAAAGTGAAATAAGATCTGCTTGAACCCATCTTTAAATAGAGCAGCTAGAAAATGAAAACTACTCTAGGAAAGCTTTCATGAATTGTGAGCAGTTTAACAAAGGGGGTGTGGTCCGAATGTAGTAAGGCCAGAGAAAGCCATGTTAAACTACTTTAAAAAACTGGAGTTATTTCAATCTAGGGATCAACACAAAGCGTCACTGAAAATAAAAGCCATACTGAATCACGACTGTCTATAGTGAAACAGTAGAGGAGTTAAAAGAAGCCAAAATAACACCATGAAATGTGCTTTGTGAATAAAGCCTATTATGGCCTAAAACGTCATTGTGGTCTGGGGGAAACTGTGAAAAACCAAATTTATAGATACATATCCGCTTATATGTCATCTGTGCTAGAGAAATACAAAATCACACATACCCCATAATGCAAAGCATCATGGGCTGTGTATGCAAATCACCACAAAATATTATGCTGGTTCAACTTTAAGCAGAAGTGTGTGGTGTCAAAAGCTCTTCACACAGTCTGCAAAGGGTGCCAACACTGGTGGCACCCTTTGCAGACTGTGAGAGGCCTTTCAGCACCATGCATTTGTGCTTAAAGTTGAATCAGCATAATATTTTGTGGTGATTTGCATATACTGTACATCCCATGATGCTTTGCATTATGGGGATATGTGTGATTTTGTATTTCTTTGAAACTTGTCTTCTTACCCCAGGAGTCTTTTAGCATCAGTAACTTTGTTGCACTTAGCTGGCTAGGTGCAACTGCCCCAGAGGTGTGCCTTTAAGATATATTTAAATGCACGTAGGGCCAAGCCAGTCAAAAGACAGGAGGAGGTGTGAGCTGAGTGAAAGTTGTTGAATGCTTCAGAATTTTTTTTCTGCTGGACTGAGCAATATTGCCTCTGAGGTGTCTCCCAGCTTTCCTTGTTGACAGCCTCCTAGTGCTTATCTGGATAAAGTTTTCCTCATAAATTATTTCCTTTAGTGTACTGAGTGAAAGTTTTACTTTTTCATTAGCAGTGTGCAAATTTTTTATATTAGCGCGATGGCGCTATTTTGACTATTTTTACTGTGACTATTTAGTTTAAAGCCTAATTTTATCACAGGTGTGTATTTTCCACGGTTTCCTTCATTTTGGGGACAAATTCTTGTGGGAACCGTTGAATTAGGGACAGTTGCCTTATTTTTTACCTCAGACCTCACGGGGTTTACCACGAGGCGACTGCAGTAGATTTCTAATTTAAACAGCGCCTGGGGGTTTTCTCTCTAGATTGTCAATTACGAGGAAAGCTTTTTTGTTATATTACTGGACCTTGGTATCATCTGTGTCAGGAATGTCCATAAGGGTCCAGCAGCCACCTGTGCGCAGTTGAGTATTACTGGGTTTCTATTAAGATTAGCACTGGTATAGATCCTATTTTTACAACCAAAAAAAAAAAAAAAAAGGCACTAGTAATTGACAGAGTTTATTAACTGGGGCAGGACTGGCCGGTGGCATTTTCACAGAAACCTGCACTCAGTTCGTAGGTCCAGAACTGGTTTGCTTTGCTTAAATTGGCAAACATAGCAGACAAACCTTTGATTATTATGGCTGAGGATAAATCAAAGGCTTCTGATGAGGGGCCATTCAAAAGTACTAATACCAAAAGCAGAGGTGCTGAGGAACCCTCCAGATCCCAGCCAAAAAATAAAGCTTCCAACGATGAAGTTCCTCACAAATTGAAAAATAATAAGAGTGATGAAAAAGGAAGCTTGATCAAGCCTCTGATGAAGTGGCTAAAAAGAAACTCTGTCAAGACAGATATGCGTCCGTTGCTCCTGGGAAAGCCAGTAGCGAGACAACAGGCAGCTTAAAGCATACAGAAAAAACAAAACACAAACTGCACAGGTTCTTCCGTCAGTGCAAGATATGAAAAAAGCACGGCAACTGTTTCAGAACCTTCAAAAGATCTGTCCTCAATTTACTGGGGCTGGCAAGCACTCTTCCACAGTTCTCTCTTCTGTAGACTGTGAGGGTGATGCAGATGATGATCAATTTTATGATGCCCCTGACATGGATTTTGAGGGCCTTGAGCCCCAGGAGTCCCCAGACCCTCACCTTGGGGATCCCCCAGGTGACCACGAGGATCCTTCCTCTATGTTTACATTTATACAAAACATGCTGGATACCCTGGACCTCCCTATGCAGGAGCCCAACTAGGATGTCGATGAAGACAAAGATTATAAGGAGATGAAAGGTCTTTCATCCTCAAAGACCCTGGTCGTCCCTGTCTATAATGCATTTAGAAAAAATAACATGAAGGTGCTTCAACACCCCACTTCGGTATCAGGGGTTGATAAGCGGCTTGAGAGAAAATATAAATTGTCTAAAAATGGTACCGCATTCCTCTCTGCACACCCTAGCCATGAAAGTATAGTGCAGCAGGCAGCTTGTGAGAAAGCTGGCATCTCCTTGTCTCCCCTTTCCCTTGACAAAGATTCCAAGAAAACTGACTTTATAAAAAAAAAATGTATGCCACAGCTACCCTGCTTCTCAGGCTTTCTTCTTACATGACATTCACAGCCAAATATCAGAAAGCCCTTTGGAAATCTATCCAGGCTATCACCTGCAATGGATCAGATTCTGTGGTGCAAGAGCTGGTGGATACGTCATACAGTAAATTGCCCAGGAAACTACTATGTACCAGTTCCACATGGCAGATGACAACAGTGAGGTAGCCTCTAGGGCGATGGCCCATGCCATCTCTCTGAGACGTTTCACCTGGCTTAGAACAACCAGTCTGACCACAGACACTCCAAACAAGGCCATGGATTTTCCCTGTGATCAAAATATGTAGTTTGAGCCGGCCCAATGGCGCTGAGGGTTGAGGCATTGGATGCCACAACTTGCGCCATGTCGGCGACAAGGGTTCGAGAGCAGGCCGGGAGCCAGGGTCGGTGGGGAGGAAGAGATCAAGCGTCCATGAGGGCTGCTCTCTTCCCAGGGGTGGGACGGGATACGACCGCTCGAGTGACCTCTGGCAGCGGCGGAGGTAGCCCAAAGCTGGCGTCATGGCGTATGCCTGGGGTGGAGCCGTGGCAGCTGCGTTCACCATGACAGCTGGGCTCTGGGGATCTCTGCATAAAGGAAAAAAAACTAATCACGAGAGGTGAAGCGCCCTCCACAGACCACTACTCGTGATACGGCCGTCTCGAGCTCAGGCTGTCGTCCCCCGCCCGTGACTCAACACTAAGAGAAAGAATGCCCTGGTTGGGGGCGGCCCTTCCCCGGAGGGTAGACCCGGGGGATGCCCGGAGTCGGAAAGGAGCCTGTGGAACACCGAGACACGTTGGGAGGTAGAGACTGGGGATCAGGAGGTCGCTGGAGAAAGTTCGGAGGTGAGGGGCAATAAAAAGAGTTCGAAAAAAAAAGATGTTTGATTACAGAACCACTGACTATGTATTTTGTTTACAGATGTATGTAATTAATTCTGGATCACCCCTGAAAAAGGGATTGTTTCAGTCTCAGTGGGCCTACCCGGACATCAAAATTTAAATAAAATAAAATAAATACATGAAAAAAGTCGATGAGTACAAGGCCTCCTGGCAGAGCCACTCATCCAAGCCTAAACCCGCCACCCCTCAGCGATCCCGTCCTAGGGGCTGTAGGGGCAGAAGTTTTGTTCCCAGGCCTTACAGTCCCTATTCCCAATCTGACTTTAGTCAGTACAGGGGGTCTTTCAGAGGCAGGGGCAGAAGGGGCAAAAGAAGAGCCACCTCTACCCAGCCATCTGCATCTCAGTCTAAGTCCTGATGTGAGTGTCAAGGTTGCCTCCCCATTTCCGGTTGGAGGCAGACTCTCTCACTATCTTCAGCACTGGTCCCTCATCACGTCGGACAAGTGGGTGCTGGAGACAATGGAGAAGGGTGTCATTACAGTTCAAGCAGCTGCCAGACCTCAAGCATACCCAGGTGTCAAGACCTCTGTCCCCTACACAGATACTGCTGTTGGAAATGGAGGTACAAAACCTTCTGGCTTTATGAGCAGTGGAGAGGGTCCCCAACCACGAGAAGGGCAAGGGCCTCTATTCCAGGTATTTTCTGACACAAAAGAAAACTGGGGAGTGGCGACCTATCTTAGATCTCAGATATTTAAACAAGCATCTGAAAAAAAGCAGTTTCAAAATGGTCATTCTGTCAGTGGTCATACAGTCCTTACAGCAGGGAAACTGGCTAGCCTCCCTTGACTTAAAGAACGCTTACTTCCACATACTCATAAGGAGATCTCACGAGACGTTTCTCAGATTCAAACTTCCTTCAGGTCACTATCAGTTCACCACAATGCCCTTCGGGCTGTCCTCGGCCCCAAGAGTCTTTACCAAGTGTCTCGCAGTGGTAGCAACACATCTCAGAAGACTGGGTGTTGCTCTCTACCCCTATCTGGACGACTGGCTCATAGTAGCAAATTCTCTTTGCCAGGTCAAGGAATCTCTTTCCCTCACAGAATGCACTCTGGAGTCTCTGGGTTTTTTGGTAAATCTAAAGAAATCTCACCCGGAACCCACCCAGCTGCTCACCTTCATAGGGGCCCAGCTGGGCACTCAGAAGGGATATGTTTAACTCCTGCAGGAAAGAATTCAGAGTGTCTCTATCCTAAAGCTGGTCTCCAGGCTCATCACTTCTGGGAGGTCCTACTTGGAACCACGTGACAGGCAGGAGGTATACAGACTTCTGCAGGGTGGTTATACCCTCCCACTCATTTCCTCCAGATGTCAGCTTACTTCCTGCTTGTCTAGTGGCAGGAGCTCTACAGGACCTCTGTCACAGGAGTGACAGAACCAGAGACTTCTTCTGTGAGTCTACGTCTTTTTCTACTTTTTGACCAAGGTCGCTAGCGCTACTGAGCGCTAGCGCAGGGACCCCAGTCTCAGCCTTGCAAGCTATACAGACGGGCTCCCTGCTCCCTCTCTCACCACATGCAGCCCTTCTTCCTGTACTATGAGCCCCCCCCCTTCCTGGATTGATGAGGAGTCACAACGTGACTGGGGCCAGCAAGATCAGTGCTCTTACGGCGCACATGTCAAGACTCCAGGCATTTTTTGGCACAGCAGCCACCTCATCGATGAGCACATGAAGGATTCGGCTCATCGACGGGCACCCGAAGCTTCTCTCCCGTCGACAGTCACGGGACTCTTAGACTGTCGACGTGCCTGCCAGTCAGAGAGTCTCATGGTCACATCGGGCTCTCTGACGCTGGACAACTAGCACGGGAATATTAGCGCTCTTAAGGCAGGTGGAGAGGCAGGCAATTAGGAGGATGAAAGGGGGCAGATCGTTACTCTCCTCGTTGACGAGCATCACCTGCTCAGCTCGTCGACAGATCGTATTGATAGGAACCAAAACCTTGAAGGGACTGGAATGCACCAAACTCAACTTTCAAGACAATAACTATATTTAAAAAAAATATTTTAAGAAGTAGTATCATGGCATCAACAAAGGACAGACCCCCCCAAGAAGCAGAAAGTGCCACAAGTGCAGAACACCCATGCTGGCCACATTCGCAGGGTCTCTGTGTGTCAAACGTGACAGTGCAACCTCTCCAGCCTGGGACGAGGCAGACGAGGCATCTGCCTCCAAATCTCAGGATCTGTGAGACCAGCTCGGGGGTCAGGGGCAGTCCCCCATGATAGAGTGGCATCGCCACTCTGCTGGGGCTCTAGCCCCGGATCTAATAGAGAAATTGAAAAGAGCCTTTACCCTGAACCCCTCATATTTCACCGTCCTTCAGCAGTCTCCAGAGCCCAGGACCCATAGGAAAGCCCCCTGCAATTGCACTCCCTTCCCATCCTCGGATGAGGACACCCCTCACTCCTCACGGCACGACAGGAGGAGAAAGTGGCCCAGATCCAGGCTTTCTGCCTCTGGGGGGTCTGTCCTTTGTTGAGGCCAAGATCCAGACCCAGGGACACAACCCAAGGGAAGCACAGACGGGACAGGTCACCCTCAGGGTCCGGCTGTTCATCCCTAGAAGAGGGGGAACTCCCAAACTCGGATTCCAACTCAGACGCCTCACCAGCAAGAAACTTTGATTTGGAAGATCTAGATTTTTTCATTAAAAAGGTGTCCGAGGAGATCCACCTGAGCTCACCTTCCCCAGAGCCCAAACGAGCGAAGACAGCATTCCGGCTTGTGCCAGTTTCAAAGCCAGTGACTGCTTTCCCTCTCCCTCTAGCCATAGAGGACCTCTTAAAGGAGGAATGGCAGGGAACCGAGCGTTCTTTCCCCTTCCCTTGCCGCCTAATCAAACTACTGAAATTCAACAAGAAGCCTTCAGAGAACTGACTTGACTGTCCTAGGATAGACCCTCTTATTTCAAATCTCACAAAAAAGACAGTTATCCCAGCAGAAGGTGGAGCCTCTCTGTGGGACCTGGTGGATAGGAAAGTGGACATCTCTCCAAAGAAAGCTTTTCAGTCCACTGCAACCTCATTCAAGGCAGCTACGGCTAACCTCTACTTGGCTAGGGCTGCACTCTCGTGGGCCACTGATCTGGCATTCCAGCTTGCTGATGAGCCAGAGAAGAATCATCCCATTTTACAGCATTTACAGCTCATGGGGCTAGCTTCAGCCTATTCGGCTAACGTATCAGAGGAGGCAGTCAGGCGTGCAGCAAGGGCTATGTTTTACCAGACCTCAGCTTGACACAACCTATGGCTGCGGGCTTGGCAGGCAGATGCTTCCCCGAAGATGCATTTGGTAAATGCCCCTTACAAAGGAGGCCTTCCTTTCAACTCAGCTCTAAAGGAGATGGTCAAGGAATCTGGAGAAATGGCGAAAGTGCGAATGCCGCAATCCCGGGGAAGGAACAAGCCCTGGGCCTCCGGATCCAGACAGAATTTTTGTGCCCAAAATTATTCCAGGGATCAGAACAAGTAGACTCCAAGCAGACGATCCTGGTTCAACTCACGCAACCAACATAGCTTCCGAGGTGTCAGGGGAGGCACCCAAGATGCCGAGGGCGACTCCAGAAAATCACAGTGAGGACTCATGGACCCATCCTCACGTCGGGGGCAGGCTTTCCAGCTTTTTCGAGGAATGGGTCCACACCACCACGGACAAGTGGGTGTTAGACGTAATTCGCGAGGGTTACTTCATCGAGTTTGATTCCTGCCCCCCCCACCCCACATAGTGCCCTTGCCAATCTCAGGCAATCCAGTAAAATGAGCGCCGACCCTGCAAGCGATTACAGTTCTCATATAGGCAGCAACAATCAAACAAGTCCCCACTCCAGAAAGGAACAGAGGAGTTTACTCCCTATTTTTCATGGTGCCAAAACGCTCAGGGGGCTTCCGGCCAGTGTTAGATCTCAAGTTTTTAAATGGCTTTGTTCATCACAGAACATTCATGATGGAGACCCTGTCTTCCATCATCCTAGAAATCCATCAGGGGGACTTTTTGGCCTCAAGTAGATTTACAAGATGCTTATCTGCACATTCCCATCTGGAAAGCACACCGTCAATTTCTAAGACTCAAAGTGGAAGGTCACCATTTTCAATTCACAATGCTGCCCTTCAGCCTGTTCACAGCCCCCAGAGTCTTCTCCAAAGTCCTGGTGACAGTGGTCACTCGCCTCCGAATACAAGGGATCCAGCTTTTCCCATATGTGGATGACATTCTCATCAAAGCCCCAGGGTACGATCAAGCAGTTCAAGCAGTGATGGAGGTCACCCGGTGCCTTTCCACTCTGGGGTTCCTAATCAACCAGAAGAAGAGCTCTCTGCAACCATCACAGTCTCTGAGCCATCTGGGGATGAATATCAACATGATCCAAAACAAAGTTTTCCCCACAGAGTCGAAATTCAAAGAACTGAGGGCTCTCATCTACAAATTCCAAGCAGCTCAATCTCTGCCGGCCCGCTCCTTCATGCAACTCATAGGGACAATGGTCTTCCTGGCCGACTCAGTCCCCTGGGCACTAGTCCACATGCGACCTCTCCAGTCAGGTCTCCTCCAGCAGTGGTTCCAGTCGAGGGGCACAGTGGACCAGAGGATTCAGGTATCTCACCAGGTGAAGGACTCCCTGATATGGTGGACTCAGCAGAGCAACATCATGAGGGGTATCAGTCTGGGACACCTTCACCAAATTAGAGTCACCACCGATGCCAGTCTCTGGGGGCTCGGAACAGCTCTCGACACAGGGCAAGTGGTCTCTGGTGGAGTCTTGCTACAGCATCAATATACTGGAGACGCGGGCAGTCTGCCTGGCACTGCAGCAGTTCAAGACACAGCTTTCCCACCGGGACGTCCTCATCCTTATGGACAATTGGACGACAATGGCATACATCAACTGCCAAGGAGGCACAAAGAGCTCTCGGATGCTGCGAGAGGCTCTTCTTCTCTTTCAGTGGGCAGAAGACAACCTGGGAAGTTTAAGGCGGCATACATCCCAGGCCAGAAAAATTTCAAAGCAGATTGGCTAAGTTGAAAGGACATCCTACCAGAGGAGTGGGAGCTCAACAACAGCGCCTTCCAGCTAATCACAGCACGGTGGGGCCACCCGCAGCTAGATCTTTTTGCCTGCCAAAAAAATTGCAGAATTCCAAGGTTCTGCTCTCTCTCATCAAGGATGAGAAGGCCATGGCACAGGACGCCTTCTCCATCAACTGGGGTCAGTTCGATCTCCTGTATGCCTTTCCTCCAATTCCGATCTTATCAAGGGTACTGCACAAGATTGCCCAAGATCAAGCAGAGATAATTCTGGTTTGCCCGCGCTGGCCCCACAGACCGTGGTTTCCCCAATTAGTCCAAATATCTCTTCATTCTCCCCTGGTGTTCCAAGTAAGCCCAGAACTACTACATCAGGGACCGGTGCTGCACCCAAGTCCTCACAGTCTGTCCCTCTCGGCGTGGAGACTGAGCGGGAAACTCTCAAGGAGTTAGGTTTCTCTGCACCTGTCATAGAAGCGATGATTCAATCCAGGCAGGCCTCATCCTCTAGGGTTTATTATAGGATCTGGAGAAAATTCCTGTTCTGGTTACGAGACACCTCTCTACTGGATGACTCTGTGTCTCTGCCTACCATCCTTCAGTTCCTTCAGGAGGGTTTTGACAAAGGCCTCCAACCGGCTACCTTAAGTGTCCAGGTGTCTGCTTTAGGGGCGCTCCTGTTAGCAGACTCAGGTGAATCTTTAGGAGCTCTTCCTCATGTTCAGCAATTTCTGAGCAGCAACCTTGAAGCGTCCTCCAGTAAAACCTGTATTACCACATTGGAGGCTCAACCTAGTATTCAAAGCACTCACCAAGCCCCCTTTTTAGCCCTTAAAGGAGGCATCCTTACTTCATCTCACTATGAAGGCCATCTTTCTTAATGCAATCACCTCAGCCTGACGCATCAGTGAGATAGGAGCCCTATCATCCAAAGAACCTTACACTATATTTCATCAAGACTCAGTAGTTACGTGGACAGATCCGGCCTTTTTACCAAAGGTGAGTCTCCTTTTCACTGCAGCCAAGTCTTGAACATTCCCTCATTCTGTCCGCACCCCAAGAATGAGAAGGAGAGAGAATTTCTCACGCTTGATCCATGGAGAGCACTCAAAATTTACATCAGGAGATCTGACTCAGTCCATAAGACTTCAAGGCTGTTCATCCTTACATCAGGCCTGAACATGGGTAAGAAGGCATCAAAGGACTCTGTTGCTAGGTGGATTCATTTCACAATCGCCATGGCCTACCAGAAGGCCAGGATTGACCTGCCGGGACCAGTGCGGGCACACTCAACCCAAGCGATGGCTACGTTCTGGGCGGACTTCAGAGAGACTTCCCCGGCAGACTTATGTAGAGCGGCCACATGGTCATCCATCCATACCTTCGCAAAATTCTACAAGTTGGATGTTACCACCTTGGCTGAGGTGTCCTTTGGCCGCAGGGTTCTCCAGGCAGTGGTGGACCCATAAGGGACTATGGACATTCTTCCCACCCAGGAAGTGGAGGGATGTACTGCTTTAGTATATCCCAGAAGTGATGAGCTCAGAGACTAGCTTTAGAAGAGAGAAAAATAGAAATTTAAACACCTGTAAATTTTCCTTCTCCGACTGCTGGTCTCCAGGCTCTGTCCCTCCCAGAATGCTGAAAGTTGGTCTCTGGCCGCAAGTTACACTAACCTTTCTTTTGTTTGTTTCCAAGTTATGCGTTTCCTCAGAGGACAAAGGCTATAGAAGTACTGACGTCTGGAGGAAATGAGTGGGAGAGTATAACCGTCCTGTAGAAGTCTGTATACCTCCTGCCTGTCACGTGGTTCCGGGAAGGACCTCCCAGAAGTGATGAGCCCGGAGACCAGCAGTTGGAGAAAGAAAATTTACAGGTATTTAAATTTCTCTTTCCTTTCAGTGACAGATTCTTTCGCCCAGGGACAGCCAAGACCAGCCAGACATTTCCTCAAACTTCTGGGACATAAGGCCTCTATGACTGCAGTAGTCCAAGGGGTCAGGTACAGGATGAGACTCCTGCAAGCCTACCTCAGAGCTCGCTGGTCTCAGAGAAGTAACACATTTTCAAAGTTGATACCTGTGTTGGAGCAGTTCCTCCAAAACTTGCTGTGGTGGAAGAACCCTGCAAATCTGCAGGCAGGGGTTCCCGTTCAAGCTCCTCTTCCCACAAAGGTGATCACCACAGATGCCTCCCTTTTGGGCTGGGGAGCTCATTTTAGACAGTGCCTCTGTAAGCAACAACTGGACTCCCGAAGAGTCACAGTTGCACATAAATCTTTTGGAACACAGAGCAGTCTTACTAGCTCTTAAAGCTTTCGCTCCCAGCATAGAAGGGCAGGCGGTTCAAATTCGAACGGACAACGCCACTGCAATGTTCTACAAAAACAAGCAGGGTGGTACCAGATCAGGAATACTCTGTTTGAAAGCTCTGAAGCTCTGGTCTCTAGCATTTTCCCTGGGAGCCAGCCTCTCAGCTATTCACCTCCCAGGCAAATTCAATACTCCGGCGGATGCTCTAAGCCGCATCAGTCAAGGTCAGAGCGAATGGACACTGAACAAGCAAGTGCTAGCCACAGTGTTGAGGCGGTAGGGCACACCAGACGTGGATCTGTTTGCCTCTCTTCTCAATTTTCAGCTTCCTCAGTACTGTTGCAGGCCCCCCAGTTCCAGGAACACTTCCTCTGGATGCCCTGATCCTGGACTGGTCAGGGAGGTTCCTGTTCAAATTTCTTCCCTTTCCCCTGATATTCAGGGTTTTGCTGAAACTCAGACAGCAGCCTGCATCAATGATCCTAGTGGCTCCGGCCTGGCCCAGGGAAGCCTGGTACCCTCTGCTTCTCTCAATGTCCTGCAATAGGCCCATTCGCCTGCCTCCAGCTCGCTCCCTGCTGACCCTTCCTCAGACAAGAGTGCAGCACCCAGACATACACTCTCTTCACCTCAGGGCCTGGTTCTTGATGAGTTAGAGTTTTCATCCCCACAGTACTCTGAACAGGTTCTTAAGATACTGAGGATGGCTAAAAAACTGAACACTAAGAAGACTTATGCAGCCAAATGGAAAAGGTTTTCTCTCTGGTGCAAGAGCGAAAAAGTCAAACCCCTATCAACTTCAGACCCTCAGCTGCTAGACTACCTGGTACACCTACAGGCGTCAGGCTTGAAACCATCTTCACTCAAGCTACACCTGGCGGCAATTTCAGACTACCTTTTGGTGGGAAAGAAGAAATCATTTTTTTCCCACAACATTTTTAAACAGTTTTTCAAAGGCCTCTTGCACCTCCAGCCACCAACCAGGGAGCCTTTTCCTCCTTGGAGCCTGAACCTTTGTAGAGATGGGCTCATGAATCCTCCTTTCAAGCCTATGTCCACGGCCCACATCAAGTTTTTAACTTGGAAGACCGTCTTCCTGGTGGCCATTATGTCTGCCAGGAGGATTTCAGAGCTACAGGACCTGTGCACTGAGCTGAATTATATCATCCCTCACAATGATAAAGTTGAGCTCAGGGCAAATAGGAAATTTCTGCCAAAGCTGGTTTCAGAGTTTCACTTGAACCAGTCCATTACTCTGCCTATCTTCTTTACTGAGCCATCCACTCCTGGCAAGCAAAAGCTCCACAGCTTGGATGTCAAAAGAGCCGTCTTTCACTACCTAGAGCATACTAGACAGTCCAGAGGCTCTTCCACTCAGTTTTTCCTCACCTACGGGGATGTAGGCAGAGGAAGACCAGCTACCAAGAGAATTATTTCTCGTTGGTTGGTCTCTTGTATTAGATTCTGCTATGAGAAAGCTGGTCAGCAGCCTCCAGTGGGGCTCAGGGCCCATTCTACCAGGGGCACTGCAGCCTTGCTTGCAGCAGCAAGGAACATTCCCCTACTGGATGTCTGCAAAGCAGCTACCTGGAAATCTGTGCACACCTTTGTGAAGCACTACAGTTTGGATGTGCAGACCAGATCTGATGCCAAATTTGGCAGGGTGGTTCTGCAGAGCCTCTTTCCTAAGTAGGTTCTCTGCCCACCTCCCACTTGGTACTGCTGGGTAGTCTGCAAAAAAGTTACTGATGCTAAAGGACTCCTGGGGTAAGAAGAAAAAATCACTCACTACAGTAATCTTTCTTCCAAGGGGTCCTTTAGCATTAGAAAGCTCCCACCCTTCCTCCCCAGTTCACCTGTCGGAGAAGGGTTCTTATGTCACCTTTTACCAAATTTGGAGTTTCTTATTGATGAGTTTTTAGCCCGTGTTGCTGTTGTTTCTATTTCCACTTTTGTGGACATTTGCATGTTTTTTTAATCCTGTTGATTCTTTTTTGGGGCATTTGCCCTCGTTTTTCCTTGAAAAAATTCTGAAGCATTCCACAGCTCTCACTCAGCTCACACCCCCTCCTGTCGTTTGATTGGCTTGGCCCTACGCTCATTTAAATATCTCTTAAAGACACACCAACGGGCAGTTTCACCTGGCCAGCTAAGTGCAAAAAAGTTAGTGATGCTAAAAGACCCCTTGGAAGAAGAAGATTACTGCGGTGAGTAATTTTTTCTTCCCAGCCAATGCCCTTTGGGGTAACCCTTGCCTCAGTGCTTGCACACTAAGGTTCTTTATCTGTGTTAGAACTGTATTCACTGTCCTGTGCTTCTTTATAAACTATGCATATTATTATAAAACAGGATCTGTGTCCCCTAGACTTTTTCTGCTCCGGCTGCTTTTTACACTTAGCATCACGATCCTCTGCTTGTGACATTAGACTCTGTTGTTGTGAAAATGATCATGAAGTCATAAACGGACTCAGTAGAATATGAGTCCTACTGTAGTTGCCATCGAACACTGGTTTTTGAATTTATCTTACCATTTATTTGCTTATTTTATGTGTGCATTGATGTATTATTATGACCTGGAAATGAGCCTCATCCCAGCGGGGCTTATCTGGTCATAGAAACAAAGAATCCATCAACAAGAAAAAGACCCATTGGCCTGTTGTGGCTGCCCATTCCTACCTAACTCTGCAAATTCAGAATGAATAAAATAACTAAATACTGGTGTGCACAATCACCCATATGTTACATATTTTTACTGTTCATTGTCTTGTCTGTAAAATCATTGGCGGCAAAAGAGGACTGCTTGGCCCTCCAAGTCTGCCCAGATGGTCCCTACCTAGTCCGTCTCCACAGACCCTAACTGGTTTCCGACAACCCTCTCTTCTCATTTTTGTATTAAAATATTTTATTGAGATTTTTCGTTAATAGTACAACATCAGACCTAGCAAAACGTTATTCAAACAGTGACGCCAACATATAGCTGTGAAAAATACATGCATAACTCACCAGGGAAAGACCGGCCTGGTGGTGCTGACAGTTGAGGTGCTGGACGCCACACCTCGCGCCACGCCGGTGACCCAGGTTCGGGAACAAGCCAGGGCCGAAGGGGGTCAGCAGGGGAGGGAAGAGATCAAGCATCTGGAGGACAGCTGTCCCTTCCCGGGGAGGGTTCCAGGGCTTGCATCGCTCTGTAGCAACATCTGGCGGCTGTTGGGTGCAGCAGAAAGCACTTGGTGCAAAAGGTAATGGGGAGGAGGTTGGCAGGTGTCGGCACGCTGTGCCTAGCCACCATTGCACATCTGAGCTCCTTGGGGACAGGAAAAGTAAGAAAAAACCCTTCACTGGTGATAGGCAAAGGCGCCTCCCCCAATCCACACTCCCAGTGCTGGGCACTCGCCTCTCCTTCCCCCTGCTGCTCCGGCCTGGTGCTCTATACTATAGAAAGAGTTCCCTGAGTGGATAGGGCAGCCCTTCCCTGTGGGGGTTCAGATCCGGGGGTTCTGCCAGGTCGAAGCGGGGAGTAAGGCATAAGCGTCACAGCGGGAGGTAGGGATTGTGGAAGGAGGTAGCTGGAGAGAGTTCCCCTCTGGAGGCGAAGAAAGAAAGTCTACAAAAAAAAAATCACCAGGGAAATTGTCTTCCATTTACAATACATACTAATGACATTAAACTTTAAGAAGAAATGTTTCATGTTATTTATACAATCTTAAGTCTATTGTTGAATAAAAGTTAGTCATAAACATTTTGGCATTAACTATTTCTACATTACAAGAACTTCCAAGGAGAAAAGCAAAGCACCTCAATAATGTAGGAGGCACTAGGAATATGTCTATGTACCTGTGACCTGTCTACAAACCCTCATGAGCCTTGTTGAGAAGGTGGACATGCCAAATGGCAGATAGTTAAGAACATCATTCTCCACCATTTTTGCTGCAAATGTTCTAGAGTTGAAATAAAGAGTTAATCATTATGGAGACCCTGATAAGAAGAAAAAGGTCTAGGCTGTAGGATAGAAGGGAGGGATTCCCTAGTTTCCCTTCTAGGTTGTAGTCAATCTTTCCTAGGAGTAGTGAGCTATTGCAATACTACCCTGAGTCTTCCCTACCAGGGTGCCCATGATTTATTAAATTTCATAGGAGTACCCTGGCATCAATGTACAGTGTAAACTGATGGTGTGACGCGGCAGTGAAGGCTGCCACTGCTTAACTGTTGGACACTCAAGTTTCCTCCACTGCAACAGAATCTGGTGCTTAGCTTCCAGCGCTGCTGTAAATAGAAGGGTTTATGTCACACCCCTGCTGGCAGTAGTGATCCAGAATCCCCAAGACTCCAGAACCTTGGAGATCTGGAGGGGGATAGCCAGATTGTGTCCAGGTTCTTCTATAACTGAAAGCCACCAATTATGCATAGGGGGGCAATCCCAGAGAATGTGCAGTATGGCGTCTGGGGTAGCATTGCATCGTCGGCACTCATTAAGAAGTTTAAGGCCCATGTGAGCTCGTTTTTCTGGAGTCCTGTGCCACTGACCTAATATCTTCGTTTGAATTAATTTTAGTTTGGGGTCTGAGGAGACCATGTGCACTTCAGTCCAGTAATGTGTCCAGGTGTCTGGGTCTGTCTTCTCCTGCAAGTGTGAAGCCCATTTTAATCTGGCAGCCCTCCCTTCTCCCTGCCTATTTACTAATACAGTATTTCCCTACGTTTATCCCATGCATACTCGATGCCCCTATTGTTTTTGGCCCTCCACCACTTCCGCTGGCAGTCTGTTTCAAGCATCTGCCACCCTTTTTTATTTATTTACTGCACTTCATCTCCAATCCCCATCCTACTCACCATCGGTCTCCACTCCCCGAGCCCTGTCACACCACTGTACTTGAGACTTACCAGATCAGCCTTGCAGTGCCCAAGAGTTTCCCCCCATGGTGGAGTCCCCTGGCCTCCCCCCCAACTTAGGCCCAGGAGATGTTTCATCCGGATGCGGCCACCAAGCTTGTTGAGTGGGTGCGGGGCCTGCAAGAAAGGGATTCTTCATCCCTATGGGCTGGGGCATTTTCTCCTGTTGTGTGATCTCAGTCCCCTGGACACTATGTGGGGATGGTGGCTTGGCGGATGCATGTTGTGAGACGTGCCTTCATCGTCTGCTAGGAGCATCTCCCACTCTAACTAGCTGCTCATAGCGGCTCACCACCTATGTGGCGAGATTGCGGCGAGAGCAGACGTCCCTTCCTCCCCAGAGGAGGAGAGCATCCTTTGGATGCGTGATCCTCCTTCCCCCAGCTGACCCCCGAGCAGCCCAGGCTCGCTCCTGAACCCAGATCGTCGGTGTGGTGGCAGGTGAGGCATAAGTGCCTCTGCCCTCCGCACCACTGAGCCGGTCGACCACTCTTTCAGTGAAGTAGTACTCTTCACATCTCACTTAACTTCCTCACCCTCCAGCTTCATCGCATTCCCTCTGGTCCTGGTACTCATTCTCAATGGAAACAGACTCCCCTCCTGTACTCTGTTCACCCTGTGAGGTGGTGTCCAGTGACCCTCCCTCACTCCTGCTTGTTTACTAATATTCCCCTCGTCTGTCAACGCATGCTTGAAGCCCCTTATTGTTTTTGCCTCCACCAATTTTGTTGGCAGTCTTCAGGTGTCTACCAGCCTTTCAGTGAAGTAGTACTTCCCCACATCCCTCGTAAAATCCTGCTCCTTCCCTCGCTACTTCATCATATGCTTGCTGGTTGTGATGCTCTTTCTCATTTGAAAGAGGCTCCCCTCTTTCACCCAGTTCTCCTCCATGAGGTACTTGTAGGTCTCTGTCATATCCCCTCTCACTCTGCACTCTTCCTGGGTGTAAATGATTTGATCCCTCAGTCTCTCCTGTTAGGGCTTTTGATGCAGCCCATGCACCATTTTTATTGCCCTCCTCCGGACTGCCTCCACTCTATGTCCTTTCCGAGGTGCGGGCTCCAAATTGTGTTCTTTCGTAGAATCAAACCTCTGACCCTTTGCTTGTAAAGACATGACACATCCAGTGTGCCACCTGAGACCCCATACTTTTACACTGTGCACTGTACTTTTGTGTATTGTTCTGTTAATACTACAGCTGCTGTGCTTCTGACAGCAGGGAGCTGGCCAGTTCTGGGAACACTTTGGTAAGTTTTATTGCAGCAATTCAGTCAGTGGCAGCAATGATCAATGAATAGGTGCCGAGGAGGTTTGGAAAGCTGGTTCACCTTATAAGCTATACCCAGAATTTTCTTTCCATTAGCATTTCCAAGTAACCTTTGTAAGAAACCACCAGTCCTGATGAAGTGGCATTGCCATGAAATGTTGGTTATTGTGGTGGAAGAAAAAATAAATAGCATGAGTTGATGACATCTTGGGGATAGCAGTCCTGTTTTCATGTGACTTGTAGACAGTGTGCATAGTTATTTATTTATTTTTCCAAATATAGTTTTTACTCCTGCTGGCCATGGGCTAGGACCTCCTTTGGTTGCCTCATAAGTGAGCTGCCTTCCCTGTCGATAGCCTGCTGCTGCCACTCCAGGTCCTCACACCCACTCAAGACACACCCCTGTGCTGCCCCTCCCATTTTACCCACTGGGGCTGAGTCCACGATCAGCCACTGTGGTATTACTTCCCTGCAGGCATCTGGCCACCCAGGATGGAGATAAAGGTGTGGATACGTCATTGAGTGCTCGCTGCTAGGGCCAATGGAGTGGGCCACTGGTAGAGCTTCATCTGCCTGTCCCGTGCTCATTGTTTCCTTGTTCTGCCCCTCCCCCCCCCACCAGGAGCTCACATTGGGATTGGCTGCCAGCTGGAAGGACGCAGCCAACCCATGGGTGCACTCCAGTAGCTCTGCCTATTACTAGTAGATCCCCTGCATTGCCACTTGTGGTCACCCAGCTGGCGGTAGAGCAGCAGGATACATGACCTCCCTCCCCGGCCAGCCATCCAATGGCCCACATTTATTCCTGAACCTGGGTCATTGTTGTTGCGAGTGGTAGCACTAGTGTTGTGCTGACAGGCCGGTTAGGGTGCATAGTTATTATGAGAAAGGGAAAGCCAAATACAGAGGAGGTGTAAGGTAAAAGCAGAAATATATCTAAAAAAATTCTGTGTCTCTGTACTTTTTATTTCAGTTTTTTTTGTAAAATATTTTGAGATATTATTTGTATAAGAGAGGATATGTATAACATAAGCAATAAGCTGTGATAGGGTGTGGGTTTCTTTTTCTGAACTAAATGCCCTGGTGCATTGTGAAACCCACACCCTGAAGTGTCATATTACGCTTATCAAAGAGGTATCCTATATCAGAAAATGGCAGTTTTTGCTTATTATAAAAAATATTTTATTCATTGAAAAGTTGGAGCAGAAATGTGGAACTGGCAGCCTTTTAAGTTGCTAGTGGGGCACTGGCAGTGCTTGCTACTGTGATTGTGAGGGTCAGCAGGCCGCGAGGAGCCAAGAAAGGACCAGAATTGGGAGTGGATATTTGTAGCTGTAGAAGTGTAGTACAGAACCGGATCTGAAAATAGCTCTTGAACAAGTATTTTGTCACAAGCAGTTCATTGTTTATGTGTGGATGTGGCAGTATGGCCAAGCACAAAAATGGGGGAAAAATGTCTGTCAGAAATTTTTTTTGAAACTTTTCTGGTCACTGTTACGAAAAATCTCAAGCTGAACACATCCAAAACAGTTTCCTGCTCTTCTGAACCTCTCAACGATTAGCCAAAGCCAGCAACACCCACCCATCATCTCCCTTGACGACACCCCGCTTAAGACTGTCCTTTCTTACATGTGCCTTGTCATCTGGCTGGATCCCCAGCTAAACTTCTCCAATCACGTTAACTACTTAATCACCAAGCTTCGTCCTAAGTTCGGAACTCTCTGCAGAAATAGAGACTCTCTCCCTCTCCCCGTACGCCGGGAACTTCTGTCTGAAATGATCATGTCAGTCTTTGACTATGCAGATATTGTATACTGCACTGCTCCTGCCTCAACGCTCTCTCGACTTGACTCACTGTACTATGCCTTCTGTCACTTCACCTCCAACTCCCCATTCAAGATTCACCACTGCTCTCTACTCTCTTGCCTGGACCTTCCTCCACTCTCACATAGGCGCCTCATCCACTGTATATCTTCCATCTCCAAATTCTGGTTCAGCTTGCTCCCCTCTTACATCTCTTCACTGCTCTCCTGCCATAGCCTCGACATACTCCCTACTCTCTAGGGACTCATGCTCTTTCTCTTTCCTCACCCTATCCTCCAACATGGGCAAATTGGCCTTCAACTGTCATCTCCCCTCTCTGTGGAACTCACAAACTCCTCTCCTACACAACTCTCCTTCTCACTATTCCATCAGATCGTTGCTGCACCTCTTTTCCTCCCCACCTGCCCCCACAATATCTCTTAGCACCATAATCTAAGTTGCATAGCCTGTTTTGATGTAATAGCACTCATGAAATGTTGTTTGTTCCTATTGTATAATATTTCTGTATCGCTGTATAAGTATCATGTAATCTGTTTTATGGTGTATACTACTTCGTTACTTCTGTGATTGTGCAATCTGTTTTTCCCATGTTCCCTATCCCGCGGGTTGCACCTGGAAACGAGCCTTGTGCTCAGTGTTCCTTTCCTGGTCACCAAATGTTTAAATAAAAAATAAATAAAGTCTTGATGTGGAAGTTTGCTGCATCCTGGTTGCTGATAGAAGTGGAAAGCCATGGTATTCTATTCCTGGACCACATGGCTTTGAAATTTTCCACCAATCAGGATGCAGTATTTTCCTAAACCATTTGATTAAAAAAAAAGTGTTGTGTAGTTTCCATTAAAGACTGGTTTAAGGAACTGCTGTCATCCCATGGCAGTGTTGGAAAAACATAATTAATATGCTCCCACAAAATGTTAAAGAAATTGTACAATGTGTATACATTATTACATACACATTATATAACTCCATTACTTATAAAGAGATAAATGGATAATAATGTTAACAGATAAAGTTGGCCTGTCATGTCAGCGCAGCAGTAGCGCAACCATTTGCGATGCTGGTGACCAGCATTCGGAAACAAGCGTGGATCGTTATTGGCCAGCGGGGGTGGATTGAGTATCTCAGAGGATGCTTTCCTCTCCAGGGAGGGAGAGCAGTCAAAGCCGTCACGTTACTGCCACCCAGGCGACCACAGGTGGCAGTGCAGCTGGAGCCCCTTGTGGGTGGTAATGTCTGCAGGTGCTTGGCATGGCCTTATATGGATGTCTTGAGGGAAGTGGGAAGGAAACAAGGAAGAAGAGCCCCTGGCGGCTTGATGAAGCCGACCTGATCCACAGGCCCCATACCTGATTACTCAGGCCCTGCCTCCCAAACTTGATCGATATGCGGTGGGGGGCCCTGCCAGAGGAAGAAAGCTCTGGAGGAACACAGGAGATCAAGTGAGTCCCGGGGGAAGCCATAGTGACAGGGTTGGGGTGCAGCACAGTGGCGGGAAGGGGGGCTGGAGTATGAAGGGACAAAAAAAAAAAAGATTAATGGGTAAAAAAAATTTGAAGCAGGAAAGAAAAACTATAAGCAACCAATATTTCAACATAGTATATGGTTACAGATTTTTGTATATGGAAATTGATAGACTCTAAAATGTTGTGCCACAGTTCAAAGTTCAGAGAAAGTCATTGTATGTCGTTGAACCACAATATAGTACAGCATCTTTTGTGTCAGAAACTCATGCACGTAAACACTACTCTGATGCTGTGAACAGTATCTGTAACTGTCACCACCACCTCTCTCCCTGTCTGTCGCAACAGAAACTTGACCTTTCTTATTAAAAATAAATAAATAAATAAACCCACCCTACATCCAGCTGCTTAAAACCCACCCACACTATGCCAGTAATCGTGTATTATTTTTATCACTAATGCAATATTTAATTACCTTTTAGAACCATCCAGTGTCAGGCAGTAATACTGTATCACATTGGTCCCTGTGCATCAAGGTGCAGGTTGCCTACGCGCCACGGATCTGTGGTGCATCGGCAACCCTGAGACAGAATGCCATGTGCCAAGGGTCTGTTGGACCCCCGGCTTCATTCACAAAAGGAAACACGCCTCCCTTCTGCACTGGATTCCTAGGTGTTCATGCAGCTATGTGTATGGACAGTTCAGGGGTTTGTCTGCAACTGTACCCGCACTCCGTGCCATTCACAAAGGTGTGGAGTGCCAGGGGTGCGCAGGATAAGGGAGAAAGGACCCTGCTGTTTCCATTGTGTGCCCTGGATTTCAACCACTGATTGAGGTGGACCCAACCCCCCCCTTTCCATGCTTCCCCACCCCTCTGGGGCAGATAGGGAGGGCTGGAGACAGCCATTTGGGCACTTTTCTGTCTTTTGCAAATTTGATGATCCCACACCTTCCCAGAGTCCCCTGCTCTGTGCAGAGCAGGGCATCCACTCAGTGAACAGGAGATGCCTGCCTGTGTCTTCCGATCCACCCTTGCCCACCATTGTGCCAGGAGGGTAGGGATGTGGACAGGCATTGTGCGGTGGCCAACGTTTTGCATGCCTGTCACCATGCATCTGTCCATGGGCACAGAGATGTGCAGTCAGCGTACATGCCTCTTGTGCGTAGCCTGCACTGCCTGGTGCACAGGCACCATCATAAGCACTTCCACTGAATTGTACTGAGTGACACACTCAGTTCAGTAGAAGTGCCTATACTATGAGGATCAGTGCTTGGTGGTGGATAGTTTTAAAAAGTAATTTAATATGCTATTGGTTATAAACCAAAGATACCATTACTGACTCTGAGTGGGTTCTAACTAGCAGGGTGTGTTTTTTCTTTTTTAAATGGCAAGTTCCTGTTGCAAGAGGGAAAAAGACAAGACTCATCAAAAACAGTTTTAAACCACATACTACAAAAATAATGTATGTTGAACCATACACAAACAAGGCATGTGTTACTATAACATCATAGGGATCTCTCTAGCTTCACTCTTAAGGCCTGTGATGTCATCACAACCGCTGGAATGGAAACACAGCCTTGTTGTGTATATTTATTTATTTAAAAGTTTCACCAGGAAGGCATACTGAGCAGACTACCGCTCGATTCCAGATGCGTCCTGTGGAAGGGGGGCATGGGAGACAACACAGAATATATTACAACAGCAATGTGAAGTATAGCAAAAATTACATACATGGATATAACAGGAAATTAAATACATCAGCAATGTGAAGCACAGCACATTAAATACATGGATAACAGCAGGAATTAGTTACAAATCAGTGCAGTACACGCAATTCACTACACTATACTACACTGTAGTTGAGATTCAGGAAATACAATCAGGTAGTGTGAGCGGGCCAGTCTATAAATTGCCCACCTCTGCTTAAAGCTTATGGTAACCAGCATCCCAGACCTGTCAGGAATTAAGTGCCCCCTTGACTAGGACAGGGAACTTGAGGATTCGGTGCATATACAGGTTGTACAGAAATGGTCTTTAGGGAGAGAGTTGAGTTGGTGATCAGAGGTGGCGTGAGGGATGACACGGGGGAGAGTATTCCGCAGTTTTGGCATGCAATAAGAGAAAGCTGCCTGACCTGCAGAGGTGGACATGCCAGGGACAGACAAGGAATGGGCATCAGAGTTTATGAGGGAGTGCGAAGGTGGGGATGGCAATGACAGGAGAGTGGAGAGGTACAGGGGCAGGGACTGGGTCCAGAACTTAGCCATGAGCCTGGCACAGTGGAACTGCTTCCCATCCTGCAGTGAGGGAGGCACAAAGCCTGATATAGAGTGCAGTGGTGAGTGTAAGGAGGACAGTCAAGGGTGAAACGACAGAAGGAGTGGAGGAAGGTATCCAGTCTGGTTAGGGTTGTTTTGGGAGCGGCACTGTAGACTACATCGCCGTAGTCAAAGATTGGGAGAGCCATTTTCTGTACAATTGCTCAACGGGCCGGTAGAGGGATGCAGCATGGCTTGTGGGATAGGGTCCCCAGCCTGGGGTGCAGCTTCTTGTGGATAGCCTCAGTGTGTACAGAAAAATCAAGATGCTGGTCGAGCCAGACCCCGAGGTATTTAAGGGAGGTACAGTCCTTCAGCATTGTCCCATCGAGGGTGTGGAATGAGGGGAGCCAAGAGAGTCTCTGCCTTGTGCAAAAGGTCATGGAAACTGTCTTCCTGGCATTCAGGAAGAGCTGATTAGAGCAAAACCAGAGCTGGACATCATTGAAGTCGCGCTGCAGTGTGGTTGCCACATCAGAGGTGGGGGGGCCGGATGCATACAGGACTGTATCATCCGCATACATGTGAATGGATGTGTGTGGGCAGGCAGAGGGCAGGTCATTTAGGAAAATAAAGAACAGTAGTGGGTCAAGGACTGAGCCGTAGGGGACCCCAGTCAAGGTTGTGAGGGGGGGGGGGATGGAGTTCCCAATCCTGACAGATTGCATCCTGCCCACTAGGTAGGAGTGGAACCAGGTGGTGGCCTTACCGGAGAGCCCAGCTTGCTAAAGCTTGGAGAGTAGGAGAAGGTGTGAGACAGTGTCAGACACCTTTGCAAGGTTGACAAGGATAGCAGAGGTAATGTGGCCATTATCCATACCAATGAGGATGGTATCAGTGAACCTTAGGAGTGAAGTGGTGGTGGAGTGGGACTTCCTAAACTCAGACTGGAATGGGGTGAAGAAGGAGGTGGAGTCAAGGAAGAAGGAGAGTTGAGAGAGGACTAAGTGTTCCTGAAGTTTTGCTATAATGGGGAGGAGGGAGATTGGGAGGTAGTTTTCAGGGGAGGAGGGTTCGCCACCCTTCGGAAGTGGGATGACTGTGGCATGCTTCCATTCAGAAGGGATGGAATATAGAGAGAAGGAAAGATTGAAGAACGATGCCAGGGGAGAGGTGATGACAGGGGCTAACAAGAAAAGCATTTTGGAATCCAGCCCGGTGGGGCATTTGCCTTTGGAAGGGTTTAGCGCAATCAGGGCATAATAAACATCGGCTGGGGTAACATGATCCAAGGAGAACGTCTGAGGGGTGTCTGTTTCAGCACGAGGTGGGGTGGATTGGGCTGGAGTGGTAGGAGGGAGAGAGGACAGCAGGGCTGCAGTGCAGTTAGTGAAGTAGGAGTTGAACCCAGTAGCCACTACTAGCGGGTCCACTACAGAGGAGCCTCCTATGTTAAGGACAGGGGTAGGTGGTTGGGCTGCTGGGTAGAGAGTGATTGAACCACCTTCCAAAATTTAGAGGGGTGATTTATGTTCGTGAGGAAGGTGGATCGGAAATAGTTTGATTTTGCCTAGCTGATTTGTTTACTGCAAGCATTGCACAGCGTGCGGTACATCTGGTAGTGTGAAATGGAGCCTGAGGCTTTATGGGCCTTCCAAGCCTGATTCCTGGCTCTAAAGCAGTCCATGATATCAGCAGATATCCAGAGCAGGTGAGTCCCCATACACAGGTACGTCTAGGTGAGGCGTAGGTGTCCCAGACAGTGAGGAATTTGGTTTTGAAGTAGTCCAGTGCTGAGTCTATAGTAGGGGCACGAGAGAATGATGACCAATCTATGTTTGCCTGGTCATTTAAGAGGGACGTTAGGTTCAGGGATTTGTAGGACCAAACCAGCAGCGTTGGGGAGCGTAGGCCTGTGGATTTTCCTTACTGAGTACATTAGATGATGGTCACTTAGCGAGTCAGGTAAGAGACCTGCAGAAATTATTTGTCAATACATTATTCTACATGTGTTCTTTATAGTTTTCAGTTTTACTTAAACATTTGAGATGATAACATTGTCTTTCTATGGACATCCCAGGTTGCCCTGATCTAACACCTCTATTTCCTTTTTACTGCATTTTAAATTGGATGTGTAAAGCATTACTGAATAGTCCTAAAAAGAGTACGGGTATGTGGAGTCAGTTGCTTTTAAATATGCTTTTTTGTCTGGCTGGATGGATAACTCTGCACATTTTATGAATAAATGCTAAACTCTAAGCAATTTATAGAATACTTAAACAAACAACAGTAGAATAATCTTTTCCTTTCAAAATTAAAGAAAGACATCCTTTACTCCTCACCTTTTTGCCAAAGCTTCCAGCTGTCCCCAATCCTGCTGATGGGGGTTGCCATACTATGGCTTTGTTTCACCTCTCCCTCCTCTTCTCTCCTCCCATGCTGCCCTCCCCACTTCTCTCCACCCCTCCATCCCCTGCTACTCCCTGTCTCTCTCCCACCCCACCTACCATTCTACCCCCTCTCACCTCCCACCTACCATTCCACCCCTCTCCCGCTCCTCTCTTCCTGTCTCCCCCATCAACCTATCTCTTGTTGCTCCACCCCAGACTACCTAGCACTTATCTTTCTGTTCTTGCACTTACGACAATGTCAAATCCTTGATTGCCTAACCCCCTTTTCCCCACCCTCCTTCCCCTCTTATCCCCACCACCCCTTGCTCCAGTTATGTCACCCCAGGATGTTTTTTATTTGTATTTGTGTCTTGCTATATATATACACATACGTATTGTTAATTGTGCATTGATATTTGCCACTGACTGTTTGATACTGTGCTAGTCAATACACATGTACTGTCTTTTTCTAGTAAGTTAACCTCCTGACCTGTATTGTATGTTACCTCTGCTTACTTCTATGTTAACCTCCTGTCCCTGTATTGTACCTTACCACTGTTTTGCTTGCATCCATTGCTGACGCGGAACCTTTGTAAAAGAACCCTTGGTTCAAAGGTATTTATAATCCTAGTAATAAATAAATAAATAAATAAACACCCATTTGCTGGCAGGGAGGGTGGGTGAGTGACTGCCTTTACAACTGATGCCAGTGATGGTTTTTGGGTTGGGTAACAGGGGTCACAAATGCCAGATGGCTTGTTCCTCCCCTGCCCAAAGCTGAGCTCCTCAGCCCCACCGTGCACTTGCGCCCCCCCAGCCAGCCTTGGTATGGGATTCTGGGTGGTTAAGACACTGTCGTTTTAATCACTGACTGAAGCCTTTTTTTCAAATATCAACTTGAATCACAAGTAAAATAAGTTTGATAGCTGTATCTTGATTTCTAGCTAATGTTACATCACATCACGAAATGGAATGATTTAGACATTCTTTAGCAAAATTGGTGCATTGGCTGTGCTTTAATACTACCATAAAGACCACTCTTACAGTTGTAAGTGTTCTCATGAGCATTCTTATGGTATGAGAACCGCTAACTAAAGGTGGGCATTTCTGATACACTAAGAATATGCAAGGCTTGGAATATGCAGGGCTAGATTGAGGCAGCCTAGGCCCCAGGAAATTTTGAAGCTGAAGTCCCCTCCACCCTCACCCCTTGCAGACCTTCCTCAGCCACCTTCCACTAAGACATAGCAAATAGCAGTTTGAATGAGGTTTTGGGAAATAATTACAATTGTGGTCATATTTTCAATCTTCTGTAATGCTTTTGTTGTTATCTGGAAAAAAAAACAAATTCTAGTCAGAGCCAATACAGCTACTAATACATTAATCTGATGAGGGATATAGAATAATGTGTGGCTTAGTTGTAATTTACTTATTGTGTTTTTGTGATGAAAAAAATCAGATTTCAGTTTACATTGCCATGTTGGAGTCATTAGCTTAATGGCAGACTGGCTATCTCATACTCTCCACCTTTTGATGTTCTGTTGGACAGTACAGTACATACTGTGGAAGTAGAAAAAAACTGTTTCTGTCATATCAGATTTACATTAGTTGATGCTAAAACTGTTCTTTAGTCACTTTCCCTTGCTATGTTAAGTATTGTATGTAGTCAGCAGCATTCTTCAGCTGCAGAGGTGGCACTGAAAAGAAAAAAAGTGCCAAAACCATTGATTCATTTATAAGCTCTGCGCAGATGTTTTCCAGTCCAGCTGTTCTCCCAGGGCTACTTAGCCCAGGGAGGATGGGGGGACCAGAAAACAAAAGATCAGAGCTTATAAAAACTCTTAAAAAGCACTGCAGGCTGCTGCATCTCCCACTCCTGCAGTCCTCCTCTGATGTCAACTGCACGGATTCAGGTATTTGTAGGCAAAGACAATGTCAGTTTGGAAGTCAGCATGAATCAGTCTGCCACAATCTATACTGTAGTAAGCAATAAGTAATACAATGTTGTTGCACACAAAGTGCAAATTAGGACCAGCCCCACACTTGGGTGGGACTCTTAGTGTTGACTATTCGCCTTTAAGGTCCCTCAATCTTTTTGTGAAGGTGAGGGAACAGGGTAAGCACCTCAACTTTTGTCCTCATTGGTTACTCTGTTTCCAGCTCAACTTTATGAAATTACCACCTTTTTCCCCTGCTCCATGCATAATCCACTATTTATCACAATTTTTGAAATTTACTTTTGATGAAAGTGCTTTAAAAACAGAGGAACACATATTCTGTTAATGCAAAAAAGGCGAGATACTGTATATAGTTTTTTTTCTATATAGCATGTTTACAGGACTGGAAGCACTTTGCAATAAATTCAAATAAAAAAATCAGAGTACTGGGAAAGGAGGGAGGGGGGACATGATAGAAACGTTCAAGTACCTCAAGGGAATCAACAAAGTCCAAGAGGGTAGCATCTTTCGGAAAAAGAGATGTGCAAGAACAAGGGGGCACAATTTGAAGATAGAGGGAGGATGGCTCAGAGGTAATGTGAGGAAGTATTTTTTCACAGAGAGGGTGGTGGACGCATGGAATAGCCTTCCTGAGGAGGTTGTGTGGTCAAAAACAGTGGGGAATTCAAGAATGCATGGAACAGACATAAGGCAATTCTGGTAGGGGGTAGGAAGAAGTAGGCTGTTGGTTAACTAGGATCTGCAGCTTATCCAATAGGTAGGGAAATGGGCAGACTATGGCTGAGCGGTCCTCATCTGTTGTGAAAGTCTATGTTTCTATGTAACTGTTACATGTTCTTTTAGGTATGTACTATTTCACATGATGGGATCAGTGTCGGTACTCTCAAATACCTTTTTATAGAGTATTTCCTAAAAATTGTGAGTAAAACAGCCTGTTTTGTTATCTGCATCAAATATAATGTGAAAGAATGACATTCAAAAAGGGTCAATTTATTCATAAGAGTCACAGAGACAAATGTCATTATGAAGTGCTGTAACTCCACTTCTAAACAAATAAGTGGAGACAGCATGAACTGAGGTGGTATGAGGTCAATGTGGAAAGTAACACTGAGAGTAAACTAAAAGCAAAGATTGATGAGCAAAGCTGAGTGCATTGTTTGCACCAATGTACATGTCACTTTCTCAGACTGCCTTCAGAAAGCATTGCTGTCTTAGATGTATTAGCTCTTGTTATTTATATGTTATTGAGTGTTTTAAGTTTCAGTAAGGCATATTGAATTAAAAAAGCATTGCTGTAATACGCACTTATGCACAGAAACAGTATAGGCCTTCAAGGTAAGCATGGACAAATGTCTGCTTACTGAGGGAATCACAGGGTACCCAGATTATTCGAATGGATAAGAAATTCCTATGAACTAGTATGCTTGTAAAGCATACTTTGCTGTATCACTCCACATTGTCAATGGAGAGTTAATACATATGGGTAATGATCACATCTACTGGGGTAGTGGTATAGCCCAAAGCTGTCAATCAGCATAGAACTTTGGGCACATGAACATTCCAAGATCATTAATTCCTCTGTCTTTGCAGTACCGCTAGAGGGGTTGGACAGCATCAGTCGAGTTCTCTGTAAGAAGCGTCAGTCTACAATTAATGTGTTATTTTTCCTGACAGGATTGTGTACCTGTGAAGCATGTTGGGACTACCTGGTGACGGGGAGCACTCTCAAATTTAGAAATTGTTCATGTTAAGCTGCATCTTTCAGATTTAATAACCTGCCATATCTATCTCATTTCAGTGCCTTCTGTGCATGAACTGAAGTCCACGTGGCACTGTACTGTAACTAGCGTGTGCAGCAAGGCCTCTAGTTCCTTTAGCCTGGTGCCTCAGGTTTAACTTATTTGGGGGGGGGACACAGTTAGGTAAGTAGCTTGTGGGTCTTTTACTGATCCTTTCTTCCCTTTTTTATGTTTCTCCTCGTGTTCTTCTGTCGACGTATCCTCCCTCTTTCCCACTCATCTAAATGGGAATTAGGAAGACTGAACTCAACGCTCTGCAGAATTTTGACTTTAACCTTTGTTAAGCACTGAGCTGTGCAGTGCCCTTATTGCTGTTGGACTCACCTGTGCCCTGTTGCAGTGGGGCTGTTTGTGGAGAACAGAAAGGTTCAGGGCTAAACTCCACCTTATTTTATTATTCCCTGAACAGCTTAACTAAAGCGCTTAGCATGTCAGTTTCCCGCTTGTCCTGGACTGCGAGGTCCTCTGCCATTGCTGGTAGCTTGCCAGCATGTATTTGCACCTCCTCTTACGTGCTTGAATGTGGGCTCTTGTTTGTGCCTTTTTTCTACAGATGCTCATGCAAGGAAAGCAGAAAGGCTGGACGATCACCAGGCATGCTTCCGCATGACGTTATGACATCCAGTGCATCGGTGTGATGACATCATGCTAGCATGCGTTCGTGTACACTCTTCCTCATTCACACAGCACAGTAATTGAGGTGGAGCACTTTCTGTTGTGTGGAAGCTGTTTACTTGCATTCTGTACAGCCACAGCAGAGAGGATCATGGTGAATGTTCTGGAGCAGCACATGGTGAGTTGTGCTGCAATGAGCACTAGTGGGACACAACGAGTCGGCACTCTGACAGAGCTCAGATAAGGGAAGCACTTAATGTGAAGTGCTTATAAGTCAGGCAGTGTGTTTTTCAGTGCTCAGGTTGGGAGAAAAGGTGAAAAGAGGAAGAAAGAAAGTTAACAGTGGCTCCCCCTCATTCATTATTGCAACCATAAAGCAACTTAAGACCATAGGGTTTGCATATATAGCTTGAAAATACATGATAGCAGGCATCTTAATTGCAGTATTTCAATATTGTCAGCCCTTTTGTGATACTGGCTATTAGGAAGTGGTACCATGGCTTATTGGAGACCTGTCATTTTTTTTTTTTTTTTTTGCTTTATCTGTTTATCTCCCCTGCTACCCTCACCTACCTCTCCTTCAGGCCAGTTGCCACAAGGACTCTCACCTCTCTCATCTCCGCCGCCAATCCTGACCCCACATTGCAGCCACCTCAGGGTAACCCAATGTAACCCTTCGTCGGGTGGGCCTCCTCTTCCGAGGAGAAATGGCACAACAGCCTAGGCATTGGCCCTGGGTGCTGCTGCAGCCGGGTCAGCTGTCGCGGAGCTCAAGGAGGCACTGGTCCGGGCAGCCATCATCTGGTAGGAGGAGACTCCATTTTTCTAGTTTTTCCTCCAATTCCCCTATTTGCTCTGCAACTGAGCTTCCCCTGGTCTCCACCGGGGGCCTCTACAGAGCGACGCCGTTCCCCAACCCACCCCAGGAGAGGAGAGGAGAGGAGAGCAGTCCTCCGGATGCTCAGTCCTACTCCTTCCCCTGCAGACCCTCTGGCTCCCGAGTCCATTCCCGAACTTGGGTCGCCAGTGTGGTGTGAAATAAGGTGCCAGCGCCTCAGCCCTCTGCGCCACCGGGCCAGCTAGATCTGTCATTTTCAAGAGATGTAAGACCTGTAAGAGGATGATGAGACCCTCCCCATTAGGGTCTTACTGCCCTAATTGTGTAACGCAGCCTAACATGTCTATTTTGGTCCCCCCAACCGAACCCCTCAGCTGGGGGGTGGAGTGCACCTGGCATACCGACTGTCAGTGGTAAGGCTGAGTTGTATGAATCCTTTTTGCTGCTCTTAAATGAGCTTCTGAGTTCTGATGTGCCGCAGGACATCCCCATTAACACACTCAAACCCAAGGAGGGCCTCTCGGGTCGGGGGTACTTACAGGCATGTCCAGGTGTGCCACAGCAGAGTGATACTGCTCTCCCAGATTTGCAGTTGGCCTCTGACCTTGACATTATGGATAGTCAAGATAAAGATACAGGAGAGTATCAGATGATGGAAAAGATCACTCTGAAGAGGAGGGGGGGCTGGACGGAGCACAAGAGAATGATTATGATCCCTCCCTTGTTTGATACAAGGGCTCGATTCAAGTTGAATGTTACCTTCTACTTCGAGGCGTGTCACGGTGCAACATTTGTCACTGTGCAGGGACCCTGCATTGCATTCCAAGCTGACAGGGTCCGCACTTGCAACATGTGGGTTACGGCCATGTAGAGGCTTAACGCCACCGCATGGCATAGAAGCCCTGCATGTCACAAGTCGTGGCCCACTACCGGCAGCCCCCTGAAGCCCCACAGCCCCAGAACACCATGGCACACACAGGGGACATGGGGGGCAGGACAGGTGGCACAGGAGTCCGGGGGGCGCACTGGAGATCGGACCTCCAGGGTCCCTGACTTTCGGGGGTGGGGGGCAGGGGTGTGATTTTGGGGACACAGGGAGCACATCGGTGCCATTGCTGTGGCGCTGCGGAGTGGGCAGCTGATGGATGGAACTGTTGGATGCCCTTAGAGCAGCTTGAGCTGCTCTAACTTAGCTTCGCCAGTGCTGCCTGAATCATGTGGGCAGCGTGGTTGGCAGCCGCCTCTCTTAGAACTGGGCGCTTGTTGCTGCCGTGAATTCCACACTTGCGCCATGTCATTGCGGGCTGTGGCATAGTGGGTGGCATAACCCACAGTTGGCGTAGCCCACAGCCGACATGGTGCAGGTCGCCTCCTGGAATCGGGGCTGGTGTACTGCTTAGTGTAAGTTGCCAGATACACCAAGGGGTTTGGCATATCTTGCTTACGCTGGCATACGCCAACTGGCAGGGGTTGCAGGATGATCTGGCAAAGCTTGAAACCTGGTCAGACACCTGGCAACTGGGCTTTAATGCCAAAAAATGCAAGGTGCTGCATTTTGGGATGAAGAACCCAAGGAGGAGTTACCAGCTGGGGGGAGTGCAGCTAGCCCAGACAGAGGAGGAGGAGAAGGATCTGGGGGTGCTCATTACAGGGTCAATGAACAATTCGGCAAAATGTAGGAAGGCAGCTGCAAAGGCCAACAAAATGCTGGGTTGTATTGCAAGGGGTATATCCTCGAGGAGGGAGGAGGTGATTCTGCCACTGTACAGGTCATTAGTTAGACCGCACCTGGAGTACTGCGTGCAGTACTAGTGTCCGTACCTGAAGAGGGACATTAAGTTACTAGAGGGGGTGCAGCACAGGGAAACAGAGATGATCAAGGGGCTGGGGGACTTATACGAGAGGAGGCTGAGGGAGTTGAACATGTACTCACTGGGGGAGAGGAGGGACGGGGGACATGATTGAAACCTTTAAGTACATGAAAGGAATAAACAAGACAGGTACAGAGGGGCTGTTCAAAGTAAGGGAGGGGAGGGACACCAGGGGCCATGATAGGAGACTGGAGGGAGGAAGGTTCAGGAGGGAGATGAGGAGACACTTTTTTACAGAGAGGGTGGTGGCTGGGTGGAATGCGTTACCTGCAGAAGTGGTATCCAGTAGAACAGTGGACTGCTTCAAAAGGGGATGGGATGGGACAGGACAAGGGGGAGGGTCAATGAAGGGGAAGGGTGGAAGGGAGGGGCAGCTGGAGAATAAGGGGTGCTAGCTGCACATTCGAGCAGACTTGATAGACCTCTAGGCCTTTACCTGCTGGCAAATTTCGTATGTTCATATGTTCGTAACTTGGAATCGGGTCCAAAGTCTCTATCATATTTTATAATGGAAGCGTGTCAGGCATTGCAGCTGAAAGAGGTGAAAGTCATGGAGTGTTTGGATATGAATCCTGCCTTGTCTACCTCTTGCTATGCACTGAAGTGTTTCCCAGACTTTGTGCACTACAGCCAGATTAGGAATTGGCTGGAACAGATAAGGGCAAGAAGCTCCCTAGGCCAAGGGTGAGATGTTACCCATTCCTGCAGGAGAGCTCCAATAAATAGGAGTTTCCTCCTTTGGCGGACAAAGCTATGCATAATTCTGATAAGCATGCAACTGTACCTGTTGAAGGTTCGACAACCCTAATGGATTCTGACAATAAATGGATGGATGCCTTTTGCCGAAGGGCTTTTGCCTGGAATGGGGTAAATCTTCAAACATCATATGCACTGGAACAGGTTGAAAACTTCAAATACCTGGGCGTAACCCTCGCCTGCACGTTATCATACACCGTGCATATTCATAACATCACCAAAACTGTTAATTCCCACATAGGACTGCTGTATAGAGACAGGCACTGTCTGACCTGCAAAGCACTGAAGATTGCAATACAGAGCTCGGTTAATTCACTTCTTGTCTATGGACTCGTGATCTATGGTTCCGCTACCGACACTGCTCTGCGGCACATTACCTTAGCTCTCAACAAAGCCTGTCAGCTTCTCACCTCAGCTCCTCGGCTCACACACAAGTGATTTATGTGAGCAGACAAGCTGGCTTCAACTGTCTGGGAGAATAAAGTATCAAACCTGCATTCTTGCAAAGAAGGTGTACTTGGTCCTCCTGCCCCCTGGTGTTCAGTCTTTACTGTCCCCTCATTGCCCCACGTGCCCAACCAAGAGTTCTGTAAACCTAGCCTTCTCTGTCCCCCGCTGTTGGACCTCACAAGGGCAGTGCTCTTTCAGAGCTAGGGCCCCAAACTGGTACAGCTCACTTCCGCAGGACATCGCTAACACCTCAGATCTAAGCCCCTTTAAGCGCAGACTTCGTCAGCACTTGGTGGCTTGTGCCATCTGTGACTGTTTCTAAAACCCTGCTCCTAAGGCCCTTAGAAATAATTTGTCACTTTCGCTCAATCCTGATACCCTGCAGCTTCCCCCATTTCTGTCTTCCCCACCCTCCTCTTGGCCCCTCTCCAGGCCTAATACTGACAAATCCTCTGCCAGCTCTTGTTTCTGTTACCTCATGCAATATTAATTTTGCTAAACAATTTGCCTGTTTTGCTCTTTTGTGTAATACCTATGTGTAATTATTTGTTTATCTGTTCTGTTATAACATGTTACTGTTTTCTGTGACGTGGCACCTTTGTGAAAGAGCTTGTTTGGCTCAAAGGTGTAACACCGAAACGTAAATAAATAATAATTAAAAAAAAATGTGTCCAGAGAATTAAACTCATAGGTCTCTGCTTTGGGTAGCTATGTCCCTCCAGAGTCAGGAGGGGTAAACATTTTGCAGCTTGTGTCTATGACCTCCACCTTTTTGGGGAATGCCACAGTAGACAATTTATGGATGTAAGCACGCTTCGCTTATCATATTGTGGCAGCTATGCAGGGAGTCTGGCTTTGGCACTGGGTCATGGACCAGGCATCCAAGTCAAAGCTTTTTAACCTGTCCTTTTAAAGAGGGTTAATATTCTGTCCTGGAATGGATGCCATCCTAAAGAATGTCCAGGGCAGGAAGGGCAACTTCTAGTGTCCAAACAGCAACAGAAGCAAACTCTGTCAATAGGATGGGGGTTTGCTAGGTAGCAACAGTCCACATGTGGCTTTCAAACTTTTAATTATTTCAGAAACTAGAGAAATCGTGGAGCCTATTCCAGATTTAAGGGCAACAGTAGCAGTGGATCCTTCATCCGCAGATGAAATGGAGTTGCAGAAAGAAGAGGAGGTAACTTACAATAAAAGTACGTGGGCCCATCTCTGTCCCTCTTCCCTTGGTGGGAGACTGCAGAATTGTTATCAATGGTGGGCCCAGTTAATGTCAGACATGTGGGTACTGGAGATCTTGGCTATGGGTTACGCCATAGAGTTCGCCACAGTACCCACGAGAAGTTGTTTCCCGCAATCCCCCATACCTAAAATCCAGTAAAGTGGCACGCACAAGGGTGCCGGAAGATGCTAAAAGCTGAGGGGACTGAGAATCAAAAGGGCACTTATGAGGGTACAAAGGGCACTTTTCCTATACTAGTTTTTGCCATACAGAAATAAAAAGTGGAGTGGCTACCACCTCTTCTGCCCCCCGTTCCGGCACCTATGGTCAGGCAGTGACTTAGACCTTAGATCACTTGATACCTTGATACAGATTGAGGCAGTTGTCCTAGATCCCCAGCGAGGAGCACCAGTTCCCAAAAAGTCGGTGGGGTCGACCAGTTCTGGATCTGAGACAAGTTTGTCCACCACACAACCTTCAAGATGGCATTCTTGTAGTCAATCATATGGGCTGTTCAGCGAGGGTATTATTTAGCTTCTACAGAGCTGAAGGCTGCCTCTCTCCACATCCCCATTCGCCAGTCACACCAGAAATTTCTGAGATTCACGATTCAGCATTTCCAGTACCAAGCGCTTTCCTTCAACCTGATGACAGTGCTCAGGGTATTTTCAAAGCTCCTGATTGTACTAGTGGCACAAGTGAGACAGGAGGGACATCACATGTATCCCTACCTGGATGACTTGCTTATTCGAGCGCCGACTGTTCAAACAGCGGAAAGGTTGGTGTGAAGGACCTTGGAGGTGTTAGAGACACATGGTTAGGTCAACAGTCGGGATAAGTAAGTAAGTAAAATTTATTTTTTAAGCGCTTTTCAATGCCAAAGCGCTGTACAAATAAAACAATTAAAATACATATAACACAAACAACAACAATAACAATATAATCACAATAAAATACAGTAAATCACTCCCCATATGCCTTTTGAAATAAATAAGTTTTGAATTCTAACTTAAAGCTCTCAACGGTCAGGCAGCTTTGTATCTGACGAGGTAGAAAATTCCACAGGGTAGGGGCAGCATAAGAAAATGCCCGTGCTCCCGATGTTTTTAAACGAACCCTGGGAACCTCTAGCAATCCCTCGCCGGCGGAGCGGAGCGAGCAAGAGGGACAGTAGGGAACAGGGAGATCTTGAAGATACCGCGGTCCCTGTTCGTGTAGTACTTTATAGGTCAGTAACTCGACCTTAAAGGTGATCCACATTGAATCGCAGCCAGTGCAATTCGCGCAGCACAGGCGTAATGTGACTTCTCATAGATGTCCCAGTCAAAAGCCTGGCTGCTGCATTCTGCACTAGCTGCAAGCGGCGGATATCAACCCCCGGTAGCCCTAGGTACAGGGCATTGCAGTAATCAAGGCGAGACGTAACAAAGGCATGGACCAATGTCGGAAGGTCAGCCGGAGGATAAGAGCTCCCTGACCCTATCACAGAGGTTGGAACAGTTGGGGCAGTGTTCCAAACTGTTGGGTATTTTGCTGGGCTCAAAAGTGTTCCTCTCTTCATCCAAGAAGGAGACCCTGAAGTGGGAGGTTCAGTGGCTGAGAAGCGAGTCATCGGTCTCCACTCACAGGCTTCCCCAGATGACTGCGGCGATAGAGCTAGTAACATGGGCTCGACTGCATATGTGACCTCCAGCACAGGATGCTGGAAGCCTGGTTCATGCTTACCTTGTTCTCTGCAGTTATATTCACTGTTGTTACTGTTTAAACTTCTTTATGTTAAACTAGTGTTATCAGCAGTACCAACGCTATGAAAGGATCAATGGCCAGGCACTTAAGAAGCATGACGGAAGAACTAATCAGCGAGACTCCCACAGCCACACTTCCAAAATGAGGTAGGCCATCCATGTTTCTTTTTATAACGTCCTAAATTATTTACTTGTCTAAGTTGTTGGTGTTAGGTTATGGAGGGAGTTCATTGACTTTGGTGACATGCAGATTACTGGTCACATAGATATATATAGGTGCTGCGTGGACAAAGATGACTGAGGAGTTAGTGATCTCGGAATGCTTATATGCCCAAGGTTCTATTCTGATTGACTGCTTTGGGCTGTACCACTACCACAGTAGGGGCAATCATTTCTCATCTGTATTTATTTTTATTTAGTTTTTGTTGACTGGGTAAGTGCACTGGACAAATTCTGCTTATTTTCAGGCATTCCCGTCAGCATAATGTCTCCCCCCCCATCTGTTGTGTGTGCCGAGGGGGGTGCCCAATCCCCCTTGGCTCTTGCCCCCTTTCGTATGTGCCGATGGAGTGCCCAATCCCGCTCAGCCACAGCCCCTCCCCAAACATCAGGGTGGCACGCTAGAGCCCACCCCAGCGTGACAAATGTCCTGAAAAAAAAAAGTCCCGATGTTGCCTTTTTTTCACCTGTAAACAGAAAACGGTCCATCCCTGCCCCTCCCCAACCTGCGCCCACCCTCTGCGCACCCTGCCTCCCACATCCCCTCACCCCATACTTCACTCCTGAGTCCGGCGTGACGATCTTGGGTGAACGGGAACACGCCTGCACTCTTCAAAGCCGATCATAACTAAAGAAATGCGGTAAGCTGTATAATGGCATAAATAGTTTTTTTCAACTTTGATGCATATCTTGGGCATTTTGGGAAATTTTGACACCAAATGTTCAACATGGGGTTATTGGGACCCCTCCTCATGAATTCAGTCACTGTCATGGCATTATTCGTCCCGAAGGTGATTTAGATCACTGCACAGAATCATCTTCGGGACTGATTAACAAAACAACAGTGCCACTGTTCATGAGGTGGGCTCTCAAAAGCCTATGTTGCAAATTTGGTGGAAAAAATCAAAAATGGTTGTTTTACGAGCGTGCGTTGTGCAGTTTCCACACACGCTCGTAACTTTGTGAATTTGTAATATTTTCACTCCAGATTTTCAAAATTGGCATTTTTCCATACCTCCTTATGAACAGTACAGCTGTCATTTTACATGTCCTGGCCGAAATGTGTTTTCACACGTGCGGCGCAGAATAGGGAGGTCACTGCGTGAAATTAGTTTTTGGGACAGTTTGAGGAAATGACGGTGACACTGTTCATGAGCAGAGGTCCTAAAATGCCTATGTTGAAAATTTGGTGATGAAAGTTTCTAAAATTACTGTGTTACAAGCATACGTTGCGCAGTTCCCACGCACTCTTGTAACTTCGCAAATTTGCAATATTTTCATGCCACATTTTCAACACTGGCATTTTTTCACACCTCCTTATGAACAATACAGCTGTCATTTTTCACATCCTGCCCCAAATTTGTTTTCGCAGCTGTGGTGCACAATGGCGTGGTCACTGTGGGAAATCAACTTTTGGGACAAATTAACAAAATCACAGTGCCACTGTTCATGAGGGGAGGTCCCAAAATGCCTATGTTGAAAATGTGGTTAAAAATATCCCCAAAACAATTGGGTTACGGACGTGTGTTGCACAGTTTCTATGCATGCTCATGAGTTCGCCAATTTTTAACATTTTCACTCCAGATTTTCAACGTTTCCATTTTTTTACACCTCCTCACGAACAATACAGTTCTAATTTTTTACATACTGCCCAAAATGTGTTTTCAAACCTGTGTTGCCAAATGGCATAGCCGCTGTGCAAAACCACCTTTCAGCTAAGAAACTGATTGTGCTGCTCTTCATGAGGTGGGGTCACAAAAAGCCTGTGTTGAAAATTTGGAGTGAAAATACCAACGCACGCCTATGCCGTTAGGGTTTCCAACTGCAACACCCCTCCCTGTGCAGACTGACAGGCATCAGGGGTGTGACTTGGGATCATTGGCTGTAATGCGTTCTATTCTACCCCCACCCCCACCCTGCAGCCAGTGACACACATCGTGGTGTGCCTTGCAGTGTTCTGTCACAAAGTTCATCCCATTCTTCTATACTGCACCCACCTTAGTGTATTTCCTTATGGAATGGGGTAAGTAAAATGCCCAAATCCCCACAGCACACCATGACACTTGTCAGTGTCTACAGGGTAGGGTGAGGTAAAATGGCATGAGCGTTACAGCTGACGACCCAAAGGCACACCCCAATGCCTGTCGGTCTCTTCAGGTGGGTGGAGTTGGCGTCACTTCAATACTTCACTGCCATTCCTATTATGCATCTCTAACTCGAACACTACCAATGCCAATGCCAGCGAGACAACATTCGGCATTGACAAATGCTCGTTATTTCCTGCACATATTTTTAAAACAGCATTTATGACAAATTTTGTAATTATTGGTTCCAGTCAGTAAAGGTGGCCACCACTAGCAGTTTGAAAAAACCTCTGCCATTGAGGTTACAGTTTATTGTGGCTGCATTAGGATGGTCAGCACACATTTTGATGGTGAACAGCACAGCAGCACAACAAGGTGTTTAAAACATAATGTACCTGTCAAGAGAGCAGGCATTTTTAAAAACCTTAAAGCCACATATCTCTGTTTGGGAGTGAATACAACAAAAAAAAATAGCAGTAGTAGTAAAGACCTTTATTTTTATACAGGATGTAACTGTTAGGGCTAGAAGTCCTGTTTTCAAAGTGGTCCTGTTACAGTGGCATTGTTGCATACGTTTTATAAGAGGTACAGTACCTAAAACTGATATATTTAGGTATTTACCAGAAATACGTTATTATTAAAAGAAAGACAGGATTTTGTTTCTGCTAATAAGTACTGATGCTTTTCCTCTTTGGTTTATTTACCTGGTTCTTGACTGAGATACTGACTGTACTGAGTCCCCAGTATGATGAAACACGTGTCTATAGTTCATCATTCTCACTCTTTGCCAGAATGTATGTAAAAGCCAGTTTAATAGGCAACTTTTATTCAGGTAAAACCTTATCAGCCTGCCCAACACAATGATTTGCATACCCATGGCAGAGGTAGATTTTAACATTAATTTACTGGCCCAGGATATAGTGCAAACTGCCGGAGGCCAGTGTGACTCCCCTCGTGACTTTCCCCTTTAGGCTAGTGTTTGAAACAAAAAAAGCACCCACATTAGTCCCATCACCCTCACCATCTGTCTCCCTTTAGTCAGACAACTAACCCGCAAGGTGACAAGTATTACAAAAAAAAGTCCTGAAGCAGCACACCGCAGATCCTATATTAACAGTCTCACCACCAGACCCAAATGCCAGCAGTTTCTCCCTTACGTGATATCGCAAAGCACTGCCAGGAGAGAGAGAGATTCGCCATTAGGCCCAACAGTGAGACTGTTCGGACTGGTGGTGCACTACTTCAGGACTTTATATACTTGTCGCCTTGTGGGTGGGTTTTTGACTAAGGGGACATGGGTATGGGGGATGGGGCTGAGATGGATGGGAGAAGGTACTAATTACTGTATTTCTTTTATGTATTGCAGTTATACTAGTTAGATGGTGGCCAGTCAAAGGAGTGAGTGGAGGGTTTGTGCCGGCTGCCATCAGGAACTAGGGTTGTGGGGTTGGGATGCTTTGCGGGTGCTGATGCCACTGGACAACAGGTTGAATGTTTGAGGATGGGGAGAGGGAGAGGGAGAGGAGAGGTGCCACTGGACACCAGAAGGCTTGTGGGGAGCCACTGGACACCAAGGAGGGCTTATGGGGAAGGGGAGAGTGAAGGGTGCTATTGAACACCAAAGAAAACTTTCAGGGATGCTAAGAGAGAGGGGGCCACTGGAAACCAGAAAGTAAATAGAAAGGGTTGGGGAGAGGGAGTCCTTTTTCCAACCAGTTATCTCTGTTATAGCTCAGGGCTGGTGTAAATCTTGGCAGGTTAGTGCAAATTGGTATCACTTTCCCAGCTGGACCAGTGCAAAAAAAGTTAAGCATGAATGCTATCATGATGCATTGCACTGGGTCTGAGGCTTTAGAGTGTAAACGTGCGGTTTGGAGAGACACACAGAAACCCTACCATTTGGATATTTGTTCTGTCCTTGCATCCATGTTAGATGCTTCACACTATTCTTCCAAATTGCCTATCCAGTGTGCTACCTCTGAGTGTTCAAAATTACTCAGTTTAAGGTTGCAGTGATAGCTTCGGCCTGTTGTCATCATGTGTAGTCCTTTGTGCAGATTTTAAAGATTATTGTTAACTTTATTATGTGTGAGTTGGCTTCGGTAAGGTTTGAGTAGTGATATGTCAAACAGAATGTTGCACTAGTTGAATCATTTTCTTGTCAGCGTAAACCCCCGATAATCGCATATGTAGTTGCATAGTACACCCATGTTGCATTGTGCTGGGTTTGAGACTTTTGATTATATGTGTGTTTACAGAAGCCACACAAATTGGAATCTGCTTTCATTTATTATTTATGCATCCTACAGTACATACTGTTCTTCTTTCTTATCAGCCTTTAAAGAGCACCTTTCCTACTCTTATTACCCTCCAGAAACACAATCGGAGTCTTACCTGCCCCAAAGTTTAATGGTACCGAAATTATAGATTTATTGTTGCCAGAATATGAGATGGAAGGGATCATAATTTGTCTCTATGGAGCAGAGAGCCCGATCCCTTCCACTTCCCGACACACTTCGTTTTGTGATGTAAAAGTATGGAAACTGTGGGACTGTGCTCCATAGAGTTGTTGTTTTTAGGTGTTTTTTTAACATTTAAGGGTGCCGATTTCAACAGATCTAGGTCACCACTCAACTAACAAGGTGCTTGTTAGTTGAGTGGTAGCCTTGTCTTTTTGACATCGGCACCCTAGAATGTTAAAAAACTTAAAAATGAGTCCCTATACAACTCTATGGAGTGCGCCCTCACACATTCCATACTTTTGCATCACAAAACGTGAGAGCATGGGGGAGTTTCTCCAAACTGGAAAGTGGAAAGGATCGGGCTCTCGGCTCCACGGAGTCAAATTATGATCACTTCCCTCTCGAATTCTGTCATTAGTAAAATTATAATTTCTGTACCACTGAACTTTGGGGCAGGTAAGGCTGCTGTTGTGTGTTTAATTCGATGACCAGGAAAAGAGCTTTTTAAATTACTTCACCTCTTTTTACTCACGGTAGGAACAGAGGAGTTCAGATGTGTCTGAAGGTGGCTGAAGCATCAATAACTGCCCATCATTATGCGATTCATTTGGTGGTGAAGAGGAATGGTCAGTAATTTGGTGGTATTAGGGGCTGTTTGGACCACTGCCAGATTTTACAAATTTTTTTACGTTGGCTGCGCATGCGCACCCAACGTTTAGTCGAAATGATAGGGATTTCGGAGGGGGAAGGGGGGTGTCACTGCCGAGCCCATTGCAGTTCACAAGAGCAAGGGCTCGGCAGTCTACACTAGTGACCACAGGCTGTAGTTCTGACATCACTCTCTGTTTGGTGGGCTGTAACTTGGTGTATTTCAAAGGACAATGTCAGCATGTCGGCTGCACCAGAATCTATATTTTTTGCATATGTGACTGAAAATATGTAACTCATTCATGAACGAGTTTTTCCTGGGCTCCGCACTACTGTAGTGCTTGGACGCGCAGTGCAGACATTTTGATTGGTCTGCCCAAATTGTGATTTTTACAAAAATAAGAATCCTCTGACACTTCTGTCTGAATTTGATGGCATGTATGCATTTTACATTAGTATATCTTAACAAAAAAAAAAAAACACGTCCATCAATGTCTGTTTCTGCTCCCCCAGTAACTGGCCCCTCACCCAACCCTCCCTCTCAGCACCCACCACCCCTCCAAACATAACACTGACACTGGAAGTGCCCAATTCTCCCAGTGTCACCACCTCATAGTTTTTTTTCTTTGTTTAATTGTATTTGTATAATGCATGTAACAAAGAAAACTGTCCCTCGATGTCTGTAACTGGTGCCTCTGTAACACTGGGGGTGCCCAATCCCCCAGTGTCATCACCTGTAATATAGAAAACCATCCCTTGTCATTTTGTTGTTGCTTTTGTTTTTTTAATCCCTGTAAAACAGAAAAACGTCCATCGTTGTCTGTTGCACCATTACCATCCCCCCACCCGACCCTCTCACTCAGCACCCACTACCCCACACCCCCTCCCCAAGCCCTTACTTAACCAGCGGGGTACCGATTCCGTCATCTTCTCCAGACTGCAGAGATGTCTTCACTCTTCAACGCTGGACTGCAGACTGAGGAAATGAGTTATGCAGTTCAATGTCTTTCAATGGGATTTTGAACTTAGTAGCATAACTTGGGCATTTTTCAATATCTTTGCCCCAAATGTTCAACATGCCTTTTTTGGGACACCATCTCATGAACAATGCAAGTGACGTTGGGTAAATTTGTCCTGAAAGGTGATTTTGTGGTCGCTGCGCAAAATCACCTTTCGGGCAGAAATTGAACATTTTCTCCACCACTGTTCATGAGGTCGGGTCATAAGAAGGCAATGTTGAAAATTTGACATAAAAATATTAAGAAACAACAACATTATGAACCTATGTTGAAGTTTGCGAACCCAGGCTTGTAACTTTGGTACTTTTCAATATTTTGACCTTAAATTTTCAACTTAGTCATTTCTTCATGGCACCTCATGACTAAGACAGCTGTCATTTTTCACATCCTGGCCAAAATGTGTTTTGGCATCCCAAAAGGTGATTTTGTAGTGGCTGCGCGAAGTCACCTTTCAAGCAGGAGTTGACAATTTTCTTCACTATTGTTCATGAGGTGGGGTCATAAGAAGGCTATGTTGAAAATTTGGAGCACAAATGTTAAAAAACAATAAAGTCACAAGCCTATGTTGGAATTTAAGAATGCAGGCTTGTAACTTTGCTAATTTTCAATATTTTGACCCCAAACTTTCAACATGGCCATTTCTTCACAACACCTCATGAATGTGACAGCTGTCATTTTTCAGATCCTGGCCAGAATGTGTTTTCGTACCCATGGCATTAAATGACATTTTGTAGGGAGAGTTTAACATTTTTATCTACTGCGTTCATTAGGTGGGCTAATAGGAAAGCTATGCTGAACATTTGGGCCCAGATATTCAAAAGAGTTGAGCCATGCGCAATAGGGTTGCGCCTGCGCAAGTCCGAAATGCGCCATTCTGCGATATTCAGCAGGAGGCAGTTGCACCCCCGAAATCATGCTGAGCAACAGCGCAATGACAATGAAGGCATGCGCAACCGAAGGGGGAGGAACCATGCATAAACTGCACAGCCTGATATTCAGCCAGGGCGATGCAGAGGTTAACGCGCAACCCTACCTGCGCCTGCACAAAGTTGAGCGAAAAAAAAGGAACAAGTTGAGGGCCACCCACAGGTGAGCTGCCGCATTGCAGGGCGCAACACAGCAGCTGCCACCTGTGGGTGGCCCTCGACTTGTTCCCGCCACACCTGGCGGCGCCCCCATGCCCCGATCGCAGGCATAAGTGTAACCCCCACCCCCGAGTAACCGATTGCGGGCATCAGACCTCCCCCTCCAAAGTCATATCCCTGGTGGTCCAGTGGACCACGGTATCGATCGCGGGCATAACAGTGTTCCCCTCCCCGGTAGCCCGATTGCGGGCATAGTCAACCCTCCCCAAGTAGCCCGATCGTGGCATAGCGTAATCCGCCCCTCGGAGTAGCCCGATCGCTGGCATAACATAACCTGCCCCCATTAGCCCAATCGCGGGCATCAGATCCCCCACCAAAGCCCAATATCCTCGGTGGTGGTCCAGTGGACCGAACGGAGCTCGATCGTGGGCGGCATTCCTCATCTCCCACAAGTATGAAATCCCTGGTGATCTAGTGACCCCACCCCACTCCGCCCACTGAGCTCCTCACCACCCGCCCCCCGCCAGCTGGCGGGCGGCAGCACCCCACTTGTCTGCCGCCTCGCTGCCCGCCGACTGACAGCTCAGTGTGGCTGCATGCCCATTGGTTCAAAGCATGGGCCAAGGGGCGTGCAGCCCATACCGCACTAGTCAGTCCAGATATGTGAATCGCGGGTTCGCTCGGTCCACTGGACCACCAGGGATATTGGGCTTTGGGGAGGGAATCTGATGCCCGCGATCGGGCTAATGGGGGCGGGTTACGCTATGCCTGCAATCAGGCTACCCGCAGGGGGAACACTGTTATGCCCGCGATCGGGCTACCCGCGTCCACTGGACCACCAGGGATAGTGGACTTTGGGGTCTGATGCCCGCGATCAGGCTGCTACCGGGGCGGGTTACTGTTATGCCCGTGATCGGGCTAATCGCGGTCCACTGGACCACCAGGGATAGGGGACATTCATCATCCCTTAGGGGACATCCTGCGATCGGGCTGCAGGGGGCATCGGTCCCCTGACGGCCGCTGCCTGGCAGGGCGCCAGGCTCAAGTCGTCGGGGATCGGCGCATCTGCATGCTAATGGCATGCAAATGGGGCCATAATCAGATGCAAATGGCTCCCCGTGCACCTTGCATAAATTATGGCTCCATTTGCATGTCACCTTTGAATATCGAGGTGCTGTGCATGGCACAATGGAACTTGCGCCACCGCATCTCAATGCTCCACTCTGACCACTTGCGCTGGCACAATTCCACTGCGCCATGCACAGTGGGGTGGCCAGGGGGCGATATACAAAGCAGTTGTGCCATATCGCAACTTCGTTGAATATCGCCCTGGCCACACCCCTGCTCAACTGTTTTGAGCGGCGCAGGGGCTTGTGCCACAAACTGGCACAGTTTGAATATCTGGGCCTAGGTGTACAAATACAGTCAAATGCCCATGTTATGATTGAATGTTACCCGATTTCAACATTCACTCATAACTTCACTCATTTTCAATATTTTGACTCCCAACCTTTCAACATAGCCATTTTCCACACCACCTCATAAATGTGACGTGTAAGTTTTAAAATCCTGGATGAGATGCATTTTCTCACCTCTTGTGCGAAATAGCATTTTGGCCAATATACTAAAAATGGCACATGTCATGCCTATGAGGCAAATTGTAGAACAAGTATCTTCAAAATTTGGGGTCAGAATTGCAATAAACAAATTGTTTAACACACAGCCATCATTCGGCATTGACAAATGCTTGTTTGAAGCTGAAGATGTGAATTCTTACTGATTTGGATTTTAGTAGGGGAAAAAAGTTTTAAGAAGACTAATGCTACCTTTTAGTGTGCATGACCTGCGTATATGGTACAATCTGCATAGTGACATCGTCTTCGGCACATCTTACTACCACTGACATCTCGGTACCATCAGTGCCTACTAATGGTAGTACATGGACTAAAAACAGTATAGAATGTGTTTATGTAGTACACTTCATACACTTCATCCCAAAGTGCATTCCGAGCAGTTTTTTGCATAGGATAGCATAGCTTAGGTGCCACATCTCATTTCCAGTGGGGCCTTGCTCTTGCTTAGGACAGCTGATGCCTCTCAGAACCATTGGTACTTTGATACGTAATTATCATCAGAGTGGCCAAGTTTTTATTGTAACTCACAGTGGGGACTTTCTTCACTTGAAGATGCTGGGGGCGAGGGGGGGGGCTTTTAAAAATAAACAGAACCTTGTTGGAGTCTTTTGCTTCTTATTGCTTTTAAGGCAAATTATCATGCAGCATGAGAATGACTAATGTGCAGGTTTATGTGGGACGTTTACTACGCATTGATTTGCATTAAAAATGTATGAATGTCTGATAGTAATGCAGGGTAATCCATTTCCACATATTGACTGCCACATATAAACACCAATACATTAAGTTTACGATGAATAGGGTCGACAGATAGTAAAAGAGTTAACTTTGAATTCATTTTTATTCATTTTTATTCAAAGTCTGTATATAGTAGGTGGCATCCACTTCCAATTTGCCCTATTATATACCAGTTCCTAGTTTCAGCAAGCAGTACAGGGCAGAAGTGCATGATAGATGTCAGAAAACTCATAGAGAACTGAACTAGATTAGTTTTAAAATACACAGGAATAAAAGTTACACTTAAAATACTGTAGCATGATATTAAGGGCAGATTTGGAACACTTTCTCGTTCGCAGCTCAGTTAAGATATTGCAAAGCATAATCAACCTGCTAATGGCTTTCTAGAACTGTTGCCCTGTACTCATTAAAGTTGAGCCCTGTTGCTGTAAGGATTCGGCTGAAAGAGAGACAGAGAGGTATTGCCCTTAAGCAGAATTGACAGGTAAACTGCTGAGGAGTATAGCTTAGATCTTGTGCAGCCTAGAGGGAGGTGCAGTGACTGGAAGTATTAACTGTGATGCTTAAGGGACACTGTCAGCTTTTCAAGGTAATTTTTGGCCAGCTGTGACCACTTTGCCTGCACAGGAACATACTTATGAAACTAAGCATGTTGATCTTTGCCAGACAAACCTGATCAAGTTCTTTGACTGGGTGGTCAGGGAAATGGATTGGGGCAGAGTGGTGGATATAGCCTACCTGGATTTCAGCAAGGCCTTCAACACTGTTCCACACAGAAGACTGGTGAGCAAGCTGGGCAGCCTAGGAGTGGGACCAAAAGTAGTAAAACGGGTAAGAAGTTGACTAAGCAACAGGAATCAGTGGGTGGTGGTGGTAAATGGTGTTCAGTCTGAAAAAGGCAAGGTGACCAGTGGGGTGCCACAGGGGTCAGTACTAGACCTGATCCTCTTCAGTGTCCTTATCAGTGAGATTGCAGGAGAGCTGGAAGTGAAAGTATGCCTTCAAACACCATGAAGTCTTGCTATATTATAACAATAGCAGTCAGCCACTGCAGCTGAACTGCCCCGGAGAGGAAGGAGTTAACTCCAGAGGATCTGGAGTTCTACAGCGCGAGGGCGCTGTGCCAAAGCTCTATCTGGCCAGTTTCAAATGAAACTGTCAGATTCTTTACTCCGCTCCACTGAACAGTCGCTCCGGAGATCAGCTCCTTCAGCTTGGTTCATTCTCGTCTGCTTAGTATTTTTCGGTTCATTTGAACCGCAAAAGTATTTATTTTACTGCATTTCGTTAAAAGCTCTATCTGGTAAACCGTAAGTACAAATTTAAAGTCTGTGTGGAAATTCAATTATCGGTTCGGTTTTGAACCGATCGGTTTGCTGATTTTAACGCTTTGAAGTGTTTGGTTGGGCTTTTAGAGTGCGGTTCCTGTTCTTATCGGTTCTAAAAACCTGTTTTTAAATAGGTTTTTTCAATACCTTGACACGTGTTAGGAACCGATAAGGGTGTCTTGCCTGGCACTGCCATCAAAAGGGCAAGTTTTGGATAGGCTGGCATTATGTCTGAGAAACCCAAAAGAAAAACCGGGCCCACTGGGTTTCAACACTGTGATGTCTGTGGGGAAGCCTTTGCCAAGGCTGACCCACACACCACTTGTGTCTATTGTCTGGGGGCTGACCACCTCCTGTCAGACTGCCAGGTGTGTAAAAATTTCCCTGCAGCCACCCTGGAAAAGAGATTGGGCCGGCTCAGGGAACGAGAGGCCAAAAAGTCCGCTGACCCGGATGGCCAGCCCGGTCCAGCACCCACTGGACCAGAGGGAGTGCCCTCTGACCAGGGCGAGACTTCCTCAGGCAAAAGAAAGGCTGGTTCAGATGAACCAGTCCCAGTTAAAAGACAAAGAAATCAGTAGGTTTGGAGTCCAAAATTGTCTCTCCAACTGCTGCAGAGATAGCTAAGCCATTCAGATTGTCCAGTCACTGTCTCAGGGACCTGTCGAACCACCAACAGTTGGTAAAGGTTGGTTCGCTCAGTTCCAGTGGTTCAGGAGTATGATGTTGAGAAATTTTATGAACCACAGGAGGGGGAGGAGGAATTTGATCAATATATGTGTGGCTGGGAGGGTCTGGACGTGCCCATTGAACCGGACATTTCTCCAGACAGACCTTTAGAATCTCCTCCTATTCTGTCTGAGTCCCCTTTCATTTTATGTTTTACAAAAAGGTTGAAGAAACCCTCCAGCTTCCTTTAGAGGAGGCTGTGGATGAGCAAGAGGAGCCTGATTTTGTAGAAATGATGGATATACCAGAGTCTAGGAGATTGTCTATTCCTTTGCATAAGTCATTTAGGAAGCAAACAACAAAGATTTTAAAAAATCCTCATTCTGTCCCTCCTATAGATAAAAAAATGGACAGAAGGTATACTTTGTCAGACTCTGATACAGACTTCCTCACTGAACAGTGTAGTCATGTAGGTGTGGTACAAGCTGCAGCCTGTGACAAGGCTAATATTCCCCTGGCCTCACATCCTCCTGATAAGGATTCTAGGAAGATTGATGCCATGGCGAAAAAACAGTATATGGCAGCTTCTTTGGGACTCAGGCAGGCAAATTATATGGCTTATGTAGCTAGATATCAGAAATCTAGATGGGACACATATTGCAGTTAGCCAAGCAGGCCCATGGCCAGCTGGCTAGTGAGTTGGAACAGGTGGCTGCTGATGGCATTGAAGCTCTAAAGTTCAATTTCATACTGCTGTTGATAATGATGTCTCCTCTAGGGTCATGGCCACTTCTGTAGCTTTCCAGAGGTTGGCATGGCTCAGATGCACTAATCTGTCCCAGGATACTCAGTCAAAGGCTATGGATTTTCCTGTAGTGGAAATTCTCTGTTTGGGGAACAAACAGAAAACTATATGAAAAGATGGATGAATACAGAATTACCTACAAAAGTGCCCAGGCTAAGGAGAGGCATGCCACTCCACAGAGGCACGCTCCCAGAGGTAGGGGCAGGCCTTTCCATAGGCCTTTTTACCAATTCAAGCCTCCTCTGCTTTTTGCACAGAGGGTTTCTTCAGAGGCAGGGTAGACGAGGCACAAGTAAACCGGGCCCCTCCCTCAGCCTGAAGGTGTGCCACAGGCACCCTGATGGAGTGCCCAGGGCCGATTCTCCTGTACCAGTGGGGCAGGTTGGCTTATTTCAGCCAGAACTGGCTGTCCTTAACTTCGACAGATGGGTCTCTGGAGGTACAAGCCAGGGTCTGGTTCTCAGCTTCAAACAGTTTCCAAAGATGAGAGCCAGACATTTTCCACGGTAAACTTCAGAAGCCCTTGCTTTGGAAGCAGAGGTTTCTTCTCTTCTGACTGCAAAAGCAGTGGAAAGGGTCCCTCCTTGCCATCAGGGCAAGGGCTATATTCAAGATACTTTCTTACCCCAAAAGACAGGAGAATGGCGGCCCATTCTAGATTTAAGGTACCTGAACAAGCATCTTTTGAAACCAAAGTTCAAAATGTTGACTCTGGCAATGATATTGCCTTTTCCAAGGCCAGGGACTGGCTAGCTTCCTGGACCTCAAGGATGCCTATTTTCATGTTCTGATCAGGCCTTCTCACCGAAAGTACCTCAGGTTCGAACTGCCCTCAGGCCACTACCAGTTCAGGCAATGCCTTCGGGCTTACCTCTGCGCCAAGGGTATTCACAAATGTCTAGCTGTGGTAGTGGCTCACTTAAGAAGGCAAGGGTTGCTGTGTGTTTCCTACCTGGACGACTGGCTCATTGTGGGTCAGTCTCCAGATCAGGTGAAATCCCACTTGCAAGTCACCCAGCAGCTTCTCACTTCCTGGGATTCCTGCTAATTTACCAAAGTCAGTTCTGGAACCAGTTCAGGTCCTAACTTTCATAGGTGCAGAATTGAACACAAAGTTAGCCAGGCATTTCTTCCCTCGGAAAGGGTAGACAGACTCATTGCCCTGGCATCCTCCTTACCCTGCGAGTCTCTCACCAGCAAGGCATTTTCTGCAACTCCTGGGGCACATGGCTGCTTCCACAGCTGTGTGCAAGGAGCAAGATTCCAGATGAGGGACATTCAGTTCCATTTGAGGGCCTATTGGTCTCAAAGGAAGGACCCCTTCCAAATTGGTCCCAGTGACTCAAACTCTGATCCTGGCCTCCACTGGTGGCAGGACCGAAGCAATCTAAAACAAGGGGTTCCCTTCATTCCCATTTCCCACTCCCTCACCCTCACCACGGATGCCTCCCTGTTAGGGTGGGGAGCTCACTTGGGCGACCTGTCCACTCAGGGAGTGTGGTCTCCTCAGGAATCTCTGCTCCACATCAATCTTTGGAACTCAGAGCTGTCTTTTTAGCTCTTCAGGTATTTTCAGTTTCTGTCCAGAACAAAGTGGTTCAAGTCAGGACAGACAACACCACCACAATGTGGTACATCATCAAGCAAGGGGCACTCGGTCATCAGCCTTGTGCACCGAAGCAATGAAGTTGTGGTCTCTGGCCTACTCCTGAACACCTCCTGATAGCAGTTCACCTCCCAGGGAAGGACAATATCTGGCTGGATGCCCTCAGCAGAATTTCTCAGGGCCATCACGAATGGGCTCTGAATCCACAGGTGCTGGGGTCTGTTCTTGCCAGATGGGCACCCTCAGATAGATCTTTTCGCAGCCCCAGACAACCACCAACTTCCTCTATTTTGTTGCAGGCCTCCAGTGCTGGGCTCAGTCCCCTGGACGCCTTTCTGTTGGACTGGAAAGGAAGTTCCTGCATGCCTTTCCCCTTCCTCTTCTTTTCAGGGTACTAGTGAAAATCAGATCTCAACCCTGCAAAGTGATTCTGATTGCCCCAGATTGGGCCAGACAGCCCTGGTACCTCTGCTTCTGTCCTTGACAGTCCACCTGCCCTGAGCCTGCCCAGAGTCCACGACTTGCTGGCCTGTGCACAGGGAGAGTGTGGTATCCGGACCTCAAATCCCTCCATCTCAAGGCCTGGCTGTTGAGGAGTTAGAATTTGTGATTTACACCTTTCTCAAGGTGTCCTGGATATTTTAAAGGCTTCAAGGAAGCCTTCCACTAGGGCCACTTACAATTCTAAGTGGAAGAGGTTTTCCATCTGGTGCTCTGAGAGGCAGATTATTCCAGAATCCGCTGATCTTCCCATTTTATTGGACTATTTGGTCCATTTAAATTCCTAGGCCTTAGGCCAGCTACCTTGAAGGTTCATCTGGCAGCTGTCTCTGCTTTTTGTGTCAGCAGGAAGCCTGCCTCCTCTTTCCTCACCCTGTGTTTTCCAAGTTTTTTAAAGGGTTACTTCATACTAACCCCCCTTTTCGGGAACCAGCTCCTGCCTGGGACCTGAATGTTTGCATTGCTCAGTTAATGCAACCTCCCTTTGAGCCTCTGTCCTCAGCAGAGCTCAAGTATCTAACTTGGAAAACTGTTTTCCTAGTGGCTATCACTTCTGCCAGACGCATAAGTGAATTACAGGCCCTGTCAGTGGAAGATTTTATTTCTTTCCACAGAGATAAGGTAGTCCTCAGGACTAATAGAAAGTTTTTGCCTAATGTGGTTTCAGATTTCCACCTGAACCAATCCATCTCTCTCCCAGTATTTTTCACTGAGCATTCTTCCTCAGGTGAGAGGAGACTGCACAGCTTGACGCCAAAAGAGCCTTAAGCTACTATTTGAACGCACCAAGGGTCACAGGTTCAATCCTCCAACTCTTCCTTACTTATGGCGAGGCTGGCAAGGGAAACCTGCCACTAAGAGGACAATTGCAAGGTGGATTGTCTCTTGTATCCAATTTTGTTACCAAAAACTAGGTAGAGAACCCCCCTCAGGACTGAGGGCCCACTCCACCAGGGGTACAGCTGCATCTCTAGCGGCTGCTAGAGACATTCCCATTCTGGAAATTTGTCAAGCTGCTACCTGGAAGACAGTTCACACTTTTACCAAGCATTATTCCCTGGATGTCCAGTCCAGGAGAGATGCTCGGTTTGGTACAGCTGTGCTTCAGAGCCTATTTCCTAAGTAGGTCCTGACCTCCTCCATGGAGGTACTGCTGTGTATCTGTTGTTGTTATAATATAGCAAGACTTTCATGGTGTTTGAAGAAAAAATACTCACCTTAGTAATTGCTTTTCTTCTCATGGAGTCTCATATATTATAACCACCCTCCTCCTGCCCCTCTCAGAACTTCTACTTGGGTAGGGTGGCAAATTAGTGCAAGCACTGTGTCATGCCATTGTAGTTTTTCCTTTACCCTCTTTCTTTTAGGGTTAGGGAACTAGGTTGTTCGCTTAGGTAATATATTGGCCCCTTCCTGGACTTGAGTCTTTGGGGGAAGGGGGGTCCTAATGGTGCTTGTCAAGGGGGGAAACTAATAATAATAATACCATTATTCATTGTTATTATGGTTATTGGTGTTTCTATTGTTGTTTATATTGTTGTTATTACTACCTAGTAGGTAGCCATTTGGCTAGTGTAGAGCTTTCCACACAGACTTGTTGCTTAGTGTTAGCTTCGTAAAGATCTGACAGTTTCATTTGAAACTGGCCAGATAGAGCTTTGGCACAGCGCCCTCACGCTGTAGAACTCCAGATCCTCTGGAGTTAACTCCTTCCTCTCCGGGGCAGTTCAGCTGCAGTGGCTGACTGCTATTGTTATAATATAGCAAGACTCCATGAGAAGAAAAGCAATTACTAAGGTGAGTAATTTTTTCTTTTTGCGGATGACACAAAAATCTGCAACAGAGTTGACACACCAGGGGAGGTAGAAAAAATGAGGTACGATCTGAAAAAGCTGGAAGACTGGTCAAGGGTTTGTCAACTGGGTTTCAGTACCAAAAAGTGCAATATCATGCACTTGGGGTACAGAAACCTGAGGGTAACATACCAGTTGGGTGGGGAGATATTGGCAACCACAAAACAGAAAAGGGACCTAGAGGTATTCAGTTCTGATGACCTGAAGGTAGCAAAGCAGTGTGACAAGGCAGTGGGGAAAATTAGCAGGATGCTCAGGTGCATAGGGAGGGATAACACCAGCAGAAAGAGGGAGGTATTGTTACACCTGTATAGACCGATGGTGAGGCCCCACCTCTAGTACTGTGTCCAGTTCTGGAGGCCCCATCTCCGGGAGGACATAGATCGGGTGGAGGAGGTACAAAAGAGGGCAACCGAAACAGAGCAAGGTCAACATCAAAAGCCCTACGAGGAAAGACTCCAGGAACTAAATATGTACTCTCTAGAGGAAAGGGGGGTATGATAGAAACATTCAGATACCTCACATGTATTAATAAGATACAGGAGGGTAACATTTTACATAGAAAAAGAAGCTCGAGGACAAGGGGTCACACCATGAAGCTGGGGGGAAGGGACTTAGAGGGGATGAGAGGAAATACTTCACGAAAAGGGTGGTGGATGCCTGGAACAGCCTCCCAGCGGAAGTGGTAAGTGCTAAAACTGTAAGAAGATTCAAGCATACATGGGATAGACATAAGGGGACCTTAGAATTAAGGCGGGGGGGGGGGGAGACCGGAGATCAAGTAGGGTGTGGTGGCACAATAGGTAGGGAAGATAGGGCAGACTAGATAGGCCAGTAGGTCCTTATCTGCCGACAACTTCCATGGTTCTGCGAATACCCCCACATGTAAAATGATTCATTATTTTGACTTTGAAGCCATTTTTTTCTTTCTGTGGTTGGTCTTAGCAAATTCTGCCACTGGAAGCATTTGTCTTCCTTGAACATTCTTCTCCTCACTGACCCAGTAAACTCGTGCATCCTGCTTTCAGTTTTTTGCCATCTATATTCCATGAATGATGGTATTCAACAGGGAGTGTGATGCAGAATAAGAGGATGTGGTTTTGTAGGTAAAACAAGCACTGACAGTGCTGATAAATACATTTTAAAAAATAGAGCCGAGAGCTTGCACATGCGTTCGGGCAGATGTGCATGTGCAGGATATTGGCCCCATTGAAAAGCTGACAGTGTCCCTATCAATTATATACTGTATGAGGTGATAAGATTAGCTACACATTGTACTAATACTGTATGTATATTGTTTGCATTTTTGCAAATAGTGCAGTACAGAGGCTTATTCAAAAAGGGAATGTTGCTTTTTAAAAAAAGAATTGTAGTGAATTCAAGTACTTGGGAAAAATATTGAATTGGCACCACTGGAGACTGAAGCCCTCTGTTCATTCACATTACTGATACAGCACAGGGGAACACAGTTGAAAATTCCCTACACTGCATGCCAGTGTGCTTCAACCTTGTTATGGAGAGAGCATCATATAGTTGAGAGGCCAGGGTAACACTCCACGCCCATTCTTAAACCATGGCCTCTATTATGAGACTGCCAACAGAGGTGCCAGATAGTACCAGTTGTGTTGTTATTTCTGTGATGTGCACACCCATCCACTGGGGACTTGACTAAGACCAGCAGATAGTGACTGGGATAATCTAGAAGACCCGTGTACAGTCAACTGGTTCGGCTAGGGCACTTACTGAATTGCTACCACCCCAGTACAAGCCAGCAGGGCTACAGGAACATTTTACTGGACTGCTACACAATGCATCAGCATTTGAACCGTTCGCCCTGCCTATTTTAAACCCAGGAAAATTGCACAGCTATTAATTGAGTCATTTCTGTTAACTGATTATTAGTATGCTTTAGGATACCATATTTATCAAATTTTCCTGCAGGAAGGGTGTGGTTTGTGTGATCAGTACTTAATTTTGAGCACTAGTTGTCAGTGGTGTTGCATAACGTAGTAGGAAAAAGTGTGGAGTTGAGATTTATTTGTTTAAAGATTTACATGCTTTTCACAATACCATGCTGAGTGATCCAGCAGAAGGGATCTGCTTCCTGCTGTCAAGAACATATTCAACACAAAGCAAAGTTAACTTAAATTGAGTTCATAGAAGGTTAAAGCAGATTTCAGTGCTGCTCAGAGGGTGACTCAGCAGGAGAATTACTGTACATTCCCTTTTTTTAGAAATTGCCATTTAACCATCTAAGATGAGAGGCACAACAGTTAAACAGGGTATTGTTTTTTAGAGTGGAGAAAAACACATTCTCATGCTTGCAGGGACTATAATACAGGGAATGCTTTTTGGAAAAAGGAGATACCTGAACTGAGAGTGCTTAATAGGCTGTACGGTGGGTGTGGTGATCAGAGCACAGTGCTGAGAAATGCAAAATCACAGGTTCCCAGCCCTCCACAGCCATGTCCTATTTAACGTCTTCATAAGTGACATTGTGAAGGGGCTGGAAGGAAAGGTACAGTATGCCTCTTTGGAGATGACGCTAAGATCTAAAACAGGGTAGACACTCTTGGAGGGGTGGAAAAAATGAGGAGGGATAAACTAGAGGAATGGTCAAGAATGTGGCAGCTAAGATTCAATGCAAAAAAGTGCAAAATCATGCATTTGGCGTGCAGGAACCCAGGAGAGGCTTACATGATGGGGTGGGGGGGGGAGATACTGATGGCCACCAAATGGGAAAGGGATCCGGGTGTAGTCATATCAGATGACTTAAAGGTGGCTAAACAGTGTGTCAGAATGATGGGAAGAGCCAGTGGGGTGCTGGGGTGCATAGGGAAAGGTATCACCAGCAGAAGAAAGGAGGTGGTGATGCCACTGTACAAATCATTGGTGAGACCCCATCTGGAGTACTGTGTCCAGTTCTGGAGGCCACATCTCTGTAAGGACATAGACAAGGTAAAGGCAGTTCAAAGAAAGGCAACGCAAATGGTGCAGGGCCTGTACCAAAAGTTATATGAGGAGAGACTGGAGGACCTCAATATGTATACTCTGGAGGAGAGGAGAGGAGAGGAGAGAGAAGGGGGGATATGATAAAGACCTTCAAATATCTCAGGGGCATAAATAAGGTACAGGAGGGTAGCATCTTTCAGAAAAAGAAATGTTCTAAAACAAGGGGCCATGACATGAGGCTGGAAGGGGGGTAGACTAAGGGGTAACGTGAGGAAGTATTTCTTTGCGGAAAGTGTGGTGGATACATGGAATAGCCTCCCAGCAGAGGTGGTGGGTGCTAATTCGGTAGAGGAATTCAGAAATGCATGGGATAGGCATATGGGAACCCTAGTGATAGAAAAGAGTATAAGGCTGGAGATAAAGTAGGGTCTGTGTTTTTTACAGCAGCTAGGGAAAATGGGCAGACTGCGTAGGCCTAGCAGCCCTTTTCTGCCATCAATTTCTATGTTTCTGTGTTTCTTTGGGCATACCATGTGACCATGAGTAAGTCACCTTACCTTCCTTTTTTATTCCAATTAGTTGGACAGTTGAGTACACTGGAAGAAAATGAGGCAGCGCTCACGGCTTGGATCGGGTGCTGGAAAAACAATAACAAGCAGAAACGAAGAAAAACAGCACTCCAGTCTACGGTCTTAAAGTTTTTTTATTTTTCAAAAATTCACTGCTTGAACTAAAAAGACAAAATTTTTATAATACAAATCTAGGTTCATATACCATAAACAGCCCAGCGCTTTGAGGTGCTCTACCTCTTCGTCAGGAGTGTGGCCAAATGGTTTTGCCTCGTGATTATATATTCAATACATTAGGTGTTGCCCATGAAGTTCTTTCCAATCAGAATTAATGCTCACCATTTCTTACCCTGGAGCTAATTTATTTATTTATTTATTTTTGTTAACCAGGTAGGCACACTAGACAACAAATGACTATTTTCAGGTACGACCCGGGAGGTTACAAAACAGAAAAAAACATGGTACAGAGTCACGGTAGCATACAAGCACAATGCAGAGAACATAGTACATAGTAAAGGTTACAAAACCACCCATAGTACAGGTGGGCTGGAGAAATATCAAAACAGAGAGCTGGGAACATAGTCAGGGAGGCTTGTGGACCCACATACCGGGGGTGCAAGAGCCCGACAGTATAATCAAGAAAGCAAACACGTAAACCACCACAGCAAGAGATTGAGAATGTAGGGAGAGTGTTGCATCAAATGCAACTAGTCAGTACACCTGGAGAAGTAATAGTCCTAAGGTGAGGAGGAAGGGGAAGTAAACAGGAGGCCAAGGGAGGGGATTGGCAGGGGACCGTACAGAAAAAGAACAGGTAAGTAGGCGATGTGGAGAGAAGGCAGGGAAGTAGGCCAGCATGGAGCTAGAGGGTGCAGTGAGGGGTAGAAAGGGACATGGGGACCACCACGACAGGCCTGGCCAGGCCAGCAGACTGAGAGTGGCCCTATAGTTGCGTGCCCCAGAGAGCGAGGCAAGAAAGATGGGGGTACGGCAAGTGCTGCAAGGGAGGGGGCAATGGGCGATAGGGGAGAGGGGGCGCCTCGCAGAGGAGGGTGGGTAGACTAAGTGCTAACAGGGGAGAGAGCTAAGGATAAATCAGTATGTGGGAAAGGTGTGGGGAGGGGAGTCTTCCAACAACTAGGTGGAACAAAGACAGGTGGAGGCAGCCTTGAGGAAGTTCCACAGGGACGTTTTGAAGCTGGGGTGGAAGGGGGCAGCCCAGACTTGAACGGGAAGGGAGTTCCAAAGTCTCGGGGCGAAGGCGGAGAAGGCCCGGTCACCGGTAAGAGAGCGGGTCCGTGGGATCAGGCAGACATGGGTCGAGCTGGACCTAAGTTGATAGGCCGGGGTGCAGTGTTTGAAGGGAAGGGCGAGGGCAGAAGGGCAGGCAGTCCGGACAATATTATCGACCATGTTGCCAAAGACAAAGGCACGGTGTTTTTCAGGGGGAAGCCACCCCAATTGGGCATAGAGGTCACACCGATGCAGAAGGCGAGGTGCAGAGAGGGCGAAGCGACAAAAGTTGTTATAGGCCGTGTCCCATTTCGCAAGACGGGCACACGGGAGCGGCGCGAAGGCAACCAACCCATAGCAGAGTGTGGGTAGGAGGATCCCTCTAGCTATGGCGAGCCTGGCGCTGGAGTGAAGAGCAGTCCCAGTCCCTGTAGGCTAATCCAAGCTTGCTATTAGACGCTTTGCAGATGTTTCGGAGGTGCTCAAGCAGATCGAACTGAGGATCAAGAGTCACCCCTAGGTACCTGGGAATTCAAGACAGGCGGGAGGAAGCCATTTCCCCGAGGATGTGGCCGGGAGGGGCAGGAAGTGGTTTAGCCACCGAGCCGAATAACATGGCATGGGTCTTGTTCAGGCTGACCGAGAGCTATGCGCCCACGAGCCAAGTTTGATATGCCCAAAGCCAGAGTTGAGTTGGCTAATGGTAGAGATGTCCTGGGAGCTAGACAGTAGTACCAGGTCATCCGCATAGAGTGTGGTGGACCCAGAGGTAACCACGTTGGGGAGTTCGTTGATGTAGAGGGAGAACAGTATGGGACCAAGGACAGACCCTTGGGGGACGCCGCATCTGACTGGGGAGAGGTCCGAAGTGGCACGGTTTAAGCTAGTGAATTGTAGTGTACCCTCAAGGTAGCTGGTGAACCTGGTGAGCTGATGATTATAATTAAATGTGAGTCAAAAAATGAGGAAACTCACCATGCATATCAGCTCTCTTATCCTGGACAGTAGCACTTCCCAATTTTTAGGAGTATTCCCTGGTTGTGCACTACTAAGACTGCTAGCATGCATGGAAGGAGCCACATTTGACTGGAAGTGGTGATGCAGTATATAAATTACAAATTGGGACTAAGAAAAAATAAAGGGAAACAGCTAAAAGATAACACATGGGCAGGGAGGGAAGGATTAAAAGGAACTAAATTTCAAGTAGAAAAAACCTGAAAAATAAACATTAGATACTGCATCAGAAATGTACATTCTCAATACCCACAAAATTAATTTAATCATATAATCCTATTCATGTGCCACACTATTTATCATACATACATTGGCGTATTGGACAGTTGAGTATAGGCTGGCCCCCACTGATAGCACTAAATCTTGGTTGGACTCTTCTAGGTAAATAAATTTGTAAAAAATAAATTGTAAAATACAAACAAAAGAAGTTCCTGAGTACTCAATGTAGTCTGCTGGCTATATAGTGTGCAATCAACCCAGGACAGAGTGCACTTTTACCAAGTTATGTGTGTTGCTGGTTAACATGTTTAGCATCTACACTGGCCCATTGATGTAGCAGCAGCACCACCACTTGTGACGTCGACAGCCTGGGTTTTGGAATGAGCCTGGGTCATCGGGGGCCAGCCAGGGGGAGGAGGGCACTCTCCTCTGGGGAAGGAGTGTCACTGTCATCACTGCAGTACTGCCACAGTTCCTGGCAGTTGGTGGATCGCCAGCTTACAGCATCCCTTGCCATGCAGACAGATAAACTGAACCCATAGACTTGGTTTTGGTCCTTTTTATAGGTTTCTGAACCTGACACTACATTTGTCAGACAGTTCCTAGGTGAAGCATGCTTCAGAATGTTACCCCAGATGAGCTGGGCTTGAATGCCTGATTTCTAGCAAACTTAAACTCCCGAGCAGCCCAAAATCATGGGCACATCTTTTGGTGTGCCTCTGACCCCTACCCAGCAGTCAGTTTAGGGTCAGAGGGCTGAGGAAGCTGTGGCCATATTTGTTAACGATCCTGCCTCTGATTTCTGCAACCTCAGGCTGCTTTATTATTAGCCCTAAAGGGCTGTTTTTTTGGTATCCTGGCCAGGCTGCCTGTCTTGGGGATAGAAGGATGTTTGTAGTTATGGGGGCTCTGGATTTTGTTTGAAGTTGGGTCTCTGGAGAGGACTGGCAGACGAGGTTCTCTTGCCCCCCCCAACACTCCCTTTAGTGCACTCAGGCATGCCGCTAATGGTGCTCTCCTTCACTCAATCTCAGCCCCACAGCTCAGTCTTCGGGTTGATGCCACATCAACCTGCTGGAGCTTTGAGTGGTCCGACTAGCCCTCACCGCCTTCTGCCGTTTGTACAGGGTCAAGTGGTCCAGGTCCAGACAGACAACACCACGACCATGTACTACCTCAACCGTCGGGGCGGGATGCACTCCTTGCCTCTGTGCACAGAGGCTTTCCGTACTTGGTCTCTTGTGAGCAGACTGGAGGTGGATCTCCTAGCCATCCATGTGGCAGGAGCCTCCAACACTCTGGCCGATGCCCTAAGCCGGATAGGTGCTGCATCTCACGAGTAGTCTCTCCTGCCAGAGGTAGTACAAGATCTGTTCTCCCACTGGGGCACTCCTCAGGTGGACCTGTTTGCCTCCAGGGAGAATGCGAAGCTGAGGCTGTTCCATGCCCGCCCCCCTCAGCAGGGCTCGCTGCAGGGGGATGCCTTCTCGAGGCCATGGACCCTGGGCCTCTTCTATGCCTTCCCTCCATTTCCCTTGATCCACAAGGTGCTTCTCAAGGTGAAGAGGAACAAGGCACAGGTAATTCTGGTAGCCCCAGACTGGCTCCATCAGTTCTGGTATCCAGATCTCCTCAGCCTCAGCTCCAGGCTCCCGAGGCGGCTTCCAGCCTGCCCAGACCTGATCTCAGTCAGCAAGAGGAAGGTACTCCACCTGGACCTTCAATCCCTGCACTTGACAGCCTAGTTCCTGAGTGGCTAGAGTTCCAGGCCTTGGGTCTTTCCGACGAGGTCCTCAACATTGTTGAGGCACCCCGTAAGGAGTCGACCAGAAAATGCAATGCCTTCAAATGGAAAAGATTCTCCATTTGGTGTCAGGATAAGGGGTTGGACCCTTCCTCCTGTTCCATGGCTAGCATTCTGGACTACCTGTGGTCCCTTTCTTAGCTAGGGCTTCAGTTGCCGACCCTTAACGTGCACCTGGCAGCCATCTCTGCTTACCGGGTGCGGGCTGGAAAGCAGTCAGTGGCGCAGGAGAAGGTGGTTGGGCGCTTTTTCAAAGGCCTTGATCACATATCCCCTCCGGTGCGAGAACCTCCACCTCTGTGGGATCTACTGCTGGGATTGGCTAAGCCCATGGGCAAGCCATTGGAACCAATGCACAGGTATGATATATCTCACCTGTTGTGGAAGACTGCCTTCTTGGTGGCTATCACGTCAGCCAGAAAGATGGGAGAGCTCTAGGTGCTTTCCATCGAGTCTCCTTTTCTGGTCTTCCACAGGTACAAGGTTGTTCTGCGCCCCACCTGAAATTCCTTCCGAAGGTGGTGTCGGAGTTTCACCTTAACCAGGTGTTGACTCTACCAGTGTTCTACCCCAGTCACACCTCGGAGGCCGAATATAGGCTCCATACTTTGGACCCTAGAAGAGTGCTCTCTTATTACAAGGAGCGGACGGCTGAAGTTCGGGGAGAGGTTCACCAGCTGTTTGTCAACTACACTGAAGCTGCACCTGGCAGACCTGCAGCCAAGTGGACGATAGGCAGGTGGGTCACCTCCTGCATAGATCTCTGCTATAGGTTGGCGGGCATGGAGCCTCCCAAAGGGATAAGAGCTCATTCTACCTGCCATACTGCTGCTTCAGTGGCTGCTTCCAGGGACGTCCCTATCCAGGAAATGTGCAGGGCTGCTACCTGGAAGTCAGCACACACTTTCATTACCCACTACCACATCGACCTTGAGTCACGCCGGGATGCTGGTTTTGGGACCTCTGTTTTCCAGTCCTTATTTCCCAAGTAGGGGGTGTGCGCCTTGCCTCCCTCCTCCTGGAGAACTGCTAGGAGTCTGCCAGTAAGTGTGGATTGAACAACATATCCACATCCCTAGAAATACAGGTTACTCACCTGTAACAGGAGTTCTAGGAGTGGTATAAGTTGTTCATCCACACAACCCACCCGACCTCCCCGGCTTCGACACGCAACCTGGCTTTCAGCGGGCTAGATCTGGCGTCATGGGGCGGAGCCAAGAGTTTTACCACCCGGGTGGGTGGGAGGAGCCAGCTTGAAAACTTTTCTGCAAGATTTAAAGCGGCAAGGAACCTGCCAGTAAGTGTGGATGAGCAACATATACCACTGCTAGAACTCCTGTTACAGGTCAGTAACCTGTATTTTCTGACACTATAGTGTACTATGAGGGGGATGCTGAACTCTTGAGGTGCCATCTTTTGGATAAGATGTTAAACCAAGGTCCCTTCTCCCTGTTCTTGTGGTTGTTCTGATGGACGTTAAAGATCCCATTATGCTTTTCGAAAAGAGTAGGGGAATTTGCCCGATGTCCTGGCCAGATTTCCCCAATTCACTAACAGTACCACCAACAATTTAATTTGGTTCCCCTTCAGTTAGTTTCATTCTGTATCCCCTGGTCCTCCTCCCCCTCCACTTTTCCCTGTCAACAAAATACATGTTTTAAATAACTACAAAACTGATTAGCACTTTCATTGTAATCAATTGCGAAAAAGTATATATATGCATTTTCTAGCAGTTTACGTTGCTAAACAAATTGAGACACGAGCTATGCATTATCCAAACTGATTAGCAGTTTTACTCGTGAAAGTGTTAATCAGTTTTGCAGTTATTTAAAACCCTGAAAACGAAAGAAATATTAAATAATCTCTGCCTGAAATTGGTAACGGATAGAGAGTGGTTAAGTAGGGTGGGCAGAGTGGATGGGCTGATGGGCCGTTTTGTGTCATCACTGTCTATATAGCTATGTACTGTACGTATGCCTATATGTCTATGGGTGGAATCATCAGACCAATGACACAAGAGGGGCTTACATACATTTGAACATACGAATGTGCCAGCAGAAACAGACCACCCAGTCTATCTATGTCTGCTCGAGTGTGCAGCTAGCACCCCTAGTTTGCAGCTGCCCCACCGCTCTTCCCTTTGTCATCCCACTGCCGCCCCCACCCCCACCATCCTCACTCTCCGCTGCTGCTTGTCCCTTGCCCTTTTAAAGCTGCTCACAGATTTACATGATACCACCCATTCTGGTAATGTGTTCCATTTTGCTACCACCCTCTCCATGAAATAATGTCTCCTCATTTCCCTCTTAACTCTTCCCCCTCTATTCTTAGCCCATGCCTCCTGGTGTCCCTCCACCTCCTTAGCTTAAAGACCCTGTCTGCCCCATACTTGATTCCCCTCAGATACTTGAATGTCTCTGTCATGTCCTCCCTGTCCCTTCTATCCTCCAGGATGTACATATTCAGGTCTTCCAGCCTGCTGTCATAGTGTCTCCCCTCCATTCCACATATCATCTTCGTTGCCCTCCTCTGCACCCCGTTCAGTAGCCTGATATCATGCTTTAGGTATGGCCTCCAAAACTGCACACAATACTCCAGGTGCAGCCTTACCAGCAACCTGTAGAGAAGAAAGATCACCTCTCTTCGCCTGGACGGAAACCCCTCACTATGCACCCCAGCATTTTGTTCGGTTGTGCTTGATGCTTGATATTATATTATCAGTGAAATGTGTTTTGTTGTAAACTTAATGGGTAAAAAGCATATACCAGTTTTAAAGTAAAATAAATCAACTTTATATTATCAGTAGTCCATCACTGGGTAAAATAATTGGTGCTATATATTTAACTGTTGTTTCTGCATCACAAACATACAGTTTAAGATGGCCAGCAATGAGTAAGTCATATTATAAAATGGGTTGTCCGAAACGTGGCATCTAATTGGTGTAGAGCCCCTGCATAATCATGCATTAAATACCCCTTTTAATGCACAGTTCTGCTGACTGAGTTAGGGGATGAGCCGCCAGGTCTCGTTACCAGTAGAGATCCTCAAAACGAAGCAACAGCCATGTACAGTTCCAAGCGAGTGAGGCAGAGTGCATCGGATGTCACATGTTGAATGTAAAGTGTGGCACCCCGTCAGAGTACAGGGTTTACATTAAGTGGCAGAATCACTCATCATTGCACAAGTAATTCCAAGTGAAGATCTTACTTTGAGAGGGCTCTTTGCAATAGGTAATTACATTTCAAACAACATGAAGTCTTGCTGTATTCTGACAAATGCAGTTAGCCCCAGCCTTTAAACTGCCCCGGAGAACAAAGGGTTAACTTTCTATGCAGAGCATAGAATGCTGAGCTCGAGTTCGGTTGGTGTACTGTCTGGAGCCCTTTGAAATCCAACAGTCAGATTCTTTACTCCGCCTCACTGAACAGTCGCTCTGGAGATTTCTCCCGCATCTCGGTTCGAAAGTCTGTTAAAGTGTCGGTTAAGTGTCGGTTTTTAACTAAAATTTATTTCCGCATAGGCGGTTCAGTCTCTGTCTGTGGTGCCGTGAGTACTAGATAGGTTTTGTACCGATTTTCTGTGTGGAACTTGTAAAAGTGTGGATCGGTTCGGCTGAACCGATTGTTTGTGGTTAATACTTGTATCTTTCTTTAGTGTATGGTTACCGAACCGATAAGGTAGTCTTGCTTGGCGGTTTCCATAATAAGGGTAAGTTTTGTTAGGTTGGCCATGTCTGAGAAACCCAAGAAAAAACGGGCCCACTGGGTTTCAACACTGCAGTGAGTGTGGGGAGGTCTTTGCCAAGGCCAATCCCCACACCACTTGTGTTTATTGTCTGGGGTTTGAACACCTCGATACAGACTGCCAAATATGTAAAAATGTTCCCAAATCTACCCTTGAAAAGAGATTAGGTAGACTGAGAGAAAAGGAGGACGAGAAGTCCGCTGACCCGGATGGCCAGCCCTGTTTGGTTCCGACCGAACCAGAAGGAGTGTCCTCTGACCAGGGCGGTACTTCGGGCAAAAGGAGAGCTGATCCCGAGGGTTCGATTCTGACAAAAAGAAAGCACAAGGAGAAATCGACCGGTTCGCATCCAGTAGTTCATGTTCCGACCGCCAAGGAAAAAGCCAGAGCGATTCGAATTGTGGAATCGCTTCGCCTGGTTCCGACCGATCCAGCACCTTTTTGCGGTGGTTCGGTTCGGTCGGTTGCCCCGGTTCACGATTATACCCCTGAAGAATTTTATGAACCGGAGTTTGAGGAGGAGGGTGAGTTTGAAGATGATGATGGTGATGGTGAATGTCTGGATGTGCCTGTGGAACTGGACATCTCCCCAGACAGACCTTCGGGTGTATACCCTCCTAGGCTTTCTGAGTACCCTCCCCACTTTATGTTGTATAGAAAGGTGGCTGAAACCCTCCAGCTTCCTATAGAGGAAGCAATGGAGGATCAAGAGGAGCCTGATTATGTGGTAATGATGGACATCCCAGAGTCCAGGAGACTGTCTATTCCCCTTCACAAATCTTTTGGGAAGCAGACACAAAAAATCCTAAAGTCTCCCAATTCTGTACCTCCTGTTGATAGAAGAATGGACAAGAGGTATACACTATCAGGCTCAGACACGGAGTTCTTATACCAGCAATGCAGCCATGTTGGGGTTGTGCAGGCTGCTGCCTGTGATAAGGCAAACATTCCCTTGGCTTCACACCCCCCAGACAAGGACTCCAGGAAGATTGATGCCATGGCAAAAAAACAGTACATGGCATCTTCCTTGGGACTCGGGCAGGTGAATTATATGGCCTATACAGCCAGGTACCAGAAGTCCAGGTGGGACACTGTACTGGCACTGGCTAAACAGGCCTTCCCCCAGCTAGCCAAGGAGATGGAGGAGGTGGCTGCAGATGGGATTGAGGCATCAAAAGTACAGTTTCAGGTGCAGGCCTTTTCATAGGCCTTTCTACCAAGCACAGGCCTCTTCTCCCTTTTCACAGAGGGGGGTCTTCAGAGGGAGAGGCAGAATGGGGATGAGCAGGGCTGCTTCCACTCCTCAGCCTAAGGCCCCTGCCAAGCAGACACCATGATGGGCCTGCCCGGGTCGACTCTTCTATTCCAGTAGGGGGCAGGCTGGCTTACTTCGTCCAGGACTGGAAGTCTGTTACCTCAGACAAGTGGGTTCTGGAAGTAGTAAGCCAGGGACTGGTTCTCAGCTTCAAAAAATTTCCGAAGATGAGAGCCTGATATTTTCCACCTGCAGGTATCTCAGAAACCCTTGCCCTAGAGGCAGAGGTTTCATCTCTTCTGGCTCTAAGAGCCGTAGAGAGAGTACCTACCCTACACTGGGGCAAAGGTCTGTACTCCAAGTACTTCCTTACCCCAAAAACGACAGGGTAGTGGCGACGCATTCTAGACCTAAGATACCTAAACAAACATCTTTTAAAACCAAGGTTCAAGATGGTAACTCTGGGAGTAATTCTTCCTTCTCTAAGGCCAGGGGACTGGTTAGCCTTCCTGGACCTCAAAGATGCCTATTTTCACATTTCCATCAGGTGCTCCCACAGAAGATACCTCAGGTTTGAGTTGCCCTCAGGCCACTATCAGCTCAGAGCAATGCCGTTTGGCCTAACATCAGCCCCAAGGGTTTTCACAAAGTGCCTGACAGTAATAGTTGCCTTTATAAGGAGGCAAAAGATTTCAATTTTTTCCATATCTGGACGATTGGCTAATAGTGGGCCAGTCTCCAGACCTAGTCAAGTCAGACCTGCAAGTGACTCAGCAAGTGCTCACTTCTCTAGGATTCCTTCTCAATCTTCCTAAGTCAGTTCTAGAGTCAGTCCAGCTTCTTACCTTTATAGGGGCAGAGCTGGATACGGTCAAAGCTCTGGAAAGGGCAAGAGCTCTCATAGAACTAGCTTCTTCCTTCAGCCTTCAGGTGTCTCGACCAGCAAGGCATTTCCTCCAGCTCTTGGGCCACATGGCAGCTTCTACATCAATGGTCCAAGGGGCAAGATTCCAGATGAGGGACATTCAGTTCCATCTGAGGGCCTTTTTTGGTCCCAGAAGAAGGACTCCCTTACCAAACTGATTCCAGTGACTCGGACCTTGATCCAAGCCCTTCAGTGGTGGCAGGATCAGGACAATTTAAGGCAAGGGGTCCCATTTGCCACTCAGTCTCATTCAGTGGTCCTTACCACGGATGCTTCCCTTCTGGGCTGGGGAGCCCATCTGGGGGCCCTCACTGCCCAGGGACTGTGGTCCCCTCAGGAGTCCCTTCTCCATTTCAGTCTCCTAGTGCTTAGGGCAGTTTTTCTGGCCCTGCAGGCTTTCTCTCAGTTAGTGCAGAACGAGGTGGTTCAAGTCAGAACAGACAAAACCACCACCATGTGGTACATCAGCAAGCTGGGAGGCACTTGGTCCACGGCCTTGTCAACAGAAGCCATGAAGTTGTGGTGCCTGGTTTACATAGAAACATGGAATTTGACGACAGATAAGGACCGCTTTGCGCGCACCCAGTCTGCCCATTTCCCTACCTAATGGATAAGCTGCAGATCCTAGTCAACCAGCAGCCTACTTCTTTCTACCCCAACCCTGTAGAATTGCCTTATGACTGTCTCATGCATGCTTGAATTTTGCCACTTTTTTGACTCAGAAACCTCCTCCGGAAGGCCGTTCCATGCATCCACAACCCTCTCAGTGAAAAAATACTTCCTTACATTACCTCTGAGCCACCCCCCCCCCACATCTTCAAATTGTGCCCTCTTGTTCTTGCACATCTCTTTTTTTGACAGATGCTACCTTCTTGGACTTTGCTGATTCCCTTAAGGTTGCTGATTCCCTTGCTTTATTCCCTGTAAACCTCTCTGGTAGCAGTTCACCTTCCAGGGAAGGACAATGTGCTAGCAGATGCACTGAGCAGGATCTCACAGGGCCATCACGAATGGACCCTGGACCCTCTGGTATTGAAGGTGATTTTTTCAAGGTGGGGCACTCCAGAGATAGATCTTTTGCAGCCCCAGACAATCACCAACTTCCTCCCTTTTGTTGCAGACCCCCAGTCTTGGGCTCAGTCCCCCTGGATGCTCTGATTCTGAACTGGGAAGGGAAATTTCTGTATGCCTTCCCTCTTCTGTTCAAAGTTTTAGTCAAGATAAGGTCGCAACCTTGCAAAGTGATTCTGATTGCTCCAGACTGAGCCAGACAGCCTTGGTACCCCCTGTTGCTGTCCCTAGCTGTCCATCTTCCCCTGTCTCTTCCCAAAAATTACAACCTGTTAACTTCCTCTCAGGGGAGGATTTGGTACCCCAGTCTTCAGTCTCTCAATCTCAAGGCATGGCTCTTGAAAGTTAGAGTTTGCAGATTTGCATCTGTCTCAGAGGGTTCTGGATATTCTCAAAGCTTCTCGAAAGCCCTCCACCAGAAAGACTTATAACTCCAAATGGAAGAGATTCAGCATTTGGTGTTCCAAGAAGCATATTTCCCCAGATACTGCTGAATTGCCTACAGTTCTGGATTATATGGTGCATCTAAATGGCCCAGGCCTCAGACCAGCTACTCTCAAGATTCACTTGTCCGCTGTTTCTGCTTTTCTGTCAGTGGGGAAGTCTTCCTTACTATCTTCTCATCCTGTGTTCTGTAAATTTTTTAAAGGATTGCTTCATACCAATCCTCCCTTTAGAGACCCTGCCCCTGCCTGGGATTTAAATTTTTGCATTGCTCAACTTATGCAACCTCCCTTTGAACCTATGTCCTCAGCAGAGCTTCAGTACTTGACTTGGAAACCTGTGTTTTTTAGTGGCCATTACCTCTGCCAGACGTATCAGTGAATTGCAAGCCCTGCCAGTGGAACCTGATTTTGTTCCCTTTCACAGTGATAAAGTGGTCCTTAGAACCAATAGAATGTTCTTGCCCAGAGTGGTTTCAGATTGCCATTTGAATCAGTCTGTGTCTCTCCCTGTTTTCTTCACTGATCATTTTTCCTCAGGGGAGAGGAGGCTACACAGTTTAGTTGTTAAAAGAGCCCTTAGCTATTACATAGAGCTTACCAAGGGTCACAGGTTTGATTCCCTCCAGTTGTTCCTCACTTATGGAGAAGTGGGAAAGGGCAAACCTGCTACCAAGAGAACTATTGCCAGGTGGATTGTGTCTTGTATACACTTCTGCTATGAGAAACTGGGAAAGACTCCATGCTCAGGCCTGAGGGCTCACTCTGCAAGAGGTACAGCTGCTTCCCTGGCTGCTACCAGGGACATCCCTCTCTTAGAAATTTGTCAAGCAGCCACCTGGAAAACAGTCCATACCTTTAGCAAGCATTACTCCCTGGATATCCAGGCTAGGAGTGATGCTCGGTTTGGCACTGCAGTACTTCAGAGCCTATTCCCAAAGTAGGTCCTGTCCCTCCTCCATGGAGGTACTGCTTGGTAGTCTGCATTTGTCAGAATAGAGCAAGACTTCATGTTGTTTGAAGAAAAAAATACTCACCTTAGTAATTATGTTTCTTCTATTGGAGTCTTGCTGTATTCTGACCTCCCCTCTTAGAACCTGGTTTTTGGGAAGTGGGTGGACAGGTGCAATGTTGCACCTCAGGGGTGCTCCTTTTTACACCCTCTTCTTTTTGTTTGGGTGTTGTTTTATTATTATTCTTATTTGGATTGGGTTTTGGGTTTTGGGTTTCCTGACTTGAGTCTTCCTTTGGGAATCCAAAACTTTTGTTGCCAGTTGGCTAGTAAAATGTTACAATTTCCACATAGGATAGTTAGTGAGTTTTTGACTCGTAAGAATCTGACAGTTGGATTTCAAAGGGCTCCAGACAGAGACACCAACCGAGCTTGAGCTCAGCATTCTATGCTCTGCATAGAAAGTTAACCCTTTGTTCTCCGGGGCAGTTTAAAGGCTGGGGCTAACTGCATTTGTCAGAATACAGCAAGACTCCAATAGAAGAAACATAATTACTAAGGTGAGTAATTTTTTCATAGGACTGAAGCTGGCAGGCGTCGGGACCCCACGGAAAAATTTCTAGCTAGCAGTCTCTGGCAAGGACTGCCCCCACATCAGGACGTCAGGTGACGTCGGTATACAGGGGCAGTCTCTCACACCCGCCTTCCAGTTCTTTCCCGCCATTAGCTTTCGACAGCACCTTGCAGTTACGTTCCACTGCTCGTCAGTCAATCGTTGCCGGTAGTTATACCGTCATTTTTTCCGATTTTTCTAATATATTCATCAGGATTCTTTTACCTGCCATGTATGTCATCCCCTACCATGTCCGAGCACAAAAACAAGTGCGACTTGTGTGGCGTCCAACTCCTGTACAAGGACAGCCATTCTCGGTGTCTCATCTGCCTAGGCCCAGACCACCCCGTGGATTCCTGTCAGCACTGCCTGAAGTTCAACACGGCTACCCGCAGAAGAAGGCAGCAGTCCCTGGAGGCTCACATCCTAAAGAAGATGTCATCCATGGAAAAGGAGCTGAAAAAGCTCCGACAGGCTTCCACCTCCCTCGAGGGCCTTAAGAAGAAGAAGAAGGAGAAGCACCAGGACTGGGACTCCTCATCCACGGCTGCAGCGACTTCGGCTGGGGTCGCCGCCCTTCAGGTAACGTCCCCTCTGGGGGACCATTCCCCGACTGCCATTTGGTGGTGTCTGAGATGGTGTCGGTCCCCCCAGCTGGTTCGTGCTCGGGCCAGTCGGGAGCCTCCGGGACAAAGGAGGCATCCGATCCCAGTAAGGCCACCCCTGCGCGACCTTCTGGTTTGAGCCTCTCCGGTAAGTCGGGAGTTGGCTCCTCCGACATCTGCCCGGAACCGGCCGCTAAGTTGCTCATCCCTTTGGGGCAGTGCACGGCCGTCAAGCCACCTGTCAAGGTCACCTCCCCTGTGCGACCTTCTTCGGGCGCTTGGTCCAATCAGTTGGATATCAGCTCCTCCGACGTCCACCAGGATCCTGCCGGTCAGACGCCCGCTGGCCCATCTGGCGGACGCTCAGCGAAGGAGCCTGCGCCGGATCCTTTGGTCTTATCCGATGCCGCTAGCTCCCCGCAGCCGTCGCCGCTGCCATCCGAGGCCCCCGCGTCTCCCCAGCTGGACCTGGAGGATCCCTCCGGCCCTCCCCCGGCGCGCTGGGACTCTTGACTCCTCATCCGGCCTCCCTTCCGTGAGTCTGGATGGCCTGACATCAGACCCTCGGACGCTGGCCCCTGCGCTGGCCGACGCCCTTGCCGATGTCACCCGATGCCGGACCTGACGCCCGCAGGGCCAATTTGGTCTCTCGGGTCAGTCTGAGGCCCTTCCAGGGCCTTCTACCCAAGTAGAGCCCCTGGCACCGGATCTTATGCCGTCTTATCTGACGCCGTCTTATCCGGCTCTGCAGTATCCTGCACCGCAGTACCCGATGCCGCAGTACCCAGTGCCTCAGTACCTGACACTGGGCTTCTCGCCATCGGGCTATGGATACTCGCCCTATGGATACCCCCAGTATCCGTATCCCCCTCCCTCTCCTCCACCACCCCCTCAGCTGCCGGTTGATCTGAGGGAGACCCTGGCTTCTTGGTGGGCTGAGGCCAAGGCTCAGCTCATCAGGGAGGTGGAGAGCCACCTCCCGACAATGGACCTGGTCCCAGAACCCCATCGCCGGGGGCGAGAGACCCCTTCTCCCCCCCCCAATCCCAGAGACACTGCTTCGGGGTCTAAGGCTGGGGGTGGCACCTTGCCCCCTAGGGGCCATGTTCTTCCCCCGAGTGGGGAGGGATCTTCGTCTCCTTCTTCTTCTGACTCAGTGGAGGACTCCGATGACAGCTCTGATCTGGATGAGCCTCGCACTCCTGACAAGCCCAGGTCCAGGACTCCGCCGGAGGATCCCTCGTTTACGGAGTTGCTAAGAAAAATCCAGGCTCTTCGTCTGTGGAAATTTCTGGAACCGGATCCACAGAGGCAGAAGCTAGCTGCCCATTTGGATTTGCCCGAGGTAGCTCCCACGTTAGTTCCACCCTGGATCGAGCCTCACACCGACCTCGTTTCCACTATCTGGAAACAACCGTCGGCTTTAGCCCCCCCCTTCCTCGGAAGGCGGATCGGCTGTATCAGGCTCCCGAGGGGATTGACTTTCTTTCGTCACACCCCAAGGCTGATTCGGTTGTGATCAACACTGCCCATGGCCATTCGCCTAACTCGAAACACCTGAGCTCGTTCCCACCCGATAAGGAATCCCGCCTTCTGGACCAGTACTGCAACAAAATCTTTTCTTCTTCCACTCTGGGTATCAGAGCCTTGAACTACATGGCTCACATGGGGGATTACCAGAAGGCTATCCTTAGCAAGGTGGAAGCCAAGTTGGACACCCTTCCTCAGTCCCAGACTAAACAGGAAGTGGCAGACCTGGTCCGTTCCTCACGTTTGGCCAGTAGGCACATGCTGTGTGCTACTTACGATGCAGTGGACGCTTCTGGATGAAGTTCGGCATTCGCCGTGAGTCTGCGGCGACATGCCTGGCTTCAGGTGTCAGGTTTGGCCTCGGAAGTCCAATTCGCCATCCAGGACACCCCCTTCCGAGGTTCGGTGTTGTTCGGTGGCGATGTCAAGGACATCATTACCGGACTGAGAGAGAAGGGCACTGCTCTCAAGGAGGTTGACTCCATGTACAGAGCCCCTCAAGCGCAGTGTCATTCCTTTCACCGTCGTACACGGCCTAAGGCGAAACCACAAGGAAAGCGGGCCAATAAACGCTGGGCCCCTCCAGCCGCAAGACCCCCACCCACCCAAACGGGCTGCGGGAGCTCCAGCCGCGGTGCTGCCCCACACCTCCTGACTCCCTCCCTCTCCCATGGCCTCTGGTCGATCCAGAGGAACCAGTAGGTGGGAGATTCTCCCTACATCTACTGGGTTGGGAGAGGATCACTTCCGACTCTTGGGTCCTTCGGCTTATAGCAGAGGGTCATACCATAGAGTTTCTTCAGAAACCTGCCAGAACCCCCCCTCTCAGGTCATCTTACTCCCCCAAACATCTTCTCAGTGTTCAGAAAGAAATCTCCTCCCTTCTGTTGAAGGAGGCAATAGAACCCGTCCCTCCCCCTCTCCGGGGGACGGGCTTCTACTCCCATTTCTTCCTGGTCCCCAAGAAGACAGGAAACGTGAGGCCCATTCTGGACCTCAGCTGTCTCAATCTGTTCATGGAGTACAAAAGGTTCAGGATGCTCTCACTACAGAGTCTTCTGCCTCTCCTTCGGCCGGGACTGTGGCTCTGTGCTCTGGACATGCAGGACGCGTACCTGTATATCCTTATCCGCCCTTCCCACTGCAAATACCTCCAGCTTGCTTTCCAGGGGGACCATTACCAGTTCAGGGCCCTCCCATTTGGTCTTTCTTCTGCCCCCCAAGTATTCACCAAATGTCTGTCTGTGATGGCGGCCCACCTGTGTACTCAGGGAGTGCAGATTTTCCTGTACCTGGATGATTGGCTTCTGGTGGCCCCGTCCAGGGAGGAGCTCCTGCATTCCCTTTACCTTACCAGGCAGGTTTTTACCAGCCTGGGTATTACCATCAACCAGGCCAAATCCCATTTGATCCCATCTCAACGCCTCCAGTTCATCGGGGTGATTCTGGACATGACCACCGGTATGGTCTTCCTGCCCCCAGACAGGGTGGCCACACTCCAGGCTCAGACAAGCTTTTTGTCTTCTCACAGGTGGATTCCCACCAGTTCGATCCTTCACCTCCTGGGGCTCATGGCGGCTGCAATTCCAACAGTTCCGCGAGCTCGGCTCCACATGGGAATCTCTCAGTGGACTCTTCGGTCTCGGTGGGATCAATTGGTCAATGACTTGGACCAAGAGGTGCTAGTCTCGACCCCGATGCTTCGGGATTTGCACTGGTGTTTGATTCAGGAGAACCTTTGTCGAGGAGTTCCCTTCTGCCTTCCTTCCCCTCCCAAACACTGACAACGGATGCCTCGGGCGAAGGTTGGGGAGCTCATCTGGGATCCCAGCGGACTCTGGGCTCGTAGTCCATACTCAAGCAGACGCTTCACATCAACGTGCTCGAGCTCGGAGCAGTGTTGTATGCTCTTCAAGCATTACACCCCTTTCTGCTTCCCGGTCACCTGGCTGTCCAGATCGACAACATGAGTGTAGTCTGGTACTTCAACAAATGGGGGGGACTCGTTCCTACCCTCTTTGTCTGGAAGCAATGCGGATCTGGGAATGGGCGACCCTACACAGCCTTCATCTCACGGCGGTCCACGTTCTGGGGGTAGAGAATTCATTGGCAGATCACTTGAGCCGATCCTTGGCACAACCTCACGAGTGGGAATTGGACCAGAAAATAGCAGACGGCATCTTCCTACGTTGGGGAACCCCTCAGGTCGACCTGTTCGCATCCCCACTAAACGCAAAACTGCCCATCTTTTGCTCATTCGCTCCAGGGTGTGGGCAACTTTGGAGAGACACTCTGTCTCTTGACTGGAAGGGCAGATTCATTTATGCTTTCCCCCTTTGAGTCCGAGGATCTTGCACAAGCTCAGCTCAGAAGGGGCCCGTATGATTCTCATTGCTCCCTTCTGGCCCAGGCAAGTTTGGTTCTCTCTTCTGCAATAGTACTCAGAGGAACCTCCGATTCCTCTTCCACTTGCGCGACTACTGTTGACCCAGGATCAGGGATCCCTGGTCCATCCAGGCCTCAAGTCCCTTCAGTTGCATGCTTGGCTCCTACAGATGTAGCACAAGCCTGTTTTGGGGTTTCTCCTCAAATGGCAGAGATCTTGGTGGCGGCCAGGAAGCCCTCCACTCACTCTACCTATGCCATGAAATGGAGATGGTTTTCCATTTGGGCCTCGTCCAAAGACCTGGAGCCTTTCTTCTGTCCCGTCGGGTGGCTGCTACACTACATGCGTTATCTTTTCGACCTAGGTCTCAGTCATTCCTCTTTGGAAGTTCACATGGCGGCTCTGGCCACTTATCATGTTCCCTCTGGGGACAGAACTTTTGCTCAGCTGGAGGTCACGAAGACCTTTCTATGAGGCGTTCTTCATCTGAGACCCCCCATTCGGGTTCCTGCCCCTCCCTGGGATTTGAATTTCATTCTCAAGAAGCTTACGCTGCCTCCCTTTGAGCCGGCAGTCTCAGCAGAACTTAAGTTCCTTTCATGGAAGGCTCTCTTCCTAGTGGCCATTACTTCCGCTCGGAGAATTTCTGAGCTTCAAGCCTTGATGTGCAAAATCCCATATTTGATTTTCCATAAGGAACGTGTGGCCCTGCACATCAACCCTAAGTTTCTCCCTAAGGTGGTAGTGGAATCTACGTTGAGCCAGTCTATTGAACTGCCTGCTTTTTTCACATAGCACTCCAATCATGGGGAGTATCTTTTACATACTCTGGACGTTCACCGGATTCTGAGATACTACACTGACAGGACGAAGGATCTCAGAAAGACTGACCAACCATTTGTTTCTTTTGCTAGCAAAAGAGAGGGCAATGCTGTTTCCAAACAATGTTTGTACAAATGGTTGGCTCACTGTATCACTTTCTGCTATGATAAGTATCACAAAACCTTGCCAGGTCAGGTCAGGGGTCACTCCACCAGGGGTGTCGCGGCCTCTGCTGCCTGTTTCACTACAGTTTGGACATTGCCTCTCACCGCAGAGCCGGCTTCAGGTTGGCTGTTCTGCTAGGACTTCTGTCTTAAGTCCTCTTCAGCCAGAGGATCTCTTATGAGTAGTTTCCTCCTCCTGTGTGCTTCTCTTTGTTCCAGACTGCTTGGAACTCAGTTCTATATGTAATTACCTACTGCAAGAGCCCTCTCGAAGTAAGATAGTACAGTTACGTAAGAACTTACTGCACAGTAGATCTTGAGAGAGGTCTTGCAGTAGCATACCTTCCTGCCCTCCATCCTCTTAGCTTTTCAGTTCCTTTTCCAGGAAGGAAATCTCCTTCTCTTGTCTTGCCTTTTGGCCTTTGACAGGAAAGAACTGGAAGGCGGGCGTGAGGGACCACCCCTTTATACCGACGTCGCCTGACGCTGGTCACCTGACGTGGGGGCGGTCCTTTGCCAGAGACTGCTAGCTAGAAATTTTTCCGTGGGGTCCTGATGCCTGCCAACTTCAGTCCTATATGTAGTTACCTACTGCAAGAGCCTCTCTCGAAGATCTACTGTTACGGTAAGTTCTTATGTAACTGTACTTTCTGTGCTGTGTCCTTTGATCTTGCTGCAATTGCTGCCAACGATTGCTGCTAGTACTGTGAGAGAGAGAGAGAGAGAGAGAGAGACGAACAGTATGACACCTGTAGATGGTGTACAGTCAGTGGCACAATCAGAGATTAGCAGAGAAGCAACCCTGAGTGAAGTTATGTGTCCTGTGATGTGGTCTTGCACTGATTGCTTCTGACGAGCTTTGCTGAGATTGTGAGAGAGAGGGGGGCACAGCGAGCGGGACGTGGTGTGGTATTGATCGGCAGAGAAAGACCCCCTGGAATATAAATAAGCTATCACTGTCAGTAGCAGGGTGGAAATCAAAAATTGTGCTGTGTCCTTTCTCTGTCTCTTTGTCTGTGTATCTAGGGAGGGAGTAGGTCAGAGATACTGACTTTGTGTGCCGAGCATCAGAAGAGTTGCCTGTCAAGTGTTGTGCCCCGATCACTTTTGCAGTAGTGAGGTGTGCCTCTCTGTCTCTCAACTCTCCAAAACTTTCTTGTCTAATTATTTAATCAACTGGTGAATTAAATATATTCATGAACAGACCACAGAAACCACATTTGATTCATGGGAATCTCCTGCCAGCAGGAAACTTCTCCTCATGCAGTCCTCATTACAGGCTTAGGCAGAACGCTATCAAGTTTTTTCAATTTATTTATAAAGCTCGCAACAAAACAATCCCGCTCCCTAGTGGTGTCAGTGTCTAACTGTCCTGCTTGACTATTTTCTCAGAATTGTATCACTCAGTCAAGTCCCTGTATTGTAACCACACAGATCACTGCCAGTTGACGTTCATGGAAAGGCATCTCTGAGCAGCATGAGAGAGAAAGAGAGAGATGACAGAGAGAGAAGCAAAGCGACAGCAAGGTGCTACAACAGTCAGCAGCTGTGAAGCTTAGTGGGAAGTTTTAACTCTGAATGTCTGCTCTGTATTCTCTCTCTCTTTCTCTGTGTTTGGCTGCTGGTATCTGTGTCTGTCCAGCATGGTGAGCGGCGTAGATCGTGGGGGGGGACGAACAGAGGAAAGGCTGTTTTACTCGTGGGGCAGCTACCAGACATTATTATGCACAAGAAATGTTACATATCATGTCAGTGCTGTATGTATGACATTTCTACGAGCATAACAGCAATGTTATATGCATTTTGTGTTAGGGACTATTTTGCAAGGCGGCAGGAACCACTTTCTGTGAATTTTTCCATCTTCTCCACATAACCTATGTTATAAATGCAATAACCCACTCCAGGGTATGGGGTTATGTGGGATTAATCAACACCCCAGGTGCTGTAAGGACACTTGGCTTGTGAACTCATGCCTCACAAGGCACCTGGGGTGTTGATTAATCCTCAATACCCCATACCATGTTGTGGGTTATGACTTACATAACTGTGACATAGAATTAGGTGGATTGGAGAAGCTATAGGGAGGACAAAGTTGATCATGCCCTTGTGTTCTGGAGCTGTCCTGTACTCGCTCTCTACTGAAATGCCATTGGTCACATAATAGGGGACGTGTTTGATATTCCAAACCTTCTCTCTGCGCAGCTGGTCCTAATGTTCATTACCCCACAGGGATGCTGAATCAGAGGAAGACAGTTGAAGCTACTCTTGGCTGCTTCTGGTGGGAGCAAAAAAGATGGCAACTAGATTGTGGATGAAACCACATCCATCCATTGTTCGGCAGTGGACAGACTTCAATGATTTTCTCTATAGGTTGGAAAAACAAACTTATTTTATTAACCATCTACTTGTATTTGAAGAAATTGGTAACAAATGGGCGCATTATAAATTAGAAACAGACTCTCTTTTTGTGCCATGAGAAAATTATTTATTTTATTACTGTCAAGGGTGGTGTAGGCAGGCATTCTCCAAGCACTCCATGGTGTGCAATTTTATTTAAGGGGGTAGCAAATAGGCTCTGAACTGCTTCCTTTTTCCATGAAAACTAACAAAGAAAATACTGAACCTTTCTGTAATTTTATTTGTAAGAGTCAAAACTAGAAGGACTGGTCACTAATACTCTCTTTGCATCCCAAGGACAAAACAACTTTACAGGCTCTGGGCTGGTATGTGGGTGTCTTGTGGAACAATGCATGGCATTTGTATTTACCCATGCATGGCAACAACCATTGTCATGAGATACAAAAGTTGTATTTATTGTGCCAAATGAGGCAACAAAACAGCCCTGGTGTACATTTGTATATTTTCTGGCTACATCGGGGAGGTAGCAGTGAATCCACTTGGTGTGCACATCTGAAATCTGTGGCTATACCCTTGCTGTCAGTGACAATATTTAAAATGTTTATAAGATATAAGCTATACAAGGACTGTAATACATTAATTTATAACCCATATAATTGTTCTGAAATGCTGGAAGGATGACTGGAAGGATGTTTGTGCCTAGTATTACCTCTTGTACACTTTGTAGGCAAGCTACTTAATAGCTGTTGTTTGTTGTTTGTATTTTTGTTTCTCTTTTCCTGTTGGCTTTGCTGATAAACATCTTAATAAAACAAGCATTTGTCAGTGCCGAATATTGATTGCGTTGGTCTGTTGAGCTCGGGCAGTGGGCCTCTGTCAGTGGCTCAGTCTGTTAGTCCCAGTGCTGCAGGCTGCTCTTTTGTACTGGGCTGGTGCGTGCATTGGCACCTTGTTCTGCCGAGGAAGGAATACACAGCTGTCCCGAGAGAGCTCCATTGAGGTGGCTCACTCCCCCCTGTGTCACTCACTCATTCTGTGTCTCCTGGCACTGCAGGCTGCCTTTTTGTACTGGGCTCCTGCCTGTGTTGGTGGCTTTTTCTACCCATGAAGAAATCCACAGCTGTCCCAGCAGAAGTCCGTTGAGGTCGCTCAGTCCGCCTGTCTCACTCACTCGTTCTGGTTCTCCTGGCGCTGCAGGCTGCCCTTTTGTACTGGGCTCCTGTCTCTGTTGGCACCTTTTTCTGCCCACAAAGAAATCTGCAGCAGTCCCGACAAAGCTCCGTTGAGCTCGCTCACTCCCCTTCTCTCACTCGCTTATTCTGTTCTGCCGGTGCTGCAGGCCGCCCTTTTCTACTGGGCTCCTGCCTGTGTTGCTGCCTTCTTATGCCCTTAAAGAAATTTGTAGCAGTTACAATACAGCTCTGTTGAGCTCACTCACTCGCTCATTCTGGTTTTCGTGCCACTGCAGGCTGCCCTTTTGTACTGGGCCCCTGCATGCATTGCTGCGTTTTCTGCCCACAGACAAATCTGCAGCAGTCCCAACAAAGCCCCATTGAGCTCACTGACTCCCCTTCCCTCACTTGCTCATTCTGTGTCTCCTGGCGCTGCAGGCTGCCCTTTTGTACTGGGCTCCTGCCTGCAGTGGCGGCTTTTTCTGTCCAGAAAGAAATCTGAAGCAGTCCTGACACAGCTCCACTGAGCTCGCTCACTGCCCATCTGTCACTCTTGCATTCCGTTTCTGCCGGCGCTGCAAGCTGGCCTTTTGTACTGGACTTCTGTCTGCGTTGTCGCATTTTCTGCCCACAAAGAAATGTGCAGCAGTCACACTACAGCTCCATTGAGCTCGCTCAGTATCGCTCTGTCACTCGCTCGTTCTGTTTGTCTTGGCGCCGCAGACTGCGCTTTTGTATGGGGCTCCTGGCTGCATTGGCACCTTTGTCTGTCCACAAAGAAATCCGCAGCTGTCCTGACAGAGCTGCATTGAGGTCGCTCAGTCTCCCTCTCTCATTGCTCATTCTGTTTGTCCTGGTGCTGCAAGCTGCCCTTTTGTACGGGGTTCCTGTCTGCATTGGCCCCTTTTTCTGCCCACAAAGCAATCCCAGCAGTCCTGACAGAGCTCCGTTGAGTTCACTAAGTCCCCTTGTCTCACCTCGCCGCACTGTTTGTCCCACCGCTGCAGGATGCCCTTGTACTGGGCCCTGCCTGTATTGGCGCTCTTTTCTGCCCACAAAGAAATCTGCAGCAGTCCTGACAGCTTTGGTGAGTTCGCTCACTCCCCTCCCTCACTCGCTCTTCTGTTTCTTCCAGTGCTGCAGGCTGCCCTTTTGTACTGGGCTCTTGTGTTGGGGCCTTTGTCTGCCCACAAACAAATCCACAGCAGTCCCGACAGAGCTCAGTTGAGTCGGCCACTCCCCGTCCTTGGTCGATCTTAATCTGTCCCAAACACTGATTTCCCAGAGTGACCGTGCTATTGTCGCGCAGGAGTGCAGAAACATATTTTAGCCAGGATGTGCAAAATGACAGCTGTAGTGTTCATAAGGAGTTGTGAAAATGCCTCTGTTGAAAATGTGGCGTGACAGTATTACAAATTTGCGAAATTAGAAGGGTGCGTGGAAACAGTTCAACGCACGCTTGTAACACAGTCATGTTATGGCAGTCCCAACAGAGCTCCGTTGAGCTCACTCACTCCGCTTCTCTCACTCACTCATTCTGTTGTGCCGGTACTGCAGGCTGCCCTTTCTACTGGGCTCCTGCCTGCATTGGTGGCTTTTCTGTCAGAAGGAAATCTGAAGCAGTCCGACACAGCTCCACTGGGCTCGCTCCTCCCCTCTGTCACTCGCATTCCGTTTCTGCCGGCTGCAAGCTGGCCTTTTGTACTGGGCTTCTGCCTGTGTTGCTGCATTTTCTGCCCACAAAGAAATCTGCAGCAGTCACACTACAGCCCCGTTGAGCTCACTCACTACCGCTCTGTCACTCACTCGTTCTGTTTCTCTTGACGCCGCAGACTGCGCTTTTGCATGGAGTTCCTGGCTGTGTTGGCAACTTTGTCTGTCCACAAAGAAATCCGCAGCTGTCCCGACAGAGCTCTCATCGCTTATTCTGTTTGTCCTGACGCTGTAAGCTGCCCTTTTATGTGGGGCTCCTGCCTGCATTGGTGCCTTTTTCTGCCCACAAAGAAATCCCAGCAGCTCTGACAGAGCTCCGTTGAGCTCACTAAGTCCCCTTGTCTCACTCGCTTGTACTGTTTCTCCCACTGCTGCAGGCTGGCTGTTTGTACTTGGCCACTATGCCTGTATCGACGCCTTTTTCTGCCCACAAAGAAATTTGCAGCAGTCCTGACAGCGCTTTGGTGAGTTCGCTCACTCCCCCTCCCTCACTCACTCTCTCGTTCTGTTTCTCCCAGTGCTGCAGGCTGCCCTTTTGTTCTGGGCTCTTGTGTTGGGGCCTTTGTCTGCCACAAACAAATCCACAGCAGTCCTGACAGAGCTCAGTTGAGCTCGGTCACTCCCCCTTCTAACTCTGTCGATCGTAATCTGTCCCAAACACTGATTTCCCACAGTGACCGTGCTATTGTCTGCAGGAGTATAAAAACATATTGTAGCCAGGATGTGAAAAATGACAGCTGCAGTGTTCATAAGGAGTTGAAAAAATGCCACTGTTGAAAATGTGGCGTGACAGTATTACAAATTTGCGAAGTTACAAGGGTGCATGGAAACAGTTCAACGCATGCTTGTAACACAGTCATATTATGGAGTTTCGTCACCAAATTTTCAACATAGGGATTTTTGGACCTCTGCTCATGAACAGTACCACTGTCATTTTCTTAATCTGTCCCGAACACTGATTTCCCGCAGTGACCATGTTATTCTGCGCTGGAACTGTGAAAACACATTTCGGTCAGGATGTGAAAAATGACAGCTGTACTGCTTATAAGGAGGTGTGAAAAAATGGCACTGTAGGAAATGTGGTGTGACAATATACAAATCTGGCGGTTACAAGGGTGCGTGGAAAGTGCGCAACGCACACTTGTAACACAGTCCATTGATGGGCTATCATCACCAAATTTTCAACATAGCCATTTTAGGACCTCTGCTCATGAACAGTACCATTGTCATTTTCTTAATCTGTCCTGAACAGTGATTTCCCACAGTGACCACTCTATTTTGCGCCGGAAGTGCGAAAACACATTTTGGCCAGGATGGGAAAAATGGCAGCTGTACTGTTCATAAGAAGGTCTGGGAAAATGGCAATGTTAAAATCTGGAGTGAAAATATTAGAAATTCGGAAGTTACGAAGCGCGCGTGTTAACTGCGCAATGCACGCCAGAATACGTCATTTTATGGAGAGTCTACCAGATTTTAACATAGGCATTTTAGGACCTCTACTCATGAACAGTGTCACTGTCATTTTCTTAATCTGTCCTGAACACTGATTTCCCACAGTAACCGCGCTATTCTGCGCCGCAAGTGCGAAAACACATTTCGGCCAGGATGTGAACAATGACAGCTGTACTGCTCACAAGGAGGTGTGACAAAATGCCAATGTTGAAAATCTGGCATGAAAATATTTTACATTTGCGAAGTTACAAGCGTACGTAGCAACTGCGCAATGCACGCTCCTAAAAGTCATTTTTTGGATTTTTTCCATCAAGTTTGCAACCTAGGCTTTTTGAGAGCCCACCTCATGAACACTGGCACTGTTGTTTCGTTAATCGGCCCCGAAGGATGATTCCGCACAGTGACCGCGAAACCACCTTCCGGGGCCGAATAACACCATGGCAGTTCAAGAATTCATGAGGAGGGGTCCCGAAAACCCCGTGTTGAAAATTTGGTGAAAAAATTCCCCAAAATGCCCGAGATATGCACTAAAGTTGAAAAATCCCTATTCATTACATTACACAGCTACGGCATTTCCTCAGTTCGCTGGGTCGGCTTAAGAGTGCAGACGTGTTCCCAGTCCAGCAAGATCGTCGCCGTGCTCGAAGTAAATATGGGGTGGGGGTGTGGGGAGGCTGGGTGCGCAGGTGGGTGAGTGCGGGTTGTGGGGGTGCGGGAGACTACGAGGGACCGTTTCCTTTCTTTAGGTACATGAAAATGTCGGGACGCTCACATTTCGGGGGCATGGGGCACGCTGGGGTGGGCTCCCAGCATGCCACCGAGTCTGAAGGGACAGTGTAGCCGACGGGGATTGGGCACCCCATCGGCAAAACAAAGGGAAAGATTTCTGCCGACGGGATTGAGCACCCTGCCGGCAAACAACAAAAGGAGGTTCTTCTGCCGACGGGATTGGGCACCCCGTCGGCAGACAACAAAAGGGGTTCTTTCTGCCGATGGGGAGGAGCTCTGTCGGGTAAATAAACATTGGTACATATTGTTTATGAATACGCGGCAAGCTGCCGCCATGTTCACAAACAATACCACAGCTGTTACATCCCGCCTGTAATGACGGTCGCCTTCACAGTAGCGGGATGGCAGAGCACTGCATGGCGAAGAGGCCCTGGGATTGCAGCGGCTATTTGTTTTAAGTTGTGGCACTGCTGGCTGAACTAGTGTCAGCAGCAGCGTGCCACGGCATTGGGGGATGGGGGGACAAGCCTTTGCAGGCTGTGGGGGCATTTGGGCACAACAGTGCCACGCCTCCACAACCTGCCGCAACATGTTTCTTGCGCATGCGCGCAATCAACATAAAAAGAAATTATAAAAAAAAAGAATTAGGTGGGGATCTCCATGCATGGAACTGAATTTTAGTGCTCCTTTTACAGTAAAATACCATCAAATTAGGATGTTTCCCATGTTGAATAAAGAATTACCTAAAATGCATACACACTCCTCTATGTAACTCAGAGATCAAATGCAGCACTTAAAATAAATGTAACGATTGAATGGCTTATGTTGTGGGGGTAACAAGGAAACCAATCTGAGTACAGAATGACCCTTCTGTAAATGCCAGTGCAATATTAATCAACAGTTCAGTACTGAGAAGCGTGAACACTACAACCTGTTTTCTACCTTCTGCACTTATCCCAAAAGGATGAGAACTGAATCTCATTGTTAGTCAACCCTTGAAAGAAAACGCCCAGAGTTTTCAAGCTTTGACAGTCTTTTTTGTCACTATCTTTATAATCTTTCTAATATTCTCCTTGGTGCCAACCTACCTCCTGGGAAGAAATCAGCTATGTGTGAAACCGACCAGGCTATTTGTGATGCCTATCCACCTGTTTGCTTTGTTACGCTGTAGTGTGATTTAACTACAGCAGCACTTTGTTAAGCAGTTTTACTTTCAATAAAGTATTTTTGCATCTTTCTTGAGAGTCCAGTGCTGTTTTTTCTGTGCTTCCTACCATTTTTTTTAACCCCAGTTTGTAGGTATCATCAGCATAGCTGATTGCATTTATTGTGGTCATGTGTATTCTTTTGTGCATGTAGTCAAGTTCTCCCCCCCCCCAACTAGTTTTTCGGCTCTTGAGCCAGACAGGGATGTGCCCCTTGTCTACCCCCAGACACAAAACCCCCAGCCACCTCCAGCAATCTTTCTGGAATCAGCCTGGGTGGGGGACCTGTGATTTACCCCTCACGGCGGGGCTCCCTGATGGGAGAGACCAAGATGTACCGTGTGATTCCAGCCAAGACTTAGGTTTAGCACCTTTTCGGAGCTGGGAAGGAGTCAGCCTGGCAGTGTCATGTTGCACTGCTGTTGATGATTTTGTGACTTGTGTGTTGCCCCTGGAGGCTAGGACATGCAGTGACATCCTAGTGATGTCGGACATGCTCCCATGCGCTGACATCCGCCTGTCCTCCTGTCCCCTTCTCTTGTGGTCTCTGGCCCACCATTTCTCAGCCAGCACTAGGGGTTGGACTGTTGACATGCGCCACAGCCCACCCACCCCAGAGGAGGTGAGCTGTCCACTGGACACTCGATTCTCCTCCCCCTAAACCAACTTTCTGATGCTCTGGGCTCGTTACCAAACCCAGGACATTGGCGTCGCAAGCAGCAGTGATACTGCTTGCACCAGCGGGCTGGCCATTTAGTCTAGTTTAAGGTTACAGTCAGTGTGAGTGATTCAGCTGCATGATGTCATTGATGATGTCAGTGATAGGGCTTTTAGGGCTTGGCGTAAGATTTCAGACCTACACAAGTCTGGGTTTGATCCACTATATTGTACATTTTTTCTTTCTCGTTACAGTTTTTGTTGTATGAGAGAAATTGTTAGTTGCAATTGCTGCTGAAGAGAAGGATTTCAGTAGAGTTAAATACCAGACTTTTAGATAATTGAGCTTAGCTCTACAATGTGTTATGGTCAAATTAGTTCTGGCTGAGACTCGTCTAGGTTTCAATACAATTCTTGTCACCTGTTTTGCAGGTTGTGACATAACCTCTTCACTATAGCAAATGCAACTCACTTATACGTAGCTGAGTGCCACAGTGAGTATATGTTTGCATAACAATCAAGAGATCAGCAGATCAAATCCTGGCAGGGTCTTAAAGGGTACCTAAACAAGCAGTTTTTTAAAACTGCAAACTCCAAAATCTGGCTTCATAGTGAGGTAAAATGAAGGCTGCTGTTTACATTTATGCTAAAACTGCATTTATGTAAATAACATAAATTCAGTTTCATAGCTTTTGAAAAATGTAAACATCAGCATTTCACTTTCAAAAAACAGCCTTGGTTTCTCCCTAAGATGTCTGCCAAGTGTGTTAAGTGATGAGTCATGATGACATCATCGGAGCCAGAGACAGAGACCCATATATACTGTATTTCTGTAATGCTAACTGGTTCTTCTTTCCCTCTTTGTTTTGAATTGTTGTATCAGAATGATCAACACCATGTATTAACTCATGGATTATTTTGATCAGTACACTATAGGCTATGAATTTGTTCATTTTGTTTACTTTAACTTGCAGAAAATGTTTTGCAATCCAGCTGACTTTTTCTTTGGCAAACTGCATTACAGTACAACACTTCAAATACTTGATGATCTAGTGGTTATGTGATGCACTGAAATTTGTTTTTTTATTAACCAGGAGAGACACACTAAGCTGAAGGCTTATTTACAGGTATGGTCTGGGAGCACAAGGAAGTTTAGTTACTTGCTTAGGGTCACACAGCAAAGTACCGGTCTGGTTCAGTTCTAAAGCTCATGCTCTATTGTTAATCTACAAATAAGGCTTTTGTTTTCCATGTGAACCCCCTTCACCTAGCCTGCCTTCTGTTGAACACCCCACAATCCATACCCCTGTCCTTAGTATACTGCGTGGGGCCGCATATGTGCTTACGGTCTCATGAAGAGAATTATCACACCTCATATTGTAATCTTGTATCTCAGAGAGTTATGCATACCTATACCGATATGCATCATCAGCTGGCACTGTTAAAAAATACCTCCCAAATCACTCTCCGGTCCACATTCTCAATGTTTGACGTCTGCTCCTACAGTAAACATTGAGTGGATCACCATGCTACTGCACAGTGAAGGTAGTATGTACAGTTCCCCTGTTGTATTTTTTCCCCGCCTCATCAACCAACAACTAGGTCTTCCTGGAGGGCCAAGCAGTAAGCATCATGACCCACCAGAAAAACTGCTGTTCATGCCCTCATAAGGGTTGCACTTACAATGGATAACAATATTATTAGCAGAAGAGATATACTAATACCTTGAGCGAATCCACCCGACTTCCAGTGTCAGTCTACTCCTTTACCTGTGATCTGCAGAACCCCGCAAGACAGTTCCCAGCAATTCTTCTCCAGTACTTTTCTGTGCTCTAATCCACAATGTGAATTGGCTGGCTAACACCCTTCCAAATCTTGAATGAGCTATACACAGCTCCCTCAATACTGTCCTAACAAATGTCAACATCCCCCACTTCCACCAGAGGGTATTCTCCCTACACTGAATTCAAGTACGAGATTAGGTGCATCCCTGCCACTCTGAGTATTTGTCATCGCTGGCTACTCTCATCCACAGTCAGGTAGTGATCACGATGCTGGCAGCCCCACATTTCAGATCTCACAGTGATCTGCTCAACGTCCTCCTTCATGTCTTCAACTAACTTGAATATAGCTGTACCCTGCTGGAATGGCCTCTTTAGTCCCTCTCTGGCTGGCATTCATTCTTTCACCTGCTCCCCACAGCAAAAACTGGCGAGTTCACTACCCTTCCACATGATGAATTTGGTTAGTACAGTCTCCTGTGTTATTTGTACATATTAATAATAAACATGATCTGCTGGTAAGCCAGGCTGATAGCTGCATGGCACAAGTGGAAAAATAGGCTTTCAAACAACATGAAGTCTTGCTGTATTCTGACAATCTGCAGTTAGCTCCAGCCTTGAACTGCCCTGGAGTGTAGAGGGTTAATTTTCTATGCAGTGCATAGAACGTTAAGCTCGAGCTCAGTTGAGGTCTCTGTCTGCAGCACTTTGAAACCCAACCATCAGATTCTTTACTGCGCCTCACTGAACAGTTGCTCCAGAGATTTCTCCTTCTACTCGGTTCAAAGTCGGTTAAAGTGTCGGCTTTTCCGCTCAACTTCCATAGTATTACGGTTCAGGGCTCTGTCTGCGGTATGGTAAGTACTTTGGGTAATATTTCTGGGTTATTTGTGGAAAATGTAAAAACTTTTCTCGATCGGTTCAGCTGAACCGATCCAACATATTTGAAATTTGCGTGTTTTCCTTTAGTGTGTGGTTACTGGTCCTTATCAGTTTAAAAAAAAACATGTTTTAACGTTTTTTTCCAATACCCGTAACACAGTTAGAAACTGATAAGGGAGTCTTGCCTGGTGGTTGCGGAAAAAAGGGCAAGTTTGGTTAGGTTGGCCATGTCTGAGAAACCCAAGAAAAAAACCAGGCCCACTGGGTTTCAACACTGCAGTGAGTGTGGGGAGGTCTTTGCTAAGGCCGATCCCCACACCACCTGTGTTTATTGTCTGGGGTTTGACCACCTCGGTACAGACTGCCAAATATGTAAAAACTTTCCTAAGTCTACCCTGGAAAAAAGATTAGGTAGACTTAGGGAAAAGGAAGCCAAGAAGTCCGCTGACCCAGATGGCCAGCCCGGTTCAGTTCTGACCGAACCAGAAGGAGTGCCCTCTGACCAGGGCGATACTTCTTCGGGCAAGAGGAGAGCTGATCCTGAGGGATCAGTTCCTACAAAAAGGAAACATAAAGAAAAATCAGCCAGTTCGGATCCGGAGGTTCATGTTCCGACCACTGATGAGATTGCCCGAGCGATTCGGATTGTTGAATCGCTTTCCCCGGTTCCTTCTGATCAGGCTCCGTTAGCTAGGGGTTCGTTCGGTCAGTTCCTCCGATTCAGGATTACGCCCCTGAAGATTTTTATGAACCAGAATTTGAGGAGGAGGAGGATTATGAGCAAGATGATGATTATGATGGAGCAGAAAGTTTGGATGTGCCCATTGAACCGGACATCTCCCCAGACAGACCTTCTGGTGTTTCCCCTCCTAGGCTCTCTGAGTCCCCTCTCCACTATCTGTTCTATAGAAAAGTGGCTGAAACTCTCCAGCTCCCTATGGAGGAGGCTGCAGAGGATCAAGAGGAGCCTGATTTTGTTGAAATGATGGACATCCCAGAGTCCAGGAGGCTATCTATTCCCCTACACAAATCGTTTGGGAAACAGACGCAAAAAATGTTAAAGTCTCCAAATTCTGTACCTCCTGTTGATAGAAGAATGGACAAGAAGTATACCTTATCAGGCTCAGACATGGAGTTTTTCTATCAACAATGCAGCCATGTTGGGGTCATGCAGGCTGCAGCCTGTGACAGGGCTAATGTTCCCTTGGCGTCACACACCCCCAGATAAAGACTCCAGAAGGATGAATGCCTTGGCAAAGAAACAGTACATGGCATCCTCTTTGGGACTCAGGCAGGCTAACGTCTTATCCTGAACTATAGCAAAACCAAGGTTATGCTCTTTTCCCATCCGCTCAATGCCAGAAAGAATCTCTGCCCTCAAATGCGTACTGCCAACCAGACCCCTCTGGAGCAAGTGGACTCTTACAAATACCTGGGTGTTACCCTTGACCCTGCCCTTACCTTCCACCAACATATCCACCTTCTGCCTAATGCCCTTAATGTATGGATTGGACTCTTGTATCGCCTCAAACACTGCTTTACCCCTAACGCGATGCGACTAGCTGTCTCCTCCTCTGTACTCTCCCTGCTTGACTGTGGCTTAATCATTTATGGGGCTGCAAACACCTCGGCACTGCAAAGACTTCGTGTCTCCCTAAATAAAGCCTCTTGCCTCACACTGGGGTGTGACCACCTAACTCACACTTGCTCCCTATATAATGACACCAACTGGCTGAACCTTGACAACAGGATAATGTTCCACACCTGTCTCATGGCAAAATAAATTGCCCTAGGGCTCTCCCCCCACAGGACTTACCCCTCTAGTTTGACCGGCTCCAACACACAAGATAACGCGTGGCTCTGGAATGCAACTCCTCTCGGTCCCCTACGGTCGCACCTCCCAATTTCAAAGATCCTTTAGATATAGAGCCTCCGTCTGGTTAAACAGCCTACCCACTCCACTTGCTAAAGAGATGAGACTTGGACCTTTGAAAACCTCTCTTAAGGACCTGTTACAGGCCTCAAACCACTGCGACTGCCTTTGAATCACCCCCACTATTTGGTCTGACTAGGTCGCTGGCCGGCCTCTCCGACCCTACCCCCCCAATCTATGTCCGACTAGCCTTGTCTTTGTTCGTGTCCTATATGTTGGTGTGACATAACCTAGTTTTCTCACTGTTAGACTCACAATCTGCTACTGTAACAAACTGACTGTGTACTGATGTACTGCTGTACTGTAACAACCTGACTATGTACTGATGTACTGCTATATATCCTGTATGTCTCTGTATGTAAACTATGTGACGTGGAACCTTTGTAAAGGAGTCTCTGACTCAAAGGTATTTCCGAACATTCAATAAATAAAATAAATAATTATATGGTCTATGCAGCCAGGTACCAGAATTCCAGGTGGGACACTGTACTGGCACTGGCTAAACAGGCCTCCCTGGCTGGTCAAGGAGCTGGAGGAGGTGTGGCTGCTGACGGGATTGAGGCATCTAAGGTACAATTTCATGCTGCTGTGGACTCCAATGATGTGTCATCAAGAGTCATGGCTACATCTGTGGCTCTTTGGAGAATGGCTTGGCTCAGATGTACTAGCCTCTCACAGGACACCCAGGCTAAGGCCATGGATTTCCCTGTGGAAGGTAATTCTCTGTTTGGGGAGCAGACAGAGGATTACATGAAAAAGATGGAGGAATATGGGACCCCTTATAGGAGTGCACAGGCCAAGGAAAGGCAGGCAACTCCTCAAAGGCAGCAATCTAGGGGCAGGGGCATGCCTTTTCATAGGCCTTTCTACCAAGCACAGGCCTCTTCTCCCTTTTCACAGAGGGGGTTCTTCAGAGGGAGAGGCAGAAGGGGGATGAGCAGGGCTACATCCACTCCTCAGCCTAAGGCCCCTGCCAAGCAGACACCCTGATGGGTCTGCCCAGGTCGACTCACCTATCCCTGTAGGGGGCAGGCTGGCTTACTTTGTCCAGGACTGGGTGTCTGTTACTTCAGACAAGTGGGTCCTGGAAGTAGTAAGCCAGGGACTGGTTCTCAGCTTCAAAACATTTCCGAAGATGAGAGCCAGATCTTTTCCACCTGCAAGTCTCTCCGAAATCCTTGCCCTAGAGGCAGAGGTTTCATCTCTTCTGGCCTTAAGAGCCATAGAGAGAGTTCCTACCCTACACTCCAGGTGCTTCCTTACTCCAAAAAAGACAGGGGAGTGGCGACCCATCCTAGATCTAAGATACCTGAACAAACATATTTTAAAACCAAGGTTCAAGATGGTGACTCTGGGAATAATTCTTCCCTCTCTAAGGCCAGGGGACTGGCTAGCCTCCCTGGACCTCAAAAATGCCTACTTTCGCATCCCCATTAGGTGCTCCCACAGAAAGTACCTCAGGTTCAAGTTGCCCTCAGGCCATTATCAGTTCAAAGCAATGCTCTTTGGTCGAACATCAGCTCCAAGGGTTTTCACAAAGTGCCTGGCAGTAGTAGTTGCCTTTCTAAGAAGGCAAAAGATTTCCATTTTTCCACATCTGGATGACTGGCTCATAGTGGGTCAGTCTCCAGACCAAGTCAAGTCAGACCTGCAAGTGACTCAGCAAGTGCTCACTTCCCTGGGATTTCTTCCCAACCTCCCCAAGTCAGTTCTCGAACCGGTGCAGCTTCTTACCTTTATAGGGGCAGAGCTAGATACTGTCAAAGCAAGAGCCTTTTTTCCCCTGGAAAGGGCAAGAGTTCTTATAGAACTGGCTTCTTCCTTCAGCCTTCAGGTGTCCTGACCAACAAGGCACTTCCTTCAGCTCTTGGGCCACATGGCAGCTTCTACAGTGGTGGTTCAAGGGGCAAGATTCCAGATGAGGGACATTCAGTTCCATCTGAGGGCCTTTTGGTCCCAAAGGAAGGATCCTCTTACCAAACTGATTCCAGTGACTCGGACACTGATCCAAGCTCTTCAATGGTGGCCAGATCAGGACAGTTTAAGGCAAGGGGTCCTATTTGTCACTCAGTCTCATTCGGTGGTCCTTACCACAGATGCTTCCCTTTTGGGGTGGGGAGCCCATCTGGGGGCTCTCACAGCCCAGGGACTGTGGTCCCCTCAGGAATCCCTTCTTCATATCAATCTCCTGGAACTCAGGGCAGTTTTTCTGGCCCTGCAAGCTTTCTCGCAGTCCGTGCAGAACAGGGTGGTTCAGGTCAGAACAGACAACACCACCACCATGTGGTACATCAACAAGCAGGGAGGCACTCGGTCCATGGCCATGCACACCGGAAGCCATGAAATTGTAGTCCCTGGCTTATTCTCTGCAGACCTCTCTGATAGCAGTCCACCTTCCAGGGAAGGACAATGTGCTAGCAGATGCACTGAGCAGGATCTCCCAGGGCCATCACGAATGGTCCCTGGACCCTCTGGTGTTGAAAGTGATTTTTTCAAGGTGGGGCACTCCGGAGATTGATCTCTTTGCAGCTCCAGACAATCACCAACTTCCTCTGTTTTGTTGCAGAACCCCCAGTCTTGGGCTCAGTCCCTCTGGATGCTCTGATGTTGAACTGGGAAGGGAAATTTCTCTATGCCTTCCCTCCCTTTCCTCTACTGTTCAAGGTTCTGGTCAAGGTAAGGTCACAACACTGCAAAGTGATTCTGATTGCTCCAGATTGGGCCAGGCAGCCCTGGTACCCCCTTACTGTCCCTAGCAGTCCATCTTCCCCCTGTCTCTTCCCAGGAATTACAACCTGTTAACCTTCTCTCAGGGAAGGATTTGGTACCCCAATCTTCGGTCTCGCAATCTCAAGGCATGGCTCTTGAAGAATTAGAGTATGCAGATTTGCATCTGTCCCAAGGGGTTCTGGATATTCTCAAAGCCTCTTGAAATCCTACCACCAGAAAGACTTATGACTCCAAATGGAAAAGATTCAGCATTTGGTGTTCCAAGAAGCATATATCTCCAGACACTGCTGAATTGCCTACAGTTCTGGATTATATGGTCCATCTTAATGGCCTAGGCCTCAGACCAGTTACTGTCAAGGTACACTTGTCAGCTGTTTCTGCTTTTCTGTCAGTGGGAAAGCCTTCCTCACTGTCATCTCACCCTGTATTCTGTAAATTTTTCTAGGGATTACTTCATACCAATCCTCGCTTTAGGGATCCTGCCCCTGCCTGGGACTTAAATGTTTGCATTGCTCAACTCATGCAACCCCCATTGAGCCTATGTCCTCAGCAGAGCTTAAGTACTTGACTTGGAAAACTGTGTTTTTGGTAGCCATTACCTCTGCCAGATGTATCAGTGAATTGCAAGCTCTGTCAGTGGAACCTGATTTTATCTCCTTTCATAGAGATAAAATGGTCCTTAGAACCAATAGGAGGTTCTTCCCCAAAGTGGTTTCAGACTTCCATTTGAATCAGTCTATGTCTGTCCCTGTTTTCTTCACTGATCATTCTTCCTCAGGGGAGAGGAGGCTGCACAGTTTAGATGTTAAAAGAGCCATTAGCTACTACTGTACATAGAGCATACCAAGGGTCACAGGTTTGATTCCCTCCAGTTGTTCCTCACTTATGGGGAAGTGGGAAGGGGCAAACCTGCCATGAAGAGAACTATTGCCAGGTGGATTGTTTCTTGTATACAGTTCTGCCATGAGAAATTGGGAAAAATTCCACCCTCAGGCCTGAGGGCTCATTGCACAAGAGGTACAGCTGCTTCCCTGGCTGCTGCCAGGGATATCCCTCTGTTAGCAATTTGTCAAGCAGCCACTTGGAAAACAGTCCATACCTTTACCAAGCATCACTCTCTGGATATCCAGGCTAGAAGTGATGCTCGGTTTGGCACAGCAGTACTTCAGAGTCTATTCCCAAAGTAGGTTCTGTCCCTCCTCCATGGAGGTACTACTTGGTAGTCTGCAGATTGTCAGAATACAGCAAGACTTCATGTTGTTTGAAGAAAAAATTACTCACCTTAGTAATTATATTTCTTCTAATGGAGGCTTGCTGTATTCTGACCACCCTCCCTGCCTCTCCTCTCAGAACCTGTTTTTGGGAAGTGGGTGGGCAGGCACAGTGTTGCACCCCAGGGGTGCTTCAAGCACACCCTCCACTTTATCTGGGTGCTTTGTATTATAATCTTTTATTTTGGATAGGTTTTGGTTTGGGTTTCCTGACTTGAGTCTTCCTTTGGAATCCAAAACTTTCTGTTCTACGATTGGCTAGTTAAAATATAATAATTTCCACATAGTTGGTCAGTGAGTGTTTGCTCGTAAGAATCTGATTTGGGTTTCAAAGTGCTGCAGACAGAGACCTTAACTGAGCTCGAGCTCAACGTTCTATGCACTGCATAGAAAATTAACCCTCTACACTCCGGGGCAGTTCAAAGGCTGGAGCTAACTGCAGATTGTCAGAATACAGCAAGACTCCATTAGAAGAAATATAATTACTAAGGTGAGTAATTTTTTCTTCCTACCCATATAAGATCTACGCCACTTATGATTAGGCACTATTAAATGACGTGCATAATGATGTGCACACCCATCATTTAGTAGTGCCTATCAAAGGTAGCCTAGATCTTTTAAGGATAGGAAAGCCCATCATTCCTCTTGTTCCCTGCTGCTATTAGCCTGACTTACTGGAAAGCTATGTTTATATTTGATACGTCAAAATAAAATGGGGACTGTACTACTTGCATTCATGATGCAGAAGGGTGATGAGCTCAGCAATTTTCGGTGTGAGGAGGAATAAGAATGAATACCAGAGGGAGACTGAGAAGGCTACTGTTGCAAGGTACTGCTATATTCAAGGAAGGGGGAAGACAGAAGGAGAGAAATATGAGCAGATTACTGTGAGAAATAAGATATGGGCTGCCAGCACCTTGATCACTACCTGACCCTGCTGTCCTGGCCAACAGTCCACTTCCTATAAAACCAGTTCATGCAATTGTCCAAGTCTGTGTGTGGATATTAATGTATGAAATGGCTGCCACTACGTGTTCAGTCACTTCACTACCAGTCTATTATTGCTTGTAAAGCAGTTTGGAATACAGTGTGTATGAAAACCATTATATGAATGCTGATTCTTCTTCTTCTTAGTATTTGCCATGGAAAAAGAAGTCAAGACAAGCATATATTTGAGTTTTGAGAAAGTATGAACTCAAATATTGGACTGCACAAGAACTTTGCTACAAAAAAGTGGTGGCTCTATGGGGTGGTGAAGGGTTTGGCCTCACACACACACACACACACACACACACACACACACACACACACACACACACAGAGTAACGTACTTGCTTGCTGCTGCTGCTGCATTTCACTTTGTTGAAGAAGTCTGATTTATTGATTGTGTTGATTATACAAATGTTTACATTAAAACTATGGATTACATTTGTAGGTTCTGTCAAAAACGTACTAGAAAAGAATAGTAGCAGAAAATATTAAGGTTTAATAAAAAAATATTAGGTGCATATTAAGCATGCACACCATCCTAGCACCCCCATAGTAGCATTCTGGATCTGTCATAACCTCTAGACCACCAGGTTATTCAAGATTTGTACTGCACTGTGGTTTGCCACAGAGAAAGTTGGTTGGATTAAAACACAATTTCAGCATGTTAAAGTAAACAAAATGAACAGAACCATAGCCTAACATATGTATTATACAAAATAATGCACATGGTTTTGACCATTTGGGTGAAACAATTCTATACAAAGGGAAAAGAGAACTAGTTAGCACTACAGAGAGCCATATACCTCTCTGACTTTGGCTCCAATGATGTCATCACGTAACACATTTGGTGGCCATTTTAGGAAGCAGGTAAGACCGTTGTTTTTTTTTTAATTAGAAGGCTGATTTTACAATTTTCAAATGCTCTGGAACCACATTTAGGTAAATTATATAAATGTAGTTTTAGCATTAATGAATACAGCTGCCTTTCCTTTAGACACCTAGAGAGTCAGATTTCTGAATAGTTTGTGGTCAACATGTTGTTTAGTTATCTTTTAAACAATACTTTTGTAAGATGGAAACTCATTTGAGTGGCAGTACATGGTAATGTATAGTTGGTATAGTAAATTATATGAAAATTAAATTTAGCTAAGAACCACAATTTGTGAAGGTAAAACACTTGCAGTTGCTTGTTTAGCAGGTTGTGACGACATAAACTCTACAGTCTACACCATAGGAAATGCAACTCATTTACACTGGTACACTGAAAATGTGTTTGCTTAGCAGGCAGTGTATGCTTGGTTTAAATTCAGGTAGATGGTTTGAATCCTGGCAAAGAATAAACATTTTTTCCAACTCTTTTTGTAAGGTGGAAGCTCACTTGAGTAGCGATTCATGGCAATGTGGAGTTGGAATAGTAAAGTATACAAATTGGATTAGTATATTATATTAGTGCATTCAGCTAAGAATACCAGTTTGTGAAGGTAAATCACCTGCTAGGATTAGATCCCCAGTTGCCTGTTTTGCAGGTTATGACATAACCTCTATACCATACATAAGAGCCAATCAGATTACATGATTTTACCCTGCCATTTTATAAAGTATGAATAAATTGACCCTTTGGGATAGACAAAATTATGCAGTGTGGGTGACTACTAATGGCTAAAAGTATGGTATTTCTGTCCCTTTTGAAATGCAGTAGGCAGTGACATTTTAGGTGGAGGATCCATCTCCATGTGGACTGTGGCCTTGCTGGCAGCATTTTCAGCACACTAAGGATTATCTGCTATTGTACTTTATAAAAGAGCAGAGTAACATCATGTAACCTGATTGGCTCTTATTTATATGTAAAATATGGTTTACACATGGTTAAAAAAAGGACTGCTCAGCAGTGAAGAGTCTGGAACCCAGATCAATGGGCATTTGGAACACAGGCATTTCAGTTAGCCCCCTACAGCCAGAACTGATCTTTCACCACAAACATGGCTGCTACCTTTACACTGTAAAAAAAACTTCAACTGGGCCCTAAAAATAAAACTACCATAAATAAAAAATAAAACAAATTAATTAAATGTTATTTCACTGATTATTACACTCTCCTTACATATATAAACAAATTAGAAAAAATAAGTATTGTTTATAATTTTCACTACAGCTGTTTCTAAATGTGAGGAAGTATTTTTTCACTGAGAGGGTTATGGATGCATGGAACAGCCTCCCTGAGGAGGTCGTGGAGTCAAGAACAGTGGGGGACTTCAAGAATGCTTGGGACAGGCATAAGGCAGTCCTAGTGTGGGGGTAGGAGGAAGTAAGCTGTTGGTTAACTAGGATCTGCAGCTTATCTGTTAGGTAGGAAAATGGGCAGACTAGGTGGGCCAAGCAGTCCTTATCTGCCGTCAAATTCTATGTTTCTATGTTTCTATGTTTCTGCTGACATTGAAAAATCCCGTTCTATCTTTACCTGCTCATCAGAGAACTCACTTCTTCTTGCCCTGACAGTGAAATAATTGAGTCTCTGGCTATATATAACAAAGGCCTTTGTTGTCTGTGTGTGCATTGTGTTAGGAGAGAAACATTCTGTCAGTGGAACTGAGCAGAATCTTGAATTCATGTATTCCATGGTAAACATTCCGTGATAAACATTCCATATCTTGAATATGGAGAAAAACAGAGGGAAAAAAACAGGAAGAAGGAAGCAGGCAATAATACAGTGACATCATCAATGACATCACTTGCAGTGGATGGAAGGACTATTTTATCACAAATACACACAAGTAAATCTATTGTTTCTACATATAAACATGCTTTTCCCAACAGTTAAACGAGAAAGAAAAAGGAGCCAATTTTATAAGCGCAATAAGGCACTCGGGGATGTGTGTAAAACATATTGTACAGCACATCCAGCAGCTGAAGTCACTCGGCCTTCGGCCTTGTGACTTACTATACCCCTGACCATGCAGTAAAATATATTTTACACACACCCCTTTGTGCCTTATTGCTTATGCAATGGGCTTGCTGTATTCTTTTTTTTTTTTTTTTTTTATAAATTATTTTTATTAAGGCATGTTGTGAAATACAAGATAATGCATTACATTGTTTCAATACCATCAGAACTATACAGTGCAGTTATATGCATTAACAGTTCAGATTGTTAAGCTAGACAGCAGGAAGGTAAAAATCCTAGCGAAGAGAAGGGAGAGAGCTTGCTGTATTTCTTGTGGATTTATGAGCTTTGGAATATGGATGCACTGAAACACTGTAATAAAGAGTGACTTCACATTAAGGTATGGCTTTCGTTTTTTGTTATCTACACAGCTTAGTCTGGCAGGCACCAGTCATCACAAAATATTTACTTCAAACAACATGAAGTCTTGCTGTATTCTGACAATTGCAGTTAGCCCCAGTCTTTAAACTGCCCCGGAGAACAAAGGATTAACTTTTCTATGCATGGCATAGAATGTTCATCTCGAGCTTGGTTGAAGCCTCTGCCTGTTGTTATTCGAACTGCAACCGTCAGATTCTTTACTCCGCCTCACTGAACAGTCGCTCCGGAGATTTCTCCTGCTGCTTGGTTCAAAGTCGGTTGAAGTGTCGGTTTTCAGTCGGTTTTTCTACCGAAATTGTTGTTTCCGCATAGTCGGTTCAAGTCTCTGTCTGTGGTACCGTGAGTACTAGATAGGTTTTGTTCTGTTTTCTGTGTGGAACTTGTAAAAAGTGTGGATCGGCTCGGCTGAACCGATCATTTCAGGTAAAATGTGTACTTTACTTTAGTGTGTGGCTACCAGTCCGTATCGGTTCTAAAAAAACGGGTTTTAGTACGTTTTTTTCCCAAGACCCGTGACACGGTCAGGAACCGATAGGGGAGTCTTGCCTGGCGGTTGCCGAAAAAAGGGTAAGTTTGGTTAGGTTGGCCATGTCTGAGAAACCCAAGAAAAAAAACGGGCCCACTGGGTTTCAACACTGCAGTGTGTGTGGGGAGGTCTTTGCTAAGGCCGATCCCCACACCACCTGTGTTTATTGTCTGGGGTTTGACCACCTCGATCCAGACTGCCAAATTTGCAAACATTTTCCAAAATCTACCCTGGAAAAGAGATTAGGTAGACTTAGGGAAAGGGAGGCCGAGAAGTCCGCTGATCCGGATGTCCAGCCCAGTTCGGTTCCAACCGAACCAGAAGGAGTGCCCTCTGGCCAGGGCGATACTTCTTCGGGCAAAAGGAGAGCCGATTCCGAGGAATCGGTTCTGACAAAAAGAAAATGAAAAGACAAATCGACTGGTTCGGATCCAGAATCTCATACTCCAACCGCCGATGAAATAGCCAAAGTGATTCGTATAGTGGAATCGCTTCGCTCGGTTCCGACTGATCCGGCACCTTTTGGCAGGGGCTGGGTTCAGTCGGTTCCCCTGGTTCTGGATTATACCCTGGAAGAATTTTATGAACCGGAGTCTGAGGAGGAAGGAGAGTTGGAAGATGATTATGGTGATGGTGAAAGTCTGGATGTGCCTATCGACCCGGACATCTCCCCAGACAGACCTTCAGGTGTTTCTCCTCCTAGGCTTTCTGAGTCCCCTTCACACTTCATGTTTTACAGAAAGGTGGCTGATACCCTCCAGCTTCCTGTGGAGGAGGCAGTGGAGAATCAGTAAGAGCCTGACTATGTAGAGATGATGGACATCCCAGAGTCCAGGAGACTGTTTGTTCCCCTCCACAAATCCCTTGGGAAACAGACACAAAAAATTCTTAAGTCTCCCAATTCCATACCTCCTGTGGATAGAAGAATGGACAAGAGGTATACTCTTTCAGGCTCAGATACGGAGTTCCTTTATCAGCAATGCAGCCATGTTGGGGTTGTACAGGCTGCTGCCTGTGATAAGGCAAGCATTCCCTTGGCATCACACGCCCCAGACAAGGACTCCAGAAAGATTGATGCCATGGCAAAGAAGCAGTACATGGCATCATCCTTGGGACTCAGGCACACTAATTATATGGCCTATTCAACCAGGTACCAGAAGTCCAGGTAGGACACTGTACTGGCACTGGTTAAACAGGCTTCTCTCCAGCTTGCCAAGGAGCTGGAGGAGTTGGCTGCAGATGGGATTAAGGCATCAAAAGTTCAGTTTCATGCTGCTGTAGACTCCAATGATGTATCATCAAGAGACATGGCTACATCTGTGGCTCTCCGGAGAATGGCTTGGCTCAGATGTACTAGTACTCTCACAGTATACCCAGGCTAAGGCCATGGATTTTCCTGTAGTTGGTAATTCTCTGTTTGGGGAGCAGACAGAGAATTACATGAAGAAAATGGATGAATACAGGACCACTTACAGGAGTGCTCAGGCCAAGGAAAGGCAGGCAACTCCTCAAAGGCAGCAGTCCAGGGGCAGGAGCAGGCCTTTCCAAAGGCCTTTTTACCAAGCACAGGCCTCTTCTTCCTTTTCACAGAGGGGGTTCTTCAGAGGGAGAGGCAGAAGGGGGATGAGCAGGCCTGCATCCACCCCTCAGCCTAAAGCCCCTGCCAAGCAGACACCCTGATGGGTCTTCCCGGGTCGATTCTCGTATCCCAGTAGGGGGCAGGCTGGCTTACTTTGTCCAGGACTGGATGTCTGTTACATCAGACAAGTGGGTCCTGGAAGTAGTACGCCAGGGACTGGTTCTCAGCTTAAAAAAATTTCCCAAGATGAGAGCCAGATCTTTTCCACCTGCAAATCTCTCAGAAACCCTTGCCCTAGAGGCAGAGGTTTCTTCTCTATTAGCTCTAAGAGCTGTAGAGAGAGTACCTACCCTACACTGGGGCAAAGGATTGTACTCTAGGTACTTCCTAACCCCCAAAAAGACAGGAGAGTGGCGATCCATCCTGGACCTAAGATACCTGAACAAACATCTTTTAAAGCCAAAGTTCAAGATGATAACTCTCGGAATTATCCTTCCCTCTCTAAGGCCAGGGGACTGGCTAGCCTCCCTGGACCTCAAAGATGCCTACTTTCACATTCCCATCAGGTGCTCCCACAGAAAGTACCTCAGGTTCAAGTTGCCCTCAGGCCACTATCAGTTCAGAGCAATGCCCTTTGGCCTAATATCAGCCCCAAGGGTCTTCACAAAGTGCCTGGCAGTAGTTGTTGCCTTCCTAAGAAGACAAAAGATTTCCATTTTTCCAGATTTGGACGACTGGCTCATAGGGGGTCAGTCCCCAGACCAAGTCAAGTCACACCTGCAAGTGACCCAGCAAGTGCTCACTTCTTAAGGATTTCTTCTCAACCTACCAAAGTCAGTTCTCGAACCAGTGCAGCTCCTCACCTTCATAGGGGCAGAGCTGGATACGGTAGAAGCAAGAGCCTTCCTTCCCCTGGAAAGGGCAACGGCCCTCATGGAACTGGCCTCTTCATTCAGCCTTCAGGTGTCTCGACCAGCAAGGCATTTCCTTCAGCTACTGGGCCACATGGCAGCTTCTACAGCAGTGGTCCAAGGCGCAAGATTCCAAATGAGGGACATTCAGTTCCACTTAAGAGCTTTTTGGTCCCAAAGAAAGGATTCCCTTACCAAGCTAATTCCAGTGACTCGAACTCTGATCCAAGCCCTGCAATGATGGCAGGATCAGGACAATTTGAGGCAAGGGGTTCCATTTGCCACTCAGTCTCATTCAGTGGTCCTCACCACAGATGTTTCCCTGCTGGGCTGGGGAGCCCATCTGGGGGAACTTACCATCCCAGGGACTGTGGTCGCCTCAGGAATCTCTTCTACACATCAATCTCTTGGAACTCAGAGCAGTGTTTCTGGCACTGCAAGCTTTTTCCAAATCAGTACAGAACAAGGTGGTTCAGGTCAGAACAGACACTACCACCACCATATGGTACATCAACAAGCAAGGAGGCACTTGGTCTACGGCCTTGTGCACAGAAGCAATGAAGTTGTGGTCCTTGGCTTATTCCCTGCAAACCTCTCTGACAGCAGTTCACCTTCCCGGGAAGGACAATATGCTAGCAGATGCACTGAGCAGAATATCCCAGGGCCATCACGAATGAGCCCTGGATCCTCTGGTGTTGAAGGTGATTTTCTCAAGATGGGGCACTCCAGAGATAGATCTTTTTGCAGCCCCAGACAATCACCAACTTCCTCTTTTTTGTTGCAGACCCCCAGTCTTGGGCTCAGTCCCCCTGGATGCTCTGATTCTGAACTGGGAAGGGAAATTTCTGTATGCTTTCCCCCCCCCCCCTTCCCTCTCCTATTCAGAGTGTTAGTCAAGATAAGGTCACAACCATGCAAAGTGATTCTGATTGCTCCAGACTGGGCCAGGCAGCCATGGTATCCCTTGTTGCTGTCCCTAGCAGTCCATTTTCCCCTCTCTCTTCCCAGGAATTACAACCTGTTAACATCCTCTCAGGGGAGGATTTGGTACCCCAATCTTCAGTCTCTCAATCTCAAGGCTTGGCTCTTGAAGAGTTAGAGTTTGCAGATCTGCATCTTTCCCAAGGGGTTCTGGATATCCTTAAGGCTTCTCGAAAGCCCTCCACCAGAAAGACTTACAACTCCAAATGGAAAAGATTCAGTATTTGGTGTTCTAAGAAGAATATTTCTCCAGACTCTGCTGAATTGCCTACGGTTCTGGATTATATGGTCCATCTCAATGACCTAGGTCTCAGACCAGCTACTCTCAAGGTACACTTGGCAGCTGTTTCTGCTTTCCTGTCAATGGGCAAGTCTTCCTCACTGTCATCCGATCCTGCATTCTGTAAGTTTTTCAAGGGATTGCTTCACACCAATCCCCCCTTTAGGGATCCTGCTCCTTCTTGGGATCTTAATGTTTGCATTGCTCAGCTTATGTAACCCCCTTTTGAGCCTTTGTCCTCAGCTGCTTAAGTACTTGACGTGGAAAACTGTGTTTTTGGTATCCATTACTTCTGCTAGACGTATCAGTGAATTGCAAGCCCTGTCAGTGGAACCTGATTTCATCTCTTTTCACAGAGATGAAGTGGTCCTTAGAACTAACAGAAAGTTCTTGCCTAAAGTGGTTTCAGATTTCCACCTGAATCAGTCTCTATCTCTCCCTGTTTTCTTCACTGATCATTCTTCCTCGGGAGAGAGGAGGCTACACAATTTGGATGTTAAAAGAGCCCTTAGCTACTACATAGAGCGTACCAAGGGTCACAGGTTTGACTTTCTCCAGTTGTTTCTCACTTATGGAGAAGTTGGGAAGGGCAAACCTGCCACCAAGAGATCTATTGCCAGGTGGATTATTTCTTGTATACAATTCTGCTATGAAAAACTGGGTAAAACTCCACCCTCAAGCCTGAGGGCTTATTCCACAAGAGGTACAGCTGTTTCCCTGGCTGCTGCTAGGGATATCCTTCTTTTAGAAATTTGTCAAGCAGCCACCTGGAAAACAGTCCATACTTTTACCAAGCATTACTCTCTGGATATCCAGGCTAGGAGTGATGCTCGGTTTGGCACAGCAGTATTTCAGAGCCTATTCCCAAAGTAGGTTCTGTCCCTTCTACATGGAGGTACTGCTTGGTAGTCTGCAGTTGTCAGAATACAGCAAGACTTCCTGTTGTTTGAAGAAAAAATTACTCACCTTATTAATTATGTTTCTTCTAGTGAAGTCTTGCTGTATTCTGACCTCCCCCCGCCTCCCCTCTCAGAACCTAGATTTTTGGGATGTGGGTGGGCAAGCACAGTGTTGGCACCCTAGAGGTGCCTTCTTTTTACACCCTCTGTTCTCTTTGGGTGGAATGTTATTTCATTTGATTGGTTTTTGTTTTTGGGTTTCCTGACTTGAGTCTTCCTTTGAGGACCCAAAACATCATTTTTCTGCCAGTTGGCTAGTTAAAAAATGTGACAGTTTCCACACAGAACACCTAGTGAGTTTTGCTCATAAAGATCAGACGGTTGCAGTTCGAATAACAACAGGCAGAGGCTTCAACCGAGCTTGAGATGAACATTCTATGCCATGCATAGAAAAGTTAACCCTTTGTTCTCCAGGGCAGTTTAAAGGCTGGGGCTAACTGCGATTGTCAGAATACAGCAAGACTCCACTAGAAGAAACATAATTACTAAGGTGGTAATTTTTTCTTCTCATCATGTTTCTGACTGCCATCCCAGGTGCAGTTTTCGTACTCTGTGTTCTTGCTTAAGTAGATCAGAAATCAGACATTAAGGTATGGTTTTCAGTTTTTTGTTATCTACACAGCCCGGTCTGGCAGGCACGAGTCATCACAAAATATTTACTTCTCATGTTTCTGACTGGCATCCCAGGTGCAGTTTTCGTACTGTATGTTCTCGCTTAAGTAGACCAGAAATCAGACAATCACAAAAGGTTTGAAAAGAAAGTTGGGAAAATAACAATAAAACATTGATAATAAATTACAGCTAACCAGGATCACTTCTGTCATACCCAAATGCTGAATTAAATAAATAAGTTTAAAATAAATAATTTAAAATGCTCACTGAAGGGGCTTCCCGGACAGCAAGTAAAAGAGAGTTCCACTACAATGGGGCAGGAACTGAGTGTATTTAGGCAGGAGGTCTTTCAGGTAGCCAGGGCCCATATTGTGCAGGGCTTTGTAAGTAAACAGATATATCTTGAAGTTGATACACCACGGCACTGGCAGCCAGTGCAGCTCACCCAAAACCAGTGTGTATACTCAGATTAGCATAAAATATGGTTCAAACAACATGAAGTCTTGCTGTATTCTGACTATATGCAGTTAGCCCTAGCACTTGAACTGCTCTGGAGACGAAAGGGTTAACTCTATGCCAAGGCATAGAACGTTGAGCTCGAGCTCAGTTTTCAAACCTCTGTCCCTGCTACTCCTCAGTGTAACCGTCAGATTCTTTACTGCACCTAACTGTGAAGTCGCTCCTGAGATGATCTCCTTTGCTTCGGTTTGGTTCAAGTAAAAATCGGTTGGTTTTTCAACCGTTTTCTTATTTCTTTGGTATTCAGATTTCTGTCTACAGTACAGTAAGTGTACTAAGTAGGTAGTTTTGTTGGTAGAAATAGTTTTTTGTTCGGTTTCTTCCCGGTCGGTCTGGTTGGGAACCGAAGCAAATCCTGTATTGGTTTTTTCTTTGTATTTTTTTCTACCTTTTGTACTGTAGTTTCTGGTATCTATCGGATCCTAAAAAAACCCAACATTTTCTTCGTTTTTTTAATCGACCCGTGACATGGTTGGAACCAATAGGTTTGCAGTTGCCTGGCTTAAACACTGGTAGGGGTAACTTATTATTGTATAGGCATGTCTGAGAAACCCAAAAAGAAAACCATTCCCACTGGGTTTCAGCATGACACAGAGTGTGGGGAAGCCTTTGCTAAGGCTGATCCCCACCTCGTCTGTGTTTATTGTCTGGAGTTTGACCACCTCAAGGAAAAACTGCCAGATTGCAAAAACTTCTTCGGTTTCCAACATCCATACCTCCTGTGGATAAAAAGATGGACACGAGGGATACCTTGTCAGGTCCTGGGACAGAATTCCTTACAAATCATTACAGCCATGTTGGAGTAGTGCAAGATGCAGTCTGTGACAAGGTTAACATTCCCCTGGCATCTCACCCCCAAGATAAGGATTCCAGGAAAGTGGATGCCATGGCAAAGAAACAGTACTTGGCATCCTCTTTGGGGCTTAGGCAAGCTACTTACATGGCATATACAGCCAGATACCAGAAATCTATGTGGGATATGGTTCTGGAGCTGGCTAAGAATGCGCCCCCCCCCCCAGGTGACCAAGGAGCTGGAGCAGGTGGCTGTAGATGGTATTGAGGCATCAAAGGTCCAGTTTCATGCTGCTGTCAACTCGAATGATGTACATTCCAGGGTTATGGCTACATCTGTCTCCCTGAGGAGATTTGCTTGACCAAGGCCATGGATTTTCCTGTCACGGGTAATTCTCTGTTTGGGGAGCAAACAGAGGCTTACATGAAACAGATGGTCAAATACAGGACCACCTACAGGAGTGCTGCAGCCAAGGAGAAGCAGCAATCTACGGCTGGCAGGGGCAGGCCTTTTCATAGGCCTTTTTACAAAGCCTAGGCTTCCTCTTCTTTCCAGCCGGGGGGGTTCTTTAGGGGAAGAGGCAGAAGGGGGATGACCAGGACTCCATCCTTCACTCAGTCTAAGCCCCCTGCCAGACAGACACCCTGAGGTGTCAGTCAGGGCCGCCTCCTCAGTTCCAGTAGGAGGCAGGCTGGCTCACTATTTCCAGGCCTGGAAGTCTATTGCTTCAGACAGATAGGTCCTGGAAGTAGTGAGCCAGGGACTTGCTCTCAGTTTCAAAAGGTTCCCAAAAATGAGAGCAAAATCTTTCAGTCCTCCCTCTCCCTTGGAGACAAAGGCCTTAGAGGCAGAAGTCTCCTCTCCACTACTTCTGCAAGCAGTACTAGTAGTAGGTTTGTTGATTGTTGATCGGTTAAATAACCATTACAACATTACCACATTACAAAAAACTACACAAGGGTTATTACAATACATCGCAAGCAATGCAAAGGTAATACAATCACATAAACTTCAACTTACATCAATACAGTAAACTAATTATGAGCAGTTATCTTAAAATTAGATCTATTGGAATCTCAAATAATATGTAAACATTTATACTAAAAGTCAAACCATTTTGTGGAGAGACAATTAATTTAAACCTTCCTTGTAATAGGAAGGCTGCAAATAAAGAAAATTAGTACATTCTTCCTAAAAGCTCAATTATACTAGACGTCCAAATTTCATAGCACCAGCGGTCATCATACTGAATCTTAGGCAAAGAAAATCGGGTCTTTTAAAGACCCTCTATTGGTATCCAGATGTCCTACAGAAATACTGTGACATTACAGATTGAGAGCACTTAGTCTCTGAGCCTACTATTAGGATCTCTATGATATCAGTGACACCATCCACTTTTAGGTAAGACTTCAGGTGCACCCCGCAGCTCATGCCGCCCCGTGCTCCTTATCCCCAGGTATGGGAGGATTTATACACCAATTACAGTGAGAATCACTTAAAGGTATACTCTGACCATAGCAATCGCTCTGTCCATTCTTTTCTTTCTATGTTTGGACATCAAAACAACCATTTAAGGGACATTTATGACCATCAAATCCAATCCAAAAAACAGTCTCCTACCACCATAGTTGGGACCCATTTAGGACTTCAGGACCACCTGTTAAAGTACTCTATTCCAAACAAGGTGGTAAGATTCCGTCTCCAGACCAACATTCCGAAATCGTATGTTATCGGTAATACAGTCCCCTTTTTGGTATAACCTCTGGTGCACTCTGCAGTGCATGCTGCTCCATCCTGCTGGTGTTTGCCAGGTATGGGAGTATTCATATACCAATTACAAATTAGAAATCATAATGCTGGTTTCCAAGGACCCTATCTAATTCCACCTGTCTACAATTTCCTCATCACAATTAGGCCCCAAGAGCCCATTATTTATTTTTTTTTATTTAGTTGTTTAACCAGGAGTAGCACAGTAAGCTGAAAGCTTTTTAACAGGAGCGACCTGGGAGCACAGGGAAGTTAAGTGACTTGCTCAGGGTCACAAAGTATGCAAGTGGAAGCTGTGGGATTCAAACCCAGGTCTGGTCTGCTGGATATCACCAGATTTGCAGCTCAGAGCCTTAAACCACTGAGCTATACTGCCTCCCCAATTATTGGGCCCAGCATGGCTACCCATTTCAAGCCCAAACTTGAGCCGTCAACCGATTACTGCATACCAAGTTCAAGTTGTTTAGGCCCGCTCATTAAGCAATCAAGTAGACCTTAAACATAGAAACATAGAATTTGACGGCAGATAAGGACCGCTTGGCCCACCCAGTCTGCCCATTTCCCTACCTACTGGATAAGCTGCAGATCCTAGTTAACCAGCAGCCTACTTCTTCCTACCCCCACCCCCCAGAACTGCCTTATGACTATCCCATGCATGCTTGAATTCCACCACTGATTTTGACTCCACAACCTCCTCCGAAGGCCGCTCCATGCATCCACAACCCTCTCTGTGAAAAAATACTTCCTTAAATTACCTCTGAGCCCCCCTCTATCTTCAAATTGTGCCTCTTGTTCTTGCACACTTCTTTTTTTGAAAGATGCTACCCTCTTGGACTTTGTTGATTCCCTTGAGGTACTTGAAAGTTTCTATCATGTCCCCTCTCCTCCTTTCCTCGAGGCTATACATATTAAGCTCCTTAAGTCTCTCTTCATATGTCTTCCGGTGCAGACCCTGCACCATTTTAGTTGCCCTCCTCTGGACAGCTTCCATCCTGTCTTATGTCTTTGCGGAGATTAGGTCTCCAGAACTGCACACAGTACTCCAGATGGGGTCTCACCAGCTGTCTGTACAGAGGGATAATAACTTCCTGTTTTCTACTGGTGATGCCTCTCCCTATGCATCCCAGTATCCCCCAGCCCTCCTTGCTGCCCTCTCACATTGCTTGCCCATCTTTAGTCATCTGATATGACTACCCCCAGGTCCCTCTCCATTTTGTTGTTGTTAGTATCTCACCCCCATTGTGTACTCTTCCCTGGTTTTTGTTTCCCAGGTGCATTACCTTGCACTTCTTAGCATTGAATCTAAGCTGCCATACATTTGACCATTCCTCTAACCTTGCCAAGTCCTTCTCATCCTTTCCACCCCACCCTGTGCATCAACTCTGTTGCAGATCTTAGTGTCATCTGCAAAGAGACATACTTTTCCTTCCAGTCCTTCTGCAATGTCACTTATAAAGATATTGAAGAGGACCGGTCCTAATACTGAACCCTGCGGTACCCCACTAGTAACTCTCCTTTCTTCTGAGTGGACTCCATTTACTATTACTCTCTGTGTCCTATTCTTCAGCCAATTCTTTACCCAGGCTGTCATCTTGGGACCCACACCCAGGCTGGCTAACTTGTATATTAATCTTTTGTGTGGGACTTTGTCAAATGCCTTGCTAAAGTCTAGGTAGGCCATGTCCACAGCCCCTCCCTGATCTACTACTTTGGTCACCCAGTCAAAGAAATCTATCAGATTCGTCTGGCATTCCTTCCATTCAACAATTTAACATTAAAACCTTAAAACATTACAGCAAATAAAAAAAAATAAAAAAAACTTTTGTGTTCCATACTAACCACAAATTAAAATAAAATCCAGAGGCTTCACATAATCCTGGAAGTCCATAAATTCAGATGAGAAATGCTCAGTAATCAACTTATTTGTCAGCAAGGAGTGAATGGCAACTTCTGACCCACTTACCCACTTAATTAGACTGACGCTCAAGTAAGTGCCATTGAATGTTCACAGAGCAATCAAATTTTTAGTACTTCCAGGGTAAAATATTTTCTAGACCTTTTAGAGTTATTATCCAACCTAATATAACAAAAAAAAAAAAAACTCTTAGAGTCTCATAGTTTCATTATTTGGCCCCTTAAGCACCAAGAAGAGGTGTTCGGCGCTTCTTGGCGTCCATAAAATAACACCGAACCAGACAGTGATCCCATAGGACAGTAACTTTCAGCTCCTCAAATGGGAGTCCTGAAACCAATAGTTAACAGAATTTTACACCTGGATTAGAATATATGTCACAGAAACAATAAAGCTGACACAATTTCCAATAAAGCGTCCTGTTGTATGACCGTTTATAGTGGGCAGTAAATTTTCATTGAAGTATATACCGCTATTTGCCAAAAGTTACACAAAGAATATTTGCTAAGAATCATAGATTCACTTTCCAGAGTACATACCTTTCAGTGACTGAAATAAATTAAGGAGTCTCACACAGGGTCTCTATTTAAATAAAATGCTCTTAAACAGTACCTTATCAGGGTGTCTCCCCAAACGGCTTCCACCTTCATCTTTTTATCCACAGTGGCTTGTAAAAAGGCATTATTCCTATTCAAGTATCAAACTTCATTGAAATGAGCCAAACTTGGGCTGAACAAGGATCAAAAAGCATCCTTTCCTTCTCTTTCTCAGTAGTTGCTAAAACTGTCCCTTGGGTTGGCATTTCTAGATCCAGAGTTGCTGCAAGCCTTCTCTGGGTTCGCCTTTACACTAAATATATGCACCTAGGAGAGAAAAAGAGAAGAAAAGAATGCTCCACAGAGCGTAGTAAAACTTTAAAAAACTTGTCAATTGAGAGGGTAACCCCCCCAGGCAAAGGTATCATACCACTTTTAAATTATTCCCAGGCATTTCGGCACATTTGTGCCCCCCAAAACTTAGCAAGCGTCCTTAAGTCTATCCTTAGCTATTGACCTTGCCTGTAGTACTGTTGGCATTTTCTTCCGGCTCCACACTTGACCTGCGGATTTCCTATATTATTGTGCTCTGATCATTTTATTTCAGTCCAGCATACTTGCTTTGCGACTGTCGGCTTCAGATACATTAAGAGCACTCTGTCTCAGTCGCACTAGACTTTTCTGAGGTGTTGGCACGCTACGAAGTAAAATCCTTCTCTCTATTTTCATTCACAAAATGAGACCCATTTCATACTTGTATCAGGGAAAACATCTTTGGCACTCCCTGCTTATTCATAAGCCGCACCAGTCGCGTTCAAGACGGCATGTTCAAACAATATTCGTGCGGCCGAGAAAACTTGTTACCGCCAAGCTTTAGTTAGCTTAACCTTCACCAATAGCAGTGACCACATGCCAAATAAACTCAATACGATGAGTCTATAATCAAATTAAACTTGTTTCTTTCATCCGATTCAAAATATAAGGACAAAAACTTCAAGCCAAGCTTGGAGCAGTGTGGAGCGGGACAGCATCGCAAGCAGTAGAAAAGATACCTCTTTGTCACAGGGGAAAAGGACTATATTCCAGATACTTCCTTACCCCAAAAAAGACAGGGGAGTGGTGACCCATCCTAGATCTAAGATACCTAAACAAACATATACTAAAGCCAAAGTTCAAAATGGTGACTCTGGGAATTATTCTTCCCTCTCTGAGACCAGGAGACTGGCTTGCCTCCCAGGATCTAAAGGATGCCTATTTCCACATACCTATCAGACAGTCCCACAGAAAGTACCTCAGGTTCGAGTTGTCCTCAGGTCACTGCCAGTTCAGAGCAATGCCTTTCGGCCTAACATCTGCTCCAAGGATGTTCACCAAGTGTCTTCCAGTAGTGGTGGCCTTTCTCAGGAGACAAGGCATCTTACTGTTCCCTTACCTGGACGACTGGCTCATAGTGGGTCAGTCCTCTGACCAAGTCAAGTCAGCTCTTGAGGTCACTCAGAAGCTTCTGGACTCCTTAGGATTCATCCTAAATCTAGACAAGTATGTTCTGGAACCAGCCCAGCGTCTCACATTTATAGGGGTCAAACTGTACACTGTCCAGGCAAAGGCCTTTCTGCCTCTTTCAAGGGCACAGTCCCTCATCACCCTGGCTTCCTCTTTTTGTCCGCTAGTGTCTTGACCAACCACGCACTTCTTACAGTTGCTAGGCCACATGGCAGCTTCCACTGCAGTAGTACAAGGGGAAAGATTTCAAATAAGAGATATTCAGCTTCATCTAAAATATTTTTGGTCTCAGAAAAAAGACCATCTCTCCAAGTTGGTTCCAGTGTCTCAAGCTCTGGTTCAGGCTCTCCAGTGGTGGCTGGAGGTGGAATATCTAAGGCAAAGGTGTCCCTTTCCTCAGTCAGGTTCCTACAGTGATTCTCACCATGGATGCTTCCCTACTGGGATGGGGAGCCCATCTGGACCAGCTCATGCTCAGGGAACATGGTCTCATCAGGAGTCTGTCCTGCACATAAATCTTCTTGAACTCAGGGTTGTCTTTCTAGCACTTCAGACATTCTCAAACACAATTCAGGGGAGAGTGGTGCAAATCAGGACAGACAACACCACAACCATGTGGTACATCAACAAGCAGGGGGGGCACTCGGTCCTTGGCTTTGTGCACCGAAACCATGAAAATATGGTCAGTAGCTTATTCCCTTCAGGTTTCCCTGATAGCTATGCATCTCCCAGGGAAGGACAATGTACTGGCAGATGCTCTCAGCAGGATTTCTCAAGGTCACCACGAATGGGCCCTGAATCCTCTAATTCTTCAAGTCATTTTCAAGAGGTGGGGCACTCCAGAGATAGACCTCTTTGTAGCCCCGGACAATAACCAGCTTCCTCTATTCTGCTGCAGACCCCCTCTTTTGGGGTCTGTTCCCCAAGATGCTTTTCTGTTGGATTGGACAAGCAGGTTTCTGTATGCTTTTCCTCTGATATTCAGAGTTCTGGTCAAGATCAGATCTCAGCCTTGCACAGCGATCCTAGTGGCTCCAGACTGGGCCAGGCAGCCATGGTACCCCCTACTATTGTCAATGTCAGTGACAATTCCACTGTGTCTTCTCAGACAGTACAATCTCCTTACCTCCTCGCAGGGGAGGATACTGTATCCCAACCTTCAGACTCTCAGACTCAAAGTTTGGCTCTTGAGGAGCTAGAATATGCAAGCCTGCATCTTTCCCAATTGGTCTTGGACATTCTTAAGGTTAGTAGAAAACCTTCCACTAGAAAAACTTACAATTCCAAATGGAAGAGAATAGGTTTCTGGTGTTCTCAAAAGCATGTTCCGCCAGATTAAGCTGACATTGCCACTGCTTTGGACTATTTGGTGCATCTTAACAATTTAGGCCTCAGGTCTACCACTCTCAAAGTGCATCTGGCAGCCATCTCTGCCTTCCTTTCAGCTGGGAAGGGCTCTTCCTTATCCTCCCATCCAGTTTTCAAGAAATATTTCAAAGGTCTGTTTCATATCAGTCCTCCCTTTAGGGACCCTACTCCTGTTTGGGATCTGAATATCTGTATTGCACAGCTTATGCAGCCCCCCCCTTTGAACCATTATCTTCAGCTGAGCTAAAATTCTTGACTTGGAAAACTGTTCCTGGTAGACCTGCCAGGAGAATCATTGAATTACAGGCTTTATCAGTGGAACCTGATTTCATTTCATTTCACAGGGATAAGGTGGTCCTTCGAATGAACAGAAAGTTCCTCCCCAAGGTGGTATCAGACTTTCATTTGAACCAGTCTGTGTCATTGCCTGTATTTTTCACTGACCATTCTTCCTCTGAGGAGAGAAGACTACACAGTCTTGATGTAAAGAGGGCCCTTAGTTATTATATAGAACACAGTAAGGCCCAAAGAAATGACCGTTCACAGCTGTTTCTCACTTATGGAGAAGTGGGAAAAGGTAGACCTGCCACTAAGGCCCTGTTCACACTAGGGACAGTTTATAAGACGTTACTAAAAATATTTTATAAATCGGTCCATAGCATGGTTATTGGAGCGTTCACATTCGATTCAGACAATTGTGCCAGGTGGAAGAGGTTCCCAGGCATGACTGCGGCACCAACTCAAAGCATTATGGGTTCTGGTTGGTGCTGCAGTGCATGACGGGATACCCGTGAAAGCAGACCAAAACCAATCGGGGCAAAAAATATATGGGCAGAATCAGGGATTCTTCCTCTGCACAGCGGTGCCTGTAATGTATACTTTTCTTTATTCTGTGGCTGACTAAATGGATTTTCTCACTGGATGAGTTGCCTTAACCCGTGTTACAGCACGGTTTGCGTACACACTGCTGTTAACGGATTAAGGCAACCATGTTTAGGTAAAACCGTCCTAAAGACCACCTCTTATCAGGGTTTTAGCCGGGTTTTAGAACACAGTTGTAACACGGTTTTAACCGTATTACAGTGTAAATGCAAGCCATGTTCCGGGAAATTAAAACGGTTTAAGGCAGTTAAACCCTTTTAAGCTTCCTAGTGTGAATGGGGCCTAAGAGAATTATTGCCAAGTGGATTGTCTCCTGTATCCAGTTCTGCTATTCAAAGTTGGGTGAGAGAGCCATCCTCAGGCCTGAGGGGTCACTCAACCAGAGGTACAGCTGCTTCGGTCGCAGCACCTAGAGACATACTTCTAGTGGAAATCGGTAAGGCAGCCACCTGGAGAACTGTTCACACATTTACCAAGCATCCCTGGTCCGGGATATGACTAAGTTTGATGCCAACAGGTTCCTATCATCCATTAACTCTACAGGCTGGGGCCCCGTTAATACACTTCCTGACATAAACCTAGCCCTGGACTTTCTAATCTCCACTCTCACCAAAATAATTAACTAGCACACCCCTCAGAAGAAATGCAGATCCAAAGGTGTTAAAGCCTCGTTGGATCTCTGGGAATATCAGATCTCTTATGGCACTCTGGGACAAAGCATGGCAAATGTACAAACAAAGTGGACTCCCCTCAGACTGGCTTATCTACAGACAGCTCAGGAATAAGTGTAAAAACGCTGTACAAAAAGCTAAGAGATACCATCTCAAATCTCTTTGAACAGTGCATCTAAATAACCCAAAGGAATTCTGGAGGCAAGTTAACACTTTAGTAAAAGGAAAGGCTGTAGAAAACCCAAGCTCTATTTCTGTCAATGGCGCCACCCTCGACGACCCACTCTCTATAGCCACTGGATTCAACAATTTCTTCACTGACCTCCAAAAATACACCTCGATCTTCCACAATGCTCCCTCTCTTCCTACAACTCTCCCACCCAAACTAGGGGCTCATTCTGAATTCCATCTGAAGCTAGCCACACTCAAAGAGGTGCAGCAACTTCTATCTAACCTAAAACCGGAGGGCTTTCCCAGATAAGACTCGCTGGAACCAAACTTTCTTAAGCTGGGTGCCTCTGCCCTAGCTCGCCCCATCCACAACTTGTTCAACCGGTCCTTCCTCTCTAACATTGTGCCAGATAAGTGGAAGGTGGCAGTAGTAGTCCCGGTCCACAAAGGAGGACCGAACTCCATCATAGAAAACTTTTGCCCTATATCTCTACTTTCTCACCTGGCAAAAATCCAAGAGCATATCATTTATAATCATCTGCAAGACTACCTTGACTCCCACAAGCTACTATCACCCTGCCAGCACAGCTTTCGAAAGAATCACAGTACCCTCACTGCAATCATAAAAGTAACATCTGATATCTTCCATGCAATGCATAAGGGCCAGGCCACTGAAGCCATATTCGTGGATCTCACAAAAGCATTTAACCTTGTGAATCATGGTCTACTGCTTTGCCAGTTACATCTACTTGGCCTGGACTACAATGCGCTGCACTGGACGAAGAGCTATCTGTCTGATTGATCCCAGAAAGTTAAGTGGGATGGCTCCCAGTCTGAGCAACAACCAGTTTCCCATAGTGTCCCGCAAGGCTCAATTCTGGGCCCCATATTATTTTGGCTCTTTATCAATGACCTCTCCAACTTTTGTGGGGGTGCCACAGTTCACATATACGCAGACGATGCCATCATCTACCGCTCCTGTCCAGATATTGACCAAATCAATTGGAACCTTGCCTCAGACTTCGCCTCCCTGGAAGCCTGGTTCCAATGTAATCATTTTGTTCTCAACTCAAAGAAAACAAAATGCATGGTCTTCACCCATCGGCCTGCAAAAAGGCCTAACCTACCTACCCTTAGTATTTCTGCTAACAGGGGTGACCCGTTAGAGGTAGTTCACTCCTTCAAATACCTGGGTGTTGCCTTGGACCCTGCCCTATCGTTCAACTCCCATGTCTCTAGCACTATCAGACATCTCCGTCAGAAACTCGGACTCCTATATCACGTACGCTCACACCTCACACTTGCCTCTTGCCAAAAAATTGCTACTGCATCCCTCCTTCCCCTACTATCCTATGCTGCACCCCTCCTCCTCTTCACTAATTCCTCCTCCATGTCCCTCGTCTCTCAGGCGTATCACAGGGTTAGTCATTTTGCCGTGGGGCACCTACCCGTTCTCATCATTGTGATGTTCTCGCCTCACTGGGGTGTCCCTCCTATGGGGCAAAACTGAGGTACTCCACCTTGAGCCTCATGTTGAAGCTTGTCCACAAATTCACCCCTCCCTGCCTCAGGGAACTTATATGCCTCAAACCAGCACCATGCACTCTTCACTCTACTTTTTCTCCCTCTTCTCATTGTCCCAAAAATACGTCTTGCTGTATCCAGGCGCTCCTTTTCATATGCTGCTCTAACCGACTGGAACTCCTTCCCTCCATTCTCTCCTGCTCCTCTCTCTCACAATTTCAGTCCCATCTGTCTGCCTTTCTGTCTTCCTCTACTACCAGCTCCTGCTTTTGCTAAAGGGTGCCTACCCATACACCTAGCATAATATGAGACTAATGCTTGTAGAATTCTTTGGTCCTAGGCACTCCCATGTATATTACTAGTATGTTTGCTATGAAGTTTTGTACTATAACTGCCCTGTATATAGGCCATCAGGCATTCAATTTCATGAATCGCTTGTCATATCTGTTGTCAATTGTTTGTGTACTTGCAACATTTTGTCTTGACATGTACTCTGCCTAATGCCACCCCTGTAACATGAGAACTGCATTGCTTATTGCACTTATACCTTTGTGGTTGATTCTCGACCCCGGGTCGACCCTGAAAAAGGGACTGTAATTGTCTCAGTAGACTTACCCGGTTACCAAAACTCAAATAAAATAAAAAATGATTCTCTTGATGTCCAGTCAAGAAGTGATGCTAGGTTTGGCACAGCAGTGCTGCAGAGCTTGTTCCCAAAAACGGGATACTGCTTGGTAGTCTGCATGTAGTCAGAATACAGGAAGACTTCATGTTGTTTGAAGAAAAAATTACTCACCATAGTAATGTTGTTTCTTCTAATGGAGTCTTGCTGTATTCTGATCTCCCTCCCTGCCTCCCCTGCTGGAACCTAGTTGTTTTGGGATGTGGGTTGGCAGGCGCAGTACTGCACCCCAGAGGTGTGCCTGGGTTACCTCTTCTTAGGATGAGATTTTTGTTGTTATTACTTTGAATATATATATATATTATATAGAGAATAATTCATATGTAGGTGTGTGATAGACAATTTTTTTACACACCCAAGATGTGTGATAATATATAAACCTCAAGATCGACGCTTGAGAGGTTTGTATATATTGTCACACACCAACGGTTCATAAAAAAAATGCATATCACACACCTACATATGTGTCCTTTTTTATAATAACTGGTGCTAAGTAAACAGAGCTCAGAGTCTTAGCATTACGTGCTTCCTGCATTGCTGATTCAACCTCTGTATGGGCTCTATGTCATGCTAGTTGTTATGACGACAAGGTGAAGGTTCAACAGCTTCTTCATTATTTAAAGTTTAAAAAAAAACTGTGAACGGTTCCATTTTCCGAGTCGGTAAGTACTTTAGCGTGGTACATATAACCTGGCACGAGACAGTAAAAGCCATATCAACTCGCAGGCCGATATGACTTTGCCGTATCAACTCGCAGGTTGATATGACTTTGCCATATCAACTCGCAGGTTGGTATGACTTTTTACAAGTCTCAAAAACAGGTTGATATCGGGGGTCACCAGTTATTATTAAGTTTTACTACCTACTTGGTTTCTGTTTGGGGTTCTCGACTTTAGTCTTTTGGACCCTAAAAATCTGTTTATTGCCTTTTAGCACAACATTTTAAAAACAATTTCTATTTATTAGTTAGTTAGCATAGTGCTCGTAAGAATCTGATGGTTACACTGAGGAGTACCAGGTACAGAGGTTTGAAAACTGAGCTCGAGCTCCACGTTCTATGCCTTGGCATAGAGTTAACCCTTTCCTCTCTGGGGCAGTTCAAGTGCTGGGGCTAACTGCCTATAGTCAGAATACAGTAAGACTCCATTAGAAGAAACAACATTACTATGGTGAGTAATTTTTTCTTATTACACTAGAACAATAAAGCAGTTCTGTATTCTGATTAGCCAAGAGGCTCCATTTGTAGTATATTATGAATCACCTAAGTGACTTTATCTAATCAGAGCTCAGAACTGCATCTCTTATCCTGAGTACAGGTGTCTTGTGTGGGAATGTTAAATTGGAGTGATTACTTTAGTGCCGGGGAGGAGCATTACACATGTTTCTCTAAAACAGAAAACTGAATATAAAACTTATTAAGTGATTTATAATCCATTATAAAATTGGTTGGGAATTTCCTGTATTCTGATTGGCCAAAATGGTTTGGAACCCAGTTGCTTAAAGAGCAACAATGACCTGTCTGGGGAAAACTTTTGGCAACCAGGATGCAGAACACTTTGATATCAACTTGCGCGCTTGTCCCCCTCCCTCACTCCCAAAGTCAAAGGTACTATACCAAGACCATGGGAATGGAGACAGGTTGCCACCAGGGGAAGAGGGACTTGTTGGGGAGTCAGTGGTTTAGGGGAAGAGGAATTTTCTGGGAAGTCGGTGGTTTTAAAATAAGAAAAAAAAAAAAACACTTCTGATCTCTGCTTCAGCGGAGACCAAGTAAATGACAACCAGTTGCTGGTTTCTGGTTCAGCACCAGAACATGTCTAAGCACCGTTCCAGTATAGACAGATGATTGCAAAGTCAGCAGTCTCAAATTTAAAATAAAACAAAAACAATTATTCCTATTTATGCATTCTAAAGGCAGCTCTGTTGTGTGTGTGTGTGTGTCTCGCTTTTGGTATGGTACCCTGGTCAGCACTCTGTCTCTCTCACTCTTACAAAAGGCTGCAAACAAACTCTCATCCCTTATTACTTCTGCAACACGACTACTTACCTGCACCCTGTCAGACCTAATCCCATTATCTGTAACTGCTGCAACATGAAGTACTGATATGTAATGGTCAAAGTTAAACCTAATGTATCTAAATGCTTTTGTCCTGTACTACCATATACTGTCTGACAATGTAAAACGGAAACTATCGTACCACTGATGCCTTTGTATTGTGCTGTCATATACTGTATGCAATGTGATGGAATCCACTGACCCCATTGTGACTCTGCTACCCTGACATTGTAATTTTTGTATTGCTATGACCTTGTAACCTAGACTTCTGCTTATGGTACCCATTGAAAATGAGCCTCGACTCAATTGGGGTCTGACCATGTTCATATCATGTGACAATGATTGTGAATAAAGTCTTTACTACTATATTAAAGCCTGCAAATAATAGTGCTAAATAAAACCAAACGCACATAAATGAAAACAAAACAAAAAAAAGTCACATGAAGGCTTTGTTGTAATACAGTGCAAGTAGAGCATTAGTACCACGTAGTGGACACTACAAAAAAGAGCAATATAATGGACTGAAACAGGAACTTTTTAATTTGTGCCTAAACCTTAATTCTTTTTAAATGTTCATATTTCCCCAATTTTAAATATTGTTTTTCCATTTTTTCAGGGGGATCCATTCTGTAAGCACAATAACACACTCTAGGTCAGTGGCTGCCATGGGATAAACATCTTTTCAGGTGCTGAAGGCCCTCGGCGCTCACTACGCGCCTGATCTGGTGTTTATGTCATGACAGCCGCCTCCCAATTATGTCTTATTGCTTACTTAATAGTGCTTTTAAATGGAGTCATCTCGTTAGGTTTGGAAGCCAGAACTGTTCAGCTTCACTTGACAGTCCTCTTGTCCAAACCTCAAGAGATGACTCGTATACAGTAAGAATTATCCTTTGGAGGCACTATTATCTTATAGTATTAAAGATATAAAACTTGTGGCTTACAAACTAAAAACTTATCTATTAGTTTATAAAACAAGGTAAGGTAAATTTTATTTTTTTAGGCGCCCAATCCCGGAGGCTCTGGGCGCCATACAAAATTCAACAATACTCTATTAATACATATATAAAATCCAATTATAAAATAAAACACGTACACCCCACTATTATTAAACCCTTTACAGTCACACAAGATAGGGATTGCAGTGACAGCAATCTCATACCAAATCCACAAAACCCTGCTGAAATAATTACGCCTTAAGGCAATTCTTAAAAACTTCCACTGACAGGGCCTCCCTCACCAAAGGCGGAATCAAATTCCACAGGACAGGGCTAGCGACGCTAAAAGCTCGGTCGCCGGCCGTTTTAAGTCTTGTCCTTGGAATCGCCAGGAGGCCTCTAGAGGAAGACCGGAGGGAACGAACTGAGGCTGCTGGTGTCAGAAGGTCCGTAAGGTAGCGAGGGCCCAGACCGTGTAGGGTCTTATAGGTGAGCAAGCCCAGCTTGAAGAGTACCCTCCATCGAACTGGCAACCAGTGCAATTCCCGCAGTACCGGGGTGACGTGGCAAAATTTCAACAAGCCTGTCAACAACCTGGCAGCTGCGTTCTGCACCAGCTGCAGTCGTCGGAGGGTACCTCCAGAGACCCCAAGGTAGAGCGCATTACAGTTAATTGATTTGTCATATTAACTGCTTTCCCTTCCCCTTCCCCTTCTACTCCTGGCTTTATCTTTGCTTACGCTCCACTGCTACTCTATCAAATCACTCCTCCCCCCATATCAGTTGTAGACTGTTGTTTGTTCTAGCTGCCAAAATACTGTATATGTGTTGCACACACCAGTCATCATGTTTCATTTATCAGTATGCAACCTGAAAGTCGCTTCCCTGTCTCATATCAGTGTTTACCACCTGCGGTCACCCTATGTGGTACCCTTGTATGTATATCCAGCCTGTATCATGTAACGTGCATTTCATGTATACACTGTTATTACCTATCTGTTATTTGTACTTTAAGTGTTTATGTCACAGGACCTCCTTGTGAATGAGCTTACTCAATGGAGTTTTACTGCAATAAACTTGAACTTGAACTTGAACAGTAGTCTAGCCTGGATGTCACAAAAGCATGTACCAAAGTGGGGCGGTCCAGGGGCGGAATCAAGTGCTTAATCCTGGCAATATTTCTCAGATGGAAAAAACTCACCTTGACAACGGCAGATACTTGATGTTCCATCGTCAAACCACTGTCAAAAATCACACCAAGATTTCGCACCTTCGAGGAAGCTGTCAATGGGACAGAGCCAAGAACCAGTCCAGAATCTGCCCCAGAGAGCAATTCCTTATGCCCCCTGTTCGACTCCACCACCAGTACCTCCTTCTTATCGGGGTTCAACCACAACCAGCTAGAGGCCAGCCAATCATTGATCTCTGCAAGACAGTTGTTTAATACATCCACCACGTTAGATGTTCCAGGGGCAAAGGATAAGTACAGCTGTGTATCATCGGCATAACAATGAAACCCCAGACTATACTTCCTAATGGTCTCTCCCAGGGGCAGCATATACACAGTGAATAACATCGCTGATGATATCAAACCCTGAGGAACTCCACAAGACAGCAGGGTTGGAGGTGAGGAAAACTTTCCTATCACCACCCTCTGTCTTCTGTTCATCAAAAAGGACTCAAACCAGCGAATAACAGAGCCGGTGAGTCCACAGAAGTCCCTCAGGTGTTTAAGTAATAGCTGATGATCCACTGTGTCAAAAGCAGATGAGAGATCAAGTAGAATGAGAATTGTCCCCTCCTCTCAATCCCTTGCCCTGAGGAGATCATTATGCACCTGAATTAACGCGGTTTCTGTTGAATGTCCTGCATGAAGTCCCGACTGGAGTGGCTCATAGATATCATGTGCCATGACGTGATCCCCCAGCTGATGCGGCACAATCTTCTCTATAACCTTACCCAAGAATGGAAGGTTAGAGACCGGTCTATAATTCGCCTTGATGTCAGGGTCCAGAGATGGTTTCTTCAGAATGGGTCTCACCAGTGCCTCCTTTAAGGCATCAGGAATGACCCCCTCCGACAAGGAGCACCGGACTATCAAGGCGAACACCGGACCAACAAAGTCGACACATCCCATTAAGAACCGTGTCGGTGCTGGGTCTAGTTCGCAATATGTGTGCCTCAGCTTCGAGATCACCCCAATGACATCGGCCACCTCCACTGGTTTAAACTCCCCCCAACCAGATGGAGTGCTTTGTTAGCAATCCAGGCGACCACTGTTGCCCATAACATGGCTCACTGGCGGAACACCCTGCCTAATGGCGGACACCCTGTCTGAAAAAAAAACAAGCAAACTCATTGCACAAAGCCTCAGAAATTGCTATTTTCAGCTGTAGACAGGCAGGATATAAAAGCTTGTCCACAGTTTGAAAAAGCATTGTTTGTCAGTTTCTCCCAGCAGCAATCTCCCTGGACAGAAACACTGCCTTCTTACGGTTGATTGCCCTTTGATACACATCATAGTGTGCACGCAGAGCCAGTTTGTCCACCTCCAGACCGGACCTCCGCCAGCAGCACTCTAACCTCCAACCCTTGATCTTCAACCCCTTGAGCTCCCCATCAAACCATGGGGACCTCAAGTGAGAAGATCTGGGTCGTACACGGACTGGTGCAAGGGAGTTGAGCTCCCCAGTTACCACCCTATTATAGGCAACAACTGCCTCACTCACCCCTCCCTTGCATGCACTGTCTATATCAGATAGGTTTGCCACCGCCATGAAACCCTCAGGGGTCAATCCCCTCAATGGGCAGTAGTTCACCATCTCTGCAGGGGGAGGGATCTTGGAGGGGGCCCTGTGCAAAAACTCCACCGTGAAATGATCAGACCAAATGACCTGCTCAGTCTTGAGATTCTCAAGCCTCAGCAAGAAGACCAGGTCCAACATGTGGCCACCCTGGTGGGTCAAGGTGGTAACAGCCTGTGCTAGGACCAGTGATGTCATCAACTGAAGGAAGTGATAACCCAACCTAGATGACTCGTCATCGGCCCAAACATTGAAATCTCCCAGCACTAAACATCTGGAGGATTCCAATGTTTCGCCGACCACGAAGTCACCTACTTCCTGCAGGAACTCTCCACCCACCCCAGGAGGGCGGTAAATCAGGAGAATCCTGTATCCTGTGCCCGGGCCTCCATGGATGGCCACACATTCAAATGTACCCAGTGTTCTCACTGGGTGCATGGTGAAGCCTAACCCAGCTTTAAAACAAATGGCCACTCCTCCACCCCTGCATTCCACTCTGGGGCAGTGTACCACAGAGCAACCCGGGGGGACGGTGGCCTCTAACACTGACCAAGCATCATCCCTCAACCAGGTCTCCGAAATACAACCCCGGTCGACTGACAAAATCAAATCTGCAATAATTGCAGTCTTATTGTTGATCGACCTGGCCTTGCATAGCACCACCCTTAGGGGATTAGTAGACAGTGCTGCCCTATTCACTACCTGCCCACTCGATCTCATAGGAATCCTGGGAACAGAAATGAACTCCGCCTGGCCTCTCTCCAAACCCCACCGCTTCCCGGGACGTCTTCTGCACCCTACTACCTCGATCCTGTTCCCCTTCCCCCCCGTGTACGGGTTCCCCCTCCAGCTTCTATCCACATGCCTCCTTTTGATACCTACTTCCCGGCAGTGGTGAACTGTAGTATCCAAAACTGGGAGGGAAACAAAGGGCCATAGATTACGAAGCCGGGAAGCCTCGTACACTATTCTAGTTCGCCCAACCTCAGCAACCACCCCTTGACACATGACTGCCACACAAATATTCCCCCTCTATCCCTCACTTACAATCTACCCCAACATCCAAACCCCCACCTACTCTCAAAACACCTCCCACCCACAACCCCCACCCAACTATAGCAAATAAATTAAAATATCACACTATTAAGTCCCCAAACAATTTTAACCTCATACAATCATAAATAATCAGACAAGCAATTCAGCCCTAATCAAAGCTAATAATCCCTTCATACAAAAAAAAGTCTACAATTTGAAAAAACAAACTCTGAAGACAGTACATTCTCAGTTTAGGCAGCTACTATACCAGTTCATGGATTAAATCACTTACAGTCCAAAAGTCACAGACCATTACTGTTTTCTTCTTCCCTGTAGCTCTTCCACGTTAATAATCCTCGCTATGTCCTCCATATGATCCACTTCAGCTTAATCCAAACACAGTCAATACAGGCCCCTAATTCTTTCAAGAATCCACCACATAAACAACCTGCTGGACTGCGGGAGACAGAAGAGGTTCTTCCGACAGGCAGTGGAGCTTCCTCCACCTGTCTATCAGTTACCCCTACCGCTCAACCGCTTGGCAGATCCCTTAAGTCACAAGATAGCCACTTATAGTAACAGCCAAGGAGGAAAAATTAACAGTTTTTTCGGGAGAAAATTTTGGACCATTTCCTATTCCACTGTCTTCCTTGTCATCCCATCCAAAAACCTCGCAGATCACTTCCTGTGATGTGGTCCGACAGGACTCTCACCCCTGCTGGGATCAACCGCTAATCCAACGTTCCCAATCCACTCAAGTCCCGCAGCGATCTCCCTGGAACTCCCGAATCTCTCCTGGAACTCCCAAACTCTCCAACTTCAAAGCAAAATGAGCGACCAACCAATGAGTGGCTAACCGGCTCCTACGGCAGCACTTAGGAGTTTATGTGCTGACAGATGCAGTTATTGTTGAGTGAACCCCCAGCACTGTACCATAACTGCAATGATATGGAAAAACCTGTAGAAAATATTGTAAACCTGGTTAACCTAACTTCATATACTTTATATGGGAGGTTGTATTAGCCAAATAGAATGAAGGGATTTGCATACAGTAAATGTTAATAGTTTATCAATCCTGAATTTATTACGGGACACTGTTCAAATCCAGGGGTGAAAATTACAAGCCTGCAAGACTAGTAGCAGGTAACCGGCTAGTCCTACAGACATTCCACTGTTCTGTACACGGAAGTAGTAATTTAAGACTCTAGGTCCATCAAGTACCCCCCACTTCATAAGCAGGGATTAATAAGTATGCTGTGTAAACATACTTATTTATAAGAGTTCTCAACCCCACCCAGTCTACTACCCAGGGTACCCTGAAATTCCCTAGGCAAGCAGAAATTTTCCATATCCACTGTCTCCTCTGGTAGGCTGTTTCATAGGTATATTATATTTCTGACTGATATATATACTGAAATGTTGCCTTCTCCAATATAATATTTCCAACTGGTATATATGCTGAAATGTTGCCTTCTCCAATATAATATTTCCTACTGGTATATATACTGAAATGTTGCCTTCTCTAATATAATATATCCAACTGGTATATATAATGAAACAATGCCTCCTCCAATACAAGCCTGCAGGGGTAGTTATATGGAAATTTTACTGGCCCACTATAAGCTCTACCGGTAATTTGCCAGTGGGTCAGAGTCAGTTTCCGACTCTGAAATCCCTGTAGTCTCATTTGACTGGGATCATTCTTTTTAGGTATAATAGTTTCTGTTTGAATGTTGTGGTGCAAAGAAACTGTCTCTAAGCTTTTTTCCCAGTCTTTGGGCTAGATTTTCAAAGCTTCTGCCACAGGAACAGGTTGCTATTTTGGTGTTTGCACGTGGCAGGCTGAATGTGGCACAAGATTTGATTGCTGTTTTCAAACATATGTCTCATATTTACAGCACTTGGTGCTACTTTATGGTAAAATAATGGCATATTTATTTATTAAAATATTTGATAACCAGGAAAAGCATACTGAGCCAAGGCTCATTTCCCGGTGTGACCCGGGGAGGGGGGTGAGGGGAAGGGAATTACAACAGTATACATACATAGAATAGATAAATGAGAATTTACATACAATCATAATTTACATTCAGTTGCATATATGCAGTTATTTACAATCAGTTGCATAAATACAATAATATACAATACAGAGGTTCTGAAGTTTAAACTGCGTCAAATATTGAAGCATGGGGGTCGCTGTTCAGCCCGAGCAAGGTGGAAGCCAAAAGTTAGTGCTCTGAACTAGCATGGACGTTTGGGGCTGATAACACCTTTTTGTAAGCATCGGCGATTTCGGATTTACAATACATGTGTGAAAAGGTCGGCTAAACATTATGGGAAACCCACGGAAAGATATAGTAATGAGGGAGCTAAGAGCAAAAATCCGAGCGGTGTACTATGCACGTGATCTGCCACGCAGCTCCAATCTGAAGAGACGGAGCCCTCCGGTGAGGAAACGCCTCAGTCGAAATGGATTTAAACTCAGCAGGCTAATCTCATTGGTGGCTGGGCTGTCCGACAAATTTGACGGACTTAGTAATCGAGTGACCAGTGTGGAAACCATACTAGAGGTGATGACTACAACAGCAGTAGAGACCACAAAGCGGGACGATGCAGCCATGGGTGTTGTTTCTTCTATCATTAAGGAGAATAGGCATTTAAGAACCAGATTGGAGGCCCTAGAAAACCAAGCCAGGGCCATGAATGTTCATCTGCTTGGCCTTCCGGAAGGGAGCGAAGGAGATCATTTACTCTCCTTCTTAGAAAAGTGACTAAAACAACAACTCGGTGAAGAAGCTGAGGCTCGCACCCAGATGATCCAGAAGGCCTGCCTGGTTACACCACGAGGTAGGCCCAATAACCCGGAGGCCCCACATACGGTGGTAGCAGTCATGGATGGAGTTGTCACCAGAGACTATCTGCTGGCCCTAGCACGGCAACACAAAACACTCCTATGTGAGGGAGAGATTGTAGGGCTGTTCCCAGATATGAGTTACGCCATGAGGCAACGAAGAAAACAGTTCGGCGGCACCAGAGCAGTCCTCAGAGAAGCTGGCATACTGTATGGGTTCATTTTCCTGGCCTGTTTACAGATCGCCTACCAAGGCAGAGTCTTCATCTTTTCTGATCCAAAGGACGTTACGAGATGGGCACAGAAGCAAGCCCCTAGACGACCCAGGAACGGAGCGGGAGGAGAAGCCTCTTCAGATGATGACACGTCGTGAAGACACAAGGGATGTATCTTATTATTGAAGAGGTACAGGTTGGGAAAAAAGCCCTCAGTTGATACGGCATATATTTTAGTGCTCAAAGTTTTAAAGTTTGAATTTCACTTCAAGGCTCTTGTACCCACCTTATAACAAGAATGTCATTCTAATTTTTTTTCTCCTTAATATTGAACTCCAAGTTGTTCCAGAGTTTTCTAGTTTATGTCTTGTAGCAGTATGTACTCTACTAACACTTTGCCAAAAAATTGTAGTATTGCCTAAAAATCGGTGTTTCACCACACAAAGTAGTAGCAAATTTTATTGCACTATTTACAGAAGTTGTTGTTGGTTGCACTTGTTCATGCTAATGGCTTTATTTTCTTATTGTATCCACTAAGAGGGATAAGCACAATTAGTGCTCATTATAAAGAGTAGTGCATGTGAACTTTCTCTTCTTCCCCTTTTTAGGGGATGAGAATATTGTGGAATGGACTATTGGACTCTTAAAAGACATTACCATGCCGCTCATGGGCTTATATAACAGCGTTTGGTTAGTTACAATGATAGTTCATTATATAACAGTATACCCCTCAATGTCATATCTTGAAACAGTAGATAATGTATGTGTTTTATTAAGAGGAGTGGCGACCTCAGAGGATTTGTATGATTTGTAACATCTCTGCTTGTAGTGTGATCTAACCTGTTTATTTGAAACAATAAGCATAAAGTTACAAAAAATATATATTGAAGCATATGTCTGCAGGGCTGGCGGTATAGCCTACAGGTTAGAGTAACAAGCTGTGAGTGTGCATGTTACATCCAGCAGACATGGGTTTGATTCCCAAGCCTCTGCTTGCCTACTGTGTGAGCCTCAGCAAGTCCCTTAACCACCCCAGTGATTCCAGATTGCCTCTGTAAACGAGCCTTGTGCCCAGTGGGCCGTAACCCGGTTACCAAAGAATAAAAACAAATAACTAAGGCTTCCACTGTGGTGCAAGTCACAAAAGATGCGTGCATGAATTGGACCTACATTTAGGTGTTTTAACTTTTGGCTACATGTGTTGGGGACCTGGCATGATAATGCTGCAAATTCCTGATGTTGCATCAAAAATCCAGTCTTAGATAACTGCCCAAACAAACATGCTCTGCTTGCCCTTGCTATGAATTAGACTTTTCTACTTCAAATAATTATACAATGTTAATTAATCCCACACTAAAAGCAGTAGACTTCATGCTGTTGTTTTCTTGTTTTGCAAACACAGTGTACTTAACAATTCAAGACAGTGACATTGTTCAGGGCTGTGTTTAGATCTATTTTTAACTGTTGTACGTCACTTTTTATTCCTGATATATTAGTGACAGCCTAATGCCCAGTTTGCCTTTGTTCTTAAGAGGCTTAATTTTCAAAACCTTAAGAGTCTGCATATTTGAGAATTACAAGCATGCTTGTCTTTTTTCCATTCAAGAGTAGCACCTTTGTTGCCAAAGGGGAAAAATGTCACAGATGACCCTCCCCAACTTAAAAAGGATTTTGAGAACAGGGACTATTACAAGTACAAACTGTAGATCCTACTCCTGAGAAGGGTTTGTAGAGTACATGATATTAATATTATTGGTACTAACATAAAAGCTGTTTGCAAATTACAGAACTTGATAATGTTAGTATTAGTGATAATAGCATCTCTCTCTCTCTCTCTCTCTCTCTCTCTCTGCTTTCCTTGCTCTCGCTCTAATATAGATATATATTCATTGCAAAAAACTCTGTTAATACATCAATTAGGGTTTCTATTACAGTGACAAAAGATTGGAAATTTGATGTTAGGGTTATCAACCCTACCACAACACCCCCATCCCCCACTCTCTACACACCAGCAGGTGTCAGGGTGTGCCTTGAGATCGTCGACCCTAACTCTCACCCCATTCTGTTTGTAAGGAAGCTGAGAGGGTACAGTGTAGGAGAATGATGTGAGAGTTAGGCTTGATGACCCCAAGGCACATCTCGATGCCTATTGGTGTGTGGAGAGTGGGGGTGGGGTGGTAGGGTTGATAACCATAACATCAAATTTCCAATCTTTTCTCGCTGTAATAGAAACCCTAACTGATGCATTAACAGAGTTTTTTTGCATAAATTTTCCTTCTTTTTGAGAAAGTGTAATGTTACCCATATGTAGTTATGGGGAGGTCCTGCGCTCCCATCTGTACCTAACTATAGATACAGTGTAATGAACACTCATCTTCCTCTGGGGGCCCTGCACTCCCAGTACTGCATAATGGAGGGCTCTGTGGTCCCATTATTGCATAATGGTATCCACATGTGGGAGCGCGGGGCCCAGCACTCCCATCTACCCATAAGTATAGAGACATAGCGCAGGCCTACAGTCTTTCCAAGTACCCCTTGTGCTGCAGATGTGGCAATATCTCAGTAACAATAGGAACTTTGGAAAAAATTCCACTGCAGTTGTAATCATGACCTGGCAACCTACGTGCATGCTTAGTACTTAGCAAAAAATCTGTATCTTGAACCGTTTTCGAGATATAGGTGCCGAAAGGTAGTGCGGCCGCCACAGTGTTATCCTATGGGAGATTTTTAAACTTCGGAAAGCTGTAACTATGGAACCAAGTACATTTTTTCACCAAATCAGCAAAAGGCACATCTGTGTAAATAAAAAGTCCTTACTACCCTGTAAATTTCAGCCCAAAAGTCCTAACTGTTTATTTGCTGTGAAGTGGCAAAGAAACAGCAATTTTTCTAAAAGTACGTTCACAAATTTGCAAAAGTTTTGCAAAAGTTTGTAAAAATACCTATGGCTTGTAATATTACATTCAAATTTATGAAAGTTTCCACAAAATTCTAGAAAGTGCGGTCATGTAAACTTTCGCAGAATTGGTAAAAGTTTCATGATCGCATTTCACAAATTTGCAAAGTTCTGACGGCAAACTGACAAAAACATATTTCCAGGCATTATTTTTAAAAACTAATGCCAGAATCTTGTTCCTCGTGCCCCAATTAGGTTAATGCAACTGTTGGTGTTTACCAAAGGGCAGTATTTTTTGAATTACGTTTTTAGCCGTCACTAACTGAAAACAAGATGGCGGATTTGCAAAACAAAAAAAAAACATTTACGAAAGTAAAATGGATTTTCACAAAAGTAAAAAGTCCATTCAAGCCGTACAAGTATTTTTTCCCATAGACTATAATGTGAAAATTCAAACTTTAATAACTTTTGAATGGTTTACTATTTTTCCACCAAATCTTCAAAAGGCACATCACTGGCCCATACCCCACAAACCCTGACAATTTCAGACCAGACCCCCAAAATGTTTGGGCTGTAGCCCCGAGCATAGAATGTGCCAAAAAGTATATTTTCACATTTTTTGACACTCTGCAGCTCCGCAACCACACATCCAACTGGAATGACACTTGCCAGATCCAGAGATCTATGGCACCAGACCGCACATGCAAAATTTCAGGCAAATTGCTCAAACAGTTGCAAAGTTATTAAAGTGCAAATTATTTTTTTAATCTTAATTTTTCTCCCCTGGCCACCTGGTCAGATCTTCCTTTCTGGCATCCTTCCATCTGGCTGCCGTCCATCCCAGGCCTGTCCTCCAGCTCGGGCCATCACTTTGTTACCCTCACAGCTTACCCCCCATGGCAGGGTGGTGGGAAGCCCCCTAACTCACCCACCATGACTGGATCCAGTACAGGTGATGCCCTCTAGAGACAGGGCATTGTGTCGGACAGCCATCAAGCCGCTCAACCCGGGCTACCATTTTCTATGTTTCTGTTTGGCGGCGGAGTGCGCAATGCCGACAGTGGGCATGTCATGCGCGTGTCCAGATGCAACGTGCCTGCCGGCTGCTCCATCTCCATGCCCCACTGTACTGGTCCAGGCATGCCAACACCAAGCCTCTGCTAGGTGTCAAGCAAACGTCAGTTTCTGTTCCCCACCCTCTCCAGGAGAGGAGCGCTATCCTCTGGACGCTTGATCCTCTCCCACCCCAGCCGGCCCCCCAACGACCCGCTCGCACTGCGAACATGGGTCACTGGTGTGGCAGGAGGTAAGGCATTGGTGCCTCAGCCCTCCACACCACCGGGCCAAAACTTTGGGGTTTAACATAGAAGTGAGCGTGCGACCCTAACTATAATGGCACTACTGTGCCACTAAGTTTTATTTTTTATTTATTTGAGTCTAAGATTACAAGTACCTTTGAGCTCTTTTACAAAGGTTCAACGTCAGTAGAAGTACAATACAAAAATCGGGACAATTAACTAACAAAGGCAGGATAACAGGTTAACAATCAGTTTTTAGAGCGTGCATACATACATTTTGATTAAACTGATGCAAGGGGCATTTTCAGGGAACAGAGCGTTACAAGACAGGGAAGGACACAATCGAAGAGAGTAGCCAGAGGCATTGTCAGATCACACAGAGAAGTGCAGGTAGAGGAGGGGGGTGCATAGGGGAAGGAAGGAAGGAAGAGAGGGTGAAGAAGGAGATGTGTGGTGGGATAAGGGTAGAAGAAATAAGTGCAATGTTGGAAGAGCTGTGACAGAGGATATGGCAATGGTAGGAGAGGTGATTAAAGGAGACAGTCGCAGGTGCTAGAGGCAGAGAGGAGTAGTCAGAGCTTGGATTTGAAAGGGCCAAGCTTGGGTAGGGAGGAGATACCCCTGCTGAGACCATTCAGCCAGTTAGGGGCCCTATGAGCAAAAGATCTTTGGCTCTGAGTGGTATGGCAGCGAGGGACCTGCAGTAGGTGTGATTCAGAGCCCCTAGTGTGGTGAGGGTTATGAGTGGGTCAAAGGAGAGCTTGGACTCCTGGGGGTGCTTAGCCCAGGATTATTTTCTTTGCCATAATGCAGGTTTGGTACTTTATGCGGTTTGAGAGTTGTAGCCAACCAGTTTGAGCATAGAGGTCACATGTGTGGGTGAGACGGTGTGTTCCAGTGATGAGCCGACTAACTTTGTTGAGAGCCGTGGCTATAATATATATTCAGTGCAAAAAAACTCTGTTAATATATCTGTTAGGGTTGATTCCACACCAGCAAAAGTCTGGAAATTTGATGTTAGGGCTACCAACTCTACCCCCTCCCATACCCTCGCACCATCCACAGACCAACAGGCACCAGGGTGTGCCTTGGGGTCATTGGCCCTAACTCTCATGTGTAGACAAGTTGAGATGGTAGTATAGGAGAATGGGGTGAGAGTTAGCCCCGACAACCCCAAGGCACACCCCGGCGCCTGTTGGTCTGTGGATGGTGGGGTGTGTGTGTGTGTGGGGGGAAATAGGGTTGGTAGCCCTAACATCGAATTTCCAGACTTTTGTTGGAGTGGAATCAGCCCTAACTGATGCATTAACAGAGTTTTTTGCAATAAATGCTCCTTCTTTTTGAGACGGTGAAATGTTATTCATATTGTAATCCATAGGTGGGGGCTCAGGGCCTGGAGCGCAGGAGGACCCTGTGCTCCCAGTTTTGCATAATGGGATGCATATTTGGGAGCATGGTCTCTCTGGGCCCAGCGCTCCCACCCACCCGTAAGTGTAGAGACATAGCGCCTGAGGGCCTTGTGCTCCCAGTATTGCAAGATGGTATCTAAGGGTGGGAGCACAGGCCCTCTTGTCCCTGTGCTCCACCTACCGATACGTATAGAAACATAGTACAGGAGGGTCCTGTGCTTTTAGTTTTGCATAATCGTATCCATAAATGGGGAGCACAGGGCCCAGACATAGGTGGGAGGGCCTTGCGTTCCCACGGGTTTTGCATAATCATATCCATCGGTGGGAGCGCAAGGCCCAGACATAAGTGGGAGGGCCCTGTGTTCCCACCTACCCATTAGTGTAGAGGCATAGCATAGCATAGGAGGGCCCAGAGCTCCCAGTTTAGCATAAATAGTATGCATGGAGGGCCTGTGCTCCCATAGAAACATAGACTTTGACAGCAGATAAGGACCAATTGGCCCTCCTAGTCTGCCCATTTCCCTACCTATTGGATAAGCTGCAGATCCTAGTTAACCAACAGCCTACTTCTTCCTACCCCCCATCAGAATTGCCTTGTGTCTGTCCCATGCATTCTTGAATTCCCCTACTGTTTTTGCCCCCATGACCTCCTCAGGAAGGCCGTTCCATGTGTCCACCACCCTCTCTGAAAAATGCTTCCTCACATTGCCCTTGAGCCGTCCCCCCTCTGTCTTCAAATTGTGTCCCCTTGTTCTTGCACATCTCTTTTTCTGAAAGATGCTACCCTCTTGGACTTTGTTGATTCCTTGTAGTAGTAGTAGTAAAATTTTATTTATACAGAAAATTATGCCATTAGGGGTTCGAGAATCCCTATTTACAAGACATCCCTGTATTAATACAAAATAAATAAACACAATACACAAATACACACCATAAATACAATTATCGTACAATTAGGTACATACAGTCATTTCATTTGTATAAACAACTAAACATCATATATTCATAACAATCAAACTTCACCTATTACACAAACATTTAAAACGCAGCTCTTGTTTCACTGCAGTCTTATATTCTAATAATGGCAGATTTGTGTCCCTAATGGTACGTACCCATAAGTACAGACACATAGCACAGGCCTAGAGGCATTGTAAGCAACCCTCGTAACACTTATTTGGCAATGTTTCAGTAACTGTAGCAACTGCAGAAAAAATTATTTTGCAGTTTATTCATGATATAGCCACCCCCACGCAGGCTTAGTACATCCAAAGGTGTACTAAGCTGTGCTTAGTGAAAAATCTGTATCTCAAACTGCTTTTGAGATATAGGTGCCGAAAGGTGCAGCGAACGCCACAGTGTTATCCTATGGGAAAATTCGCAACTTTGGAGTGCTTTAACTGTGGAACTGGTGTAAATATTTTCACCAAACCAGCAAAAGGCACATCTGTGGTGCAAAGGTTTGCCACCCTGCAAATTGCAGCCCAAACGTCCAAACTGTGTAGTGGCAGTGAGGTGGCAAAGAAACTGTGGTTTTGGCGGATGCCACAATGTTATCCTATGGGAAAAGTCATAACTTCGAAGTGTTGTAACTCTGGAAGCGGTATACATTTTTGAACCAAATCAGCAAAAGGCACATTTGTGGGGCAAGCCCTTTCTACCCTGTACATTTCAGTCCAAAGGACCAAACTGCTTAGCTGCAGTGAAGTGGCAAAGAAATGTGTTTTCTGGGTGTTTTAGGGGCTGGTACTGTTGCAAATTGCGGCAGTGGTCATGAAAGGATGCCGTGATTTGCGACACTGTGCCACCACAGTGCTGCCAAAACCACGAAAGTACAAATGGGTAAAATGTGAAAAACACATTTCTGGGGATTATTTTCAAAATCTGATGCCAGGATCGTGTACCTAGGGCCCTGTTTAGGTAAACAAAACAGCTGGTGTTTACCAAGGGGTATGCTATTTTGAATTAAAAGGTTTTTTTCTCCACCGTTAACTGAAAACAAGATGGCTGCCACACAACATTACAGAGGGCATTTGTGACAGAAAAAGGTGCCTTTCTGACACTACAACTTGCTGTCATGCCGAACATATGTTTTTTTCCCATAGGATATAATGGGAAACTTTAAACTTTAATAACTTTTGAATGAATTAATATTTTTTCACCAAATCTTTAAAAGGCACTTCCCTGACTCAATCCCCATATACCCTGAAAACTTCAGACCAGACGGACAAACCATTTGGGCTGTAGAGACAAATAAAGAATTCTCAAAAGTTGAGGATTTCCACACTTTTTGACACTCCGCAACCGCAAATCCAGTCAGAACAAAAATGTCCAGAACCAGAAATCTATGGTACAGCAACACGTAAGCCAAATTTCAGGCAAATCTGACGCACAGTTGCAAAGTTATTAAAGTGAAACATTTGGGATTTAACATAGAAGTGGCCGTGCAACTCTAACTATACTGTCCCTAACGGGCCAGTATAATATCTATATATGTACTGCGCATTATTCCACAACCACTGCATGCCTGCATTTGTTTCTATTTTTCATCCCCCCCCCAAAAAAATGTGTCCATTTTATAAAACAGATAATCAACTATAGTCGTGCAGTCATGCTCAGATATATGCATTCCTTGGGTGGTTGAGTGCTTTCGGCTTGTGGCCTCATGCCTCACAACACACACCAAGGCATGCATATATCAGAGCATGACCACCTGCCTTGTAGTGGATTACCTGTTATAAATGTATATAGAGATTTATAAAATGGGTAAGAAATATTTCTAAAAATCCAGTCTTCTGATTGGATGAAACACATCACATGACTGTGCATTATCCCACAATGACCGCACGCCTGTACTTCTTTTCATTCCTCAGAATCTTCTGGACATTTTATAAGACCGATAATCCACGACAGGATGTGCGGTTGTGCTCTGATATGTGCACACCTTGAACGTGGTTGAACGCATGAAGTCACGCACACACCAAGGCACAGCTGCACTTCCTGTAGTGGATTATCTATTACATACAGTAATGAAAGAGATTTATTAAACCCTTGGATTATAATCTTCAGTTTCCAGTCTGATTAATACAGCCACATGACAAAACACAGTTTGTGCTACAGCACTGTTGCCATGACAGTGGTCAATAGTCTTTGAAGTCTTGCCCTCAAGATCAGTCGCTAGTCTTATGAACATAAGCAGTACATTGATTGATTAAATAAATAAATAAGGGGGCCCAGGGACAGACCACCTAAAATCACCAGTTTGGGAAGATGGCAAAATTGAACCAGCTTTAACTTTCTGTACTTGTTTATTCAGGTAATCATTAAAACATTTTGAGACATTAGCTGACATGCAGTGTGGAAACATTTTAATGTATGCAATAATAATGTGTGGTCCACCAAATCTGAAGGTTTGGATAAGTCAATGAACAGGACACCCACATTTATTGCCATCCAACGCACCGATTAAAAAGCCAGTGAAACACAACAAAGTAGTGTTGGTGCTGTGAGCTTTATGGAACCCATGGTTGGGCATCAGACAGTGAACAGTTCTTGTTTAGCTAGTGAGCCACTTGATGTAACTAACCCTCTCCAAATACTTTAGATAATGGAGACAATAGAGACTGGATGGTAGTTATCAACAATGATTGTACTCCCTACTTTATAAATGGGTGTAACATAAGCCTGTATCCAAAGAGTGGGGAAGATCTGAGAAATTAAGGATACATTTAGTAGTTTAGGTATGGTGGTTTTGGGTGCCGCTGTCTTTAACAATCTAAAATCGTGTCTTATCGGGACAAAACTTTGTTGTGCAGCCTAAACTATTTATGTATTTTAAGGTTTAAATTATAGATACCTTTTTTGAAATAAAAATAAGGATACCCATTAACCCCTAGTTGGCTCATGTGGTTATTCATTATAGAATTAGGGTGCAAAGCAGTTGGAGTAAATTTTGAAAGATCAGAGAAATAATTATTAAAATAGTCAACCACAGCTACAGGCTTTGTATAAATCAGTCCAGAGTGCTCCAAAGATGTTGCACCTGTTTTCAAATGTCTGCCTAACAAGGTGTTAATAGCCTGACAAAACATATGGGAGGTCATTAAAGTCTTGGATTGTCTCTTCTTAAAATAAACAACATTTGCTTGTTGAAGTTTTTCTGTACAAAGATTCTGCAGCTGTTTATACAGTAGTTTTGTAGCAATGTGGTGGTAACATTTATACGTCCAAAAAGTATTTCTTGTTCTAAAACATTTAATAAGATCAGGAATTAGACACTTTTGTGTACCCCCCTTAACTTTTATTTTTATTTTTACTGAACTGTATAACTGTATTTGTCACAATTTGTTTTTCAGTTTAATTCAATTCAAAATATTGTTTATTAAAATGCATAAACATGAATAAGTCATTTGAGCATGACTCATTTTCAGTGCTATCCAATTTGTAAAACTTGTTACAACAATAAATAGTGCTTACAGTACACATGTAAACATCAAATTACACAGGTTCCTGAAAATATAGTATGCTTTATGACACATATGTATGTCTTGTTCCTGCTCTGCTAGCCAGTTATAAATGTCCTGAGAGGACACTGAGGGACCAAGATATTGACGAAATTTAGGCGTGGTGTTCCACAGTTTTCGATCACTAATGCCTAGGGGTCTAAATAACCATCTGTCTGCCTGTCCCAGACACCCAGTTTTCCCCAGGGACAGTTGGTTTAATTTCTGTGCCTGTCCTTGGGACAGGCGTCAAGTGAAAAAACATTAGCGCCACATCCTTGGAGAGTTGCTGCTACCTGTAAGTTTGGGCTATGGATGCCCTAACACCATGGTGTCACATGTTGAAAGATGTCCAGTCAACCCAGCGTCCCAGGAGGGGCTCTTCTGTGCAGTCAGCAGTTTTGTCAAGCATCAGAAATGAAAACCAAGCCACGGAAGGAATAGACTGCCCTTGTGTTCCTGGTCATCGTGCATGTGCCGTTACCTGTCTTCTTTTTTGCTTTCTGTACTGCACACCAAATTTCTCTGTGTACTGTACTTGCAGTAGCAGCTGAAGTCTAGCTCTTGTTCACAGGCAGCAGAGTTTTGGGGATGTAAATTAAAAACCCTTTTCAGGGCTGTCTGTTAACTAAGAGGGGCCAGGTAAGACTCTATACCCATAGTCTAGGTAACAAGCTCCCTGAACTGGTGGCCTTGATGGAAGAGGGATGCCTGGATATTGTGGCAGTCACAGAAACATGGTACACAGAGAACCATGACTGGGATGTCAACATACCACGGTACACAGTCTATAGGAGGAACAGGGAGGGTAGAAGAGGAGGAGGAGTAGCTCTCTATGTAAGGGAGGAGATCAAAGCAATGGAACTAAAGGGTAAACAGGGCGGAGAGGAGGCACTGTGGGTCACCCTGGAGACTGGAAATGGGAATGGCACCACAATCCGCACAGGGATTGTATACAGACCCCCATCTCAGGGGGAGGAAATGGACAAGGAAATGATAGAAGGCATCCTTAGGATGGCAGAGAAAGGGGAGATATTGCTGACGGGGGACCTGAATATACCAGATATTAACTGGGGCACCTTTGCTGCAGCCACATCCAAGAGCAGGGCAATTCTTGATGGTCTACAGGGAGCATGCCTCAGACAGCTAGTATTGGAACCCACTTGGGAGGGAGCAGTCTTAGACCTGGTACTTTCAAATGGGGACAGAGAGAGGATCTCAGATCTAGAAGTGAGTAGCCATCTGGGAACAAGTGACCACCAAACAATGTGGTTCATGATAAACGCTGCTGTAGAGACAAGCCATACAAAAGTGAAGGTACTGGACTTCAGGAGGTCTGATTTTGTCAAAATGGGAGAGTGCCTCAGGAAAGCACTAGCAAAAGAGGCAAGAAGGAGGGGTGGAGCAACAATGGGAAAACATCAAAACTGCCATCACAGAGGCAACAAGCCTTTGTGTGAAGCAAATAAACAAATCAAAATGAAAGAAAAAAACACTATGGTTCTTAAAAGAGGTGGCGGAGAAGGTTAGGGAGAAAAAGACAGCATTCAGGATGTATAAGGAAACACCAAAGCAGCAGGACAGAGAACTGTACCAGTTAAAGCAGAAGGAAGCAGGGAAGGCAGTCAGAATAGCAAAGGCCCAAACTGAGGAAAAGACAGCCAACTTGGTTAAGAAGGGGGATAATACAGTTTATAGGTACATTAGGGAGCGAAGAAAGACAAAGGGAGGGATACTGAGGCTGAATAAAGAGGAGGGTGGGTGGGCAGAGAGGGACAGTGAAAAAGCAGGGATACTGAATGAATACTTCTGCTCAGTATTCACAAAAGAAGAGGAGGAGGAGGAGGTACCTAATCCAGTCAACAGCACTCCTGATAAGGGTGTCGACATCAGTCCTTTCACAGAAGAAAGGGTTCTGAAAGAACTCCTAAAACTGAAGGTGGACAAAGCAGTGTGGCCTGATGGGATTCACCCCAGAATTCTGAAAGAACTAAGGGGAGAATTAGTAACACCACTGACTACCCTTTTTAACAAATCATGGGAGGATGGTGTGGTACTTGAGGACTGGAGGAGTGTGGAAGTGATTTCCCTTCACAAATGTGGGAGCAAGACAGAGGTAGGAAACTACAGACTTGTCAGTTTGACCTCAGTGGAAGGGAAAATGATGGACTCACTTATAAAGGAAAGAATTGTTGAGTACCTAGAGGCCAGTGGGACACAGGACCCAAGACAGCATGGATTCATAGTGGAAAGTCGTGTCAGACTAATCTAATTGATTTCTTTGACTGGGAGACCAAAGTAGTAGACCAGGGAGGGGCTGTGGACATGGCCTACCTAGACTTTAGCAAGGCATTTGACACAGTCCCACACAAAAGATTAATAAACAGTGAGTGGGTCCCAGGTTGGTAGCCTGAGTACAACATTAGCTGGACAACAGGACGCAGAAGGTAATAGTAAACGGAGTCCACAGTGAAGAAAGGGGGATTACTAGTGGGGTACTGCAGGATTCAGTACTGGGTCTGGTCCTTTTTAATGTCTTTATAAGTGACATTGCAGAGGAACTGGAAGGAACAGTATATCTCTTTGCAGATGACACAAAGATCTGCAACAGGGTTGATACACAAGGTGATGTGGAGAGGATGAGAAGGGACTTGGCAAGGTTGGAGGAATGGTGAAATGTATGGCAGCTTAGATTCAATGCAAAGAAGTGCAAAGTAATGCACCTGGGAAACAAAAACCCACGGGAAGAGTACACAATGGGGGGTGAGATACTGACAGTAATAAAAATAGAAAGGGACCTGGGGGTAGTTATATCAGATGACTTAAAGGTAGGCAAACAATGTGAGAAGGCAGTAAGGGGGGCAGGGGGGATACTGGTATGCATAGGGAGAGGCATCACCAGTAAAAAACAGGAAGTTGTTATCCCTCTGTACAGACAGTTGGTGAGACCCCATCTGGAGTACTGCATGCAGTTCTGGAGACCCCATCTCCTCAAAGACATAGACAGAGTCTAGGCTGTCCAGAGGAGGGCAACCAAAATGGTGCAGGGTCTGCACCAGAAGACATTTGAAGAGAGACTAAAGGAGCTTAATATGTATACCCTCGAGGAAAGGAGGGAGAGGGTGGACATGATAGAAACTTTCAAGTACCTCAAGGGAATCAACAAAGTCCAAGAGGGTAGCATCTTTCAGAAAAAGAGATGTGCAAGAACAAGGGGGCACAATTTGAAGATAGAGGGAGGACGGCTCAGAGGTAATGTGGGAAGTATTTTTTCATGGAGAGGGTTGTGGATGCATGGAACTGCCTTCCTGAGGGGGTCATGGAGTCAAAAATAATGGGGTAATTCAAGAATGCATGGGACAGACATAAGGCAATTGTAGTGGGGGGTAGGAGGAAGTAGGCTATTGGTTAACTAGGATCTGCAGCTTATCCATTAGGTAGGGAAATGGGCAGACTAGGTGGACCAGGCGGTCCTTATCTGCCATCAAATTCTGTGTTTCTATGTTTGTAATGTTTCCTTAAAAGCCATTGTAAGGGCTACAAAACCTTATTTGAAAGCCCTTTTTAGGGCAGACAGTCAAGGCAGAAAGAGAGGGAGACCCAGTACAGTATTTAGAGATAAGGAGAGAAACGTAAAGGGCTGAGACAACCACTTAAAACCCTCTGTCAGAGCAGGAAGGGCTCTGGAGACAGAAGATGGGGAGGCTTGTTAAAAGCCCTTCTCAGAGTTACTAAGTAGGGGGAGACTTAGTGTCTAGGCTATACACAGCAGCAAAGGAAGCTTATTGGCTTATCTGGGCAGAGAGTTAAGGGCCCTTGTCAGGGCTACTACTGAGCAGGAAGGGGAGGTAAATTAAAAACCCTTATCAGGGCAGTGCACTGGAGGCACACTTGTGGAGTCATTTTCAGGGCCATGTACCAGCCAGCAGGTAATATTTAGTAGCTTTTGAGGGCATCATCAGTTATTAAGCCCTTTTCAGGGCCCTGCGCCAGCCAGGGGGTGCGCTAGTTATTATTAGCTCATATTTGGAAACAGAAATGTAAGATTAGTAAACAAAAATCAAAATGACAGCTACAAATTTCGTAGGACGGTAAACATGAATATTGCACCTGTCCCTTGGACAGCCATTAACAAAAAATTATTTATAGCCCTGATAATGCCAAATGTGCTACTTCCTTTGGTTGTTCTTGAACGGGGGATATGGAGTTCTACCACAGGACCCAAGTCCTTCTTTAATAGAGCACACAGAGATAAGGTCTATTACGTAAGGAACTTTGTGCTGGATACATTTCTGGACTAGTATCAATGTGTGGGCTCATTTCCTCACTGTAAGTGAAGGCCATCCAAGGGTGTAATATAAGACACACCTGTGTGTGTGTCAAAGGGTGCATCCAAAATAAATCTTGCCATGCGACTGTACATAACATTTAGTTTTTGTTTGTTTTTTTTGTTTGGTTTTTTTTTAGTCTTTGGTAACCTGGTAAGGCCCACTAGGCGCAAGTGCCTGTTTTCAGAGGTGACCTGGGAGCACTGGGCGGTTAAGTGATTTGCTCAGAGTCACACAGTATGCAAATGGAGGTTGTGAGAATCAAACTCAGGTCTGGTCTGCTGGATGTACCAAGCTTGTTCACACCTCATTTCTCTAACCTCTAGGCTATACTGCCAGCCCAACACTTATTTTACACAAAACTTCATAAGAAGCAATCACTTGCTAAATTCAGATCTGGAACAGGATCAATAAAGTTCAAGTCAATAAGAAGACGCGTTTTTTTTCAAAAAGAAGTTGCGTTAGGAGCTATGTACAAATTTAGGCTCAGCCTTAGTTAGGCCTTTTAGAAGTCCCCAAGCAATAAGCAGGGCCATGAGCAATAATATGATCTGGGAGAACACTATATTCCCTTTACTCTATCTTGACAAGACACCAAAATCGAGTCTAGAATAGTATATTACAGATACTTACTCTTTGGCTTCTGACTATTTTCATATGTAGTCAGAAGATGGTTTGTGCTTTTGGAAGCCTAAAGGCGCCTGTGGCAGACCACGTTATAGTTGATACAAGTGCCAACTTGGATGATGACTAAATAAGGTTTACCAGTTGTTGGGACATATACTAATTTACAGACAAACCTGTTTTACAGTTACGTGCTTGCACAGAAGCATCTAGGATGTGTAGTTCTAATGTGCACTCTTTAATTTTTTTTTTAATTTAGAATGCCATACAAAAAATATTTTATGGAGAAACGTTTAGAAGGAGTAAAAGTATGTTGAGGGGAAAATAAAAAACGATGTGCAGCCTTTGAAAACACCTTTAGTTATGACATGTAACTGTTCTTTCTAAAAACATATTTTTCACCAGTTTTTGAAATCCATAAAGTGGTATTTATTTATTTAAATTTACTTTACAATTTTTGGCCAGGAAAGGCATACTAGTCCGAAGCTTGTTTCCAGGTGCATCTTGGGAGCACGTGGAAGTTAACTGACTTGTTCATGGTCACACAGTAAGCAAATAGTGGCTGTGGGATTCAAGCTCAGATCTCTAGGTTTGCAGCTTGGTGCTCTTACCCACTATACTGTACTGCCTTCCCAAGGATACCCTTATAGTATAACTATAACACTGGTGACTTGCAGTAGCAAGTTGGAAAATTATTGTTTCATTTCTGACAAAGCATCATGTAGCAATAAGAAGTGTCTGTAACAGAAACAGACAAGCATTTGTCAATGCCGAATGTTGCTTGCTTCTATGTGCTGTTTAGGTATTTGGAAGTCATTGGAGTGCAAATATTGAAAATTTGCGAACTTACGAGTGTACGTAGCAACTGCGCAATGCACGCTCGTAAAATAGTCATGTTTAGGAATTTTTTCACCAAATTTTCAACATAGCCATTTTAAGACCTCTGCTCATGAACAGTGTCACTGTGATTTTCTTAATGTGTCCCATACATTGAGTTCGCACACCGACTGCGCCATTGTGCGCTACATGGGCGGAAACACGCTTTGGACAAGATGTGAAAAATGACAGCTGCACTTCTCATAAGGAGGTGTGGTAAAATGGCAATGTTGAAAATCTGGAGTGAAAATATTGAAAATTCGCAAATTTACAAGCGTGCGTAGGAACTGCACAACGCACACTCGTAAAACAGTCATTTTTAGGAATTTTTTCACCAAATTTTCAACATAGCCATTTTAAGACCTCTGCTAATGAACAGTTTCACTGTGATTTTCTTAATGTGTCCCATACAGTGATTTCGCACACCGACTGCGTCATTGTGTGCTACATGGGTGGAAACACGTTTTGGGCGAGATGTAAAAAATGACAGCTGTACTGCTCATAAGGAGGTGTGGTAAAATGGCAATGTTGAAAATCTGGAGTGAAAATATTGAAAATTTACGAACTTCTGACGTCGTAGAGAACTGCAACACATCTACATGAAAACAGTCATTTTAGAAATTTTTCACCAAATTTTCAACATAGACTTTTTGAGAGCCCACCTTATGAACACTGGCAGTGTTGTTTTGTGTCAGTGCAGAAAGGTGATTTCGGCGCAGTGACTCACGAAATCACCCTTGACTTCCAATACGCCATGACAGTGCAAGAATTCATGAGGAGGGGTCCCAAAAACCCCATGTTGAAAATTTTGGGCAAAAATTCCCAAAAATGCCTGAGATATGCAACAAAGTTGAAAAAACCCTATCTATCCCATTATACAGCTTACCGGCATTTCCTTAGTTCGCGGTCGGCTTTGAAGAGTGCAGACATGTTCCCGGTCCACCGCTGATCGTCGCATCGAGCCCGGAGGTAAGTATGGGGTGAGGGGGGTGGGGAGGCAGGGTGCGCAGTGGGTGGGTGCGGGTTGTGGGAGGGGCAGGGGACTACGAGGAACCGTTTTTTATTCACAGGCTTTTGTTTTTAAGAAGGCAGGCGGGATGTTTGCCACGCTGGGTGGGCTCCTAGCATGGCAGAAGGAAAAAGCTGTTTGGGGGCGTTGAAGCCGACAGGAGTTGGGCACCTGTCGTAAAACAAGATTTGCCTGCGCTGGCTTAGGCTCCGGCGTGTACCGGGAAAGCTTTGGGGCGGCGGCCTTGGAGCCGAGGATTAGGCACCCCGTCGGTTATAACTGATTGTTGCCACGCTGGGGTGGGCTCCCAGCGTGGCACCTGGGCTACTGTTGGGGGGATATGGAGCCGACGGGGTTGGGCACCCCTGCCGGCCATACAGTGTATGCGCGGGGAGCGATCAGCACGCAATATGCGGCTTGCGCGTGTGCGTGGGGAGAGCCTGCTCACTGAAGCGGAGCGCTCCCTTTCAACTGTATGCCACTGCATTTTGGAGCTTTCATAGACAGCTGCAGCACTCATTGGGGAACTGGGGCCACGCCTGCAAACACACTGACTGCATTGGAAGAGGGGCTGACACACCTCCGAAAACTCGGATGATGGCACTATGTTTCTTACACATGCGTGCAAGCAACATAAAAATGCTGATGTAACTCCTCCCCTTGGGGTTGGGGCGTCATTTTTCTACATTTGGATGTGCACCATTGGGATATTAGTTGGGGACTTTCCATCCCTGTATGTACAGGGTTAATAGTTTGCTGCCGAAGGGAACTGCTGGCATGGGAGTACCTCGGGGGCAGTGCTGGATATAAGGGAGAGAGCGCAAGAAAAGGGGAGAGAGTGAGGTGGACTGGGATTGAGCAGGGCAGCTGCTCGCTTTAGTGGCGGGACAGTTTTCTCTCAGGAAGGAGTTAATGGTATAGCAGCTGTGGGACGTGGTGGTGGCCGCTCTGTTTGGAACCCCCTATTGAGGGGACAGTTTGGGAGCATTTCCTGCTGAGGAAGGTGGTCTCCAGGGATGAGGTCCGAGAGAGAGCAAAGTGGTGGCTGAGATGGGGACAAATCATGATGAGGTTCTGTGGGGCCATCACCCATGGAAGGTGATGAGCCAGTGACAGAGTGTGTAGCGGTCTGATGTGAGCGGCAGAATGCCCCAGTCTGAAGTATGGATTTCTGTGAGGAGGGAGCAGCAGCACCAAGGTGAGAGGCTAGCTGAACTACCCTAATGTTCGATTTTGACCTGTGGGATAGTGGAGCAAGCCCTGAGGTGACCAGGCTGAGCTAAGATGATGGGATCAAGTACGTCTTGGGACTGTGAGGGAAGCAGCCTTGCAGCACTGTATATTTTCCTTGTTTACTGGGCGAAGTGAGCTGCCTGAGACTTGGAGTCATCTGGGGTATGCCCCGTGAATGGACTTTATGTGAAGGGACTCAATTAATTATGTGTCCTCCATGGTCAGAAATAATGTGTTGCCCCTTCCCCCCGTTTTAATATATGAACTGCTCTGTGGGGTGACTGTACCTTCATTGGATCAAGCTTATTAAATTTGGAATCCCGTTGTTTCTTCAAGCCTGAGAGAGTTGTCTCATTCTTTAAGGACTGTTGATGCTGCTAACCACTGTTTTTCCTTTCAGCCAAGCACTGGTGGGGTCATCAGGCACCGTGGACTTGAGTAGACGTAAGCCATCTGGGAAGGTGCTCTGCTGCTTTGGCCACCCTCTCCCCAAGGACAGTTGCCATCATACCCCTCGACACCTGGGAGGGTGTGTGCTTACTTATGGGGTTTCGTCTGGGATTTAACCCCATTTTTGTGTATTTGGATGTGCACCGTTGGGATATTAGTTAGGGACCTTCCATCCCTGTTTGTAAAGGGTTAATAGTTTGCTGCCTCAGGGAACTGCTGATGTGGGAGTACCCTGGGGCCAGTGCTGGACATAAGGGAGAGAGTGTGGGGAAAGGGGAGAGAGTGAGATGGACTGAGATTTGAGCAGGGCAGTTGCCCACCTTGAGTGGCGGGACAGTTTTCTCTTGCGGAAGAGTTAATTGTATCCCAGCTGTGGGATGTGGTGATGGCCACTCTATTTGGTTCCCCCCCCATGTTGAGTGGACAGTTTGGGAGCATTTCCCACTGGAGGAAGGTGGTCTCCAGGGATGAGGTCTGAAGGAATGCAAAATGACGGCCGAGATGGGGACAGGTCATCGCAAGGTTCTGTGAAGCTGTCGCCCATGGAAGGTGGTGAGCCAGTGACAGAGTGTGTAGCAATCTGATGTGAGAGGCAGAATGCCTCGGTCTGAAGTACGGACTTCTGAAAGGAGGAAGAAGCAGTAGCCACAAGATGAGATGTTAGCTGAACCGCCCCAATGTTCATTTTGAACCTTTGGGATAGTGGAGCAATAGCCCTGAAGTGAGAGGCTAGGCTGAGCTGAAATGATGGGAGCAAGTACGTTTTGGGACTGTGAGAGAAGCAACCGTGAAGTATTGTATATTTTCCTTGTTTTCAGGATGAACTGAGCTACTTGAGATTTGAGGTCATCCGGATCATGCCCTGTGAATGGACTTTATGTGAAGGGACTCAATTATGTGACCTCCACGGTCAGCAGGGGTCACGCTTAACTTTTTTTTGCACTGGTCCACCCGGGAAAGTGATGCCCCAGCTGCACTGGCCCCCCAGACATTGCACTAGCCCCAACTTAACATTCACAAATTTATGAAAAGAAGTACACAGTGACAGTAAGTATTTTTTTACTGTTCGATAGTGTTTGAGTTATTTATGATGAGAACCAAAAGTTCAGCACTCAACACAATTTGAACAGATAACTTGTCTGAAATTGAACAATCCATTCTGAATCACAATTTGATCACAGTGACAGATATTACTTTTAAAATAAAAAAGTTTATTTCCAGTTCATTTCTCATACAATTAAATTTATTATAGGCTATTAATGTCTGAAATTACACTGAAAAATCTGATTTTGTACTTTACTGTTTGAGTTTTCCATCACAGCCCTGAGTTCAGTAAGTTCTCGTTCAGATGATCTGTACAATTTAACTCATTTTTCTTAAAGGAAAATGTTAATTTGCAGAGGCTTCCGCCCCTGCAAACCTTGACTCCGGTTTAGCTGTTTTCTTGCACCAAAAAGTGTTTTAATTTCATTATGAAAAGTTCACTACCTGGAAGTATGGCGGATGCTAGGGCAGCTCCATTATGTGTTATGTAGGTGCGGTTCTGCATCATGCGCTTCAATACAAATGCACTGAAGCACACAGTGCAGCGCCGCACCTTTACACAGGAGCCATCCCAGTCCGCCATTGACATTCCGGGTAGTGGACTTTTCATAATGAAATTAAAATACTTTTTGGAACAGTAAGAAAAAAGGTGCTTTATACTGAAAAGCTAAACCGGAGGTAAGGTTTGCAGGAGCGAGAGCCCCTGCAGATGAACGCTTTTCCTTAATCACTACAGATTTGAATCTGTCATTTATTGTATCCCGGGGGGAAGTACAGGACTCCAGTTTTTAGAACTGAAAAGCGAGATTTAGGATTTTGGATCACACTCTTTTTTTTTTTTTTTTAAACTGTTTTCTGAGTTATTTGTTGCCGTACTAGTCAGAACCAGTGCCCAACCGTCAGTTCTCAGTACTACAATTACAATACAGGCTTTGTCTGAAATTACATGAAAAATCTGAACAAGTGCTCCAGATAAGGTTTTTTTGAGAGAACTGAGTAATTACTCTTAATTTTGAGCGACATCTGACTGTGAGTAAAACCAAATTCAGATAAAATGTACAGAATCATGCCATGGAGTGAGAGTTACACCACAATTTAAACTTATTTCCTTTTAAATAAAGAATTTAATCAATCAAGTGCCCGTCTGCGCACAATGGCAGGTCGGATGACTCGTATTTACTCAACTGTTAAAAAAGTCAGTCAGTAAATTTAAAAAACACTGTCAAACTGAATTGGGATGCATGACTTTCAAGTCCCATCTGCCAGCAATGGCAGGTCGGATGGCTTGTATTTACTCACGAGTGTTGAAAAAAATCAGTGAGTTAATTTAAAAAATGCAAATTGGGAAGTCATGCATGACTTTCAAGTGCCCATCTACCAGCAATGGGGCCAGATGACTCGTATTTACTCACTGGAGTGTTACAAAAAGTCAAGAAGTGAGTAAATTTAAAAAACTTAACTTGGGATATGCTGAGCCTCCAACTGCTCAAGTTTTTTTCAACCACCAGTTTATGTGATGAAGCAAGCAGTGCACTATTCTTTGGAGGGTGCCAAGAGTTAGTTAAATAAAATGTACTACTTGGGTCCAGTAGTCTGATTCAGGTATGTGTGTATAGTCCAAAAATAAGTCAGTCCCAGTCTGCCGTGCATACTTCGTTCCAAGTAATAACACAGGTACTACTCCCCCTTATCTGGAGCCCTGGTTCACTGTGCCATGCCATTGCAAAAAACGGTCTTTTCAGGAAAGTGGTTTGTACTTGCAGTGCAGCACCAGTAAATTTATTTTGTTTCGAGGGAAATATAACTCATGCTGAAGTCAAACTGACGATCTCCTGCAGTTCCCGACCCACCTAGCCAGGCTGCTCCACAGTTCACATTAATTTTTGTGATGTCCAAGTAGAGAGTCGTGGGGATGCATCCTAGATCATGTGGGTACAGTTGATTAGATTCACATGTCAAGCAACTTGGACAAAAATTAAACGCCACGCACTAGTAATACAGGCCTCCGTAGCAGTATTACTTTGTGTTGTGGGTTTCAATGTTCTGCAAGCTTGCCTATAATGATGCACTCAAGGAAACTGTACCATGATGCGTTCGGGATGCCCTCCAAACTCTACCTGCTTAGACGTTGCAAAGAGTGAGCGGGGGCTGCCTGAGGAGGGGAACCAGGAATGGAAGGGATCGACTCAGTGACTTTGGCTCCAGTTATGCGGCTTCCTGTCCGAAAACAAATAGTGAAGAAATGTAAGTTTTTACATTGGTAGTTTTACCACATGCCAGATGGGCTGACAAAAGCCACAACTGTAAAAGCTTACATTTTTACCTTTCAACTGACTTGTCTGTCCCATTCCCGAATTTCCTGGGTTGCCGACTCTTCAAAAATCTCTTCAGAATCAGTGGACATCATGTAATAGATTTGCGCATTCCTGATCCTGTCGGACATTCTGACAGCTGCGCCATGCTGTGGTGGCACTGTGGGCACCAACAGTTTTACTCTTCAAGATGGATAACTTCAAGAAAGTCTTCTACATCACTGTCTTCACAAGATGATAAACTTTTGACTGAACAATTGGACTCGGAGTCAGACCCAGAGTTGGAGTCACCATCCTCATCTTCATCAAACACTGACTCGGACGCCGGTGACCTAGTTTGCACTGAACCAGTACAAGGTCTCCTACGTCTCTCTGCTCCCATTTTCCACAGCATAATGGCTTTATCTGGACTGAGTTTGTCTATCTCTGGTGAATTCATCTGAATAAGCATCAGCTCTATTAAACTGTCTGACATAAGCTTTGTGCGAAGCTGTGACTTGATGATTTTCATCTGGCTAAATCCACGTTCAGCCTCAGCTGAAAACTAGCAGGAAGACTCAGGATCAAATCAATAGTTGCAAGGACATTTGGATACCTTTGTGAATATGAAGAGTTAATTTTGTCCCATTTCAAGCTTTGTATGTTGTCGAATCTTTCATAAATCTCTGACTTGAGCATATTCCACTCTGTCCCCACTGAATCCACATCTACATTTGCATTAGCCAGTACGGATTCATAATGTTTTGTTGTGGTGGCTATCTCTTGTTCTCCAAATTCTTGCATGTTGATCTTATCTGGCCACAAAGTAAAGCTTGCCACGGTTGCTGCTCTCAGGATCTCTGGGCTGGCATCAATGAACCTCTCATTGAGGGTCTGAACAAGGCAGTTCAATACCCTGCTTCGTGTTGCATCAAAATCAGATTGTCCTGTGAGTTGAATGTCGTGAAATTCTGTAATATCAAGAACCTGATGCTCCTTTGGACCTGGTCGACCCATGTATTCAGTGAGTATTTGAACTGTGGACTGCAATGTGGAGAAGATGTCCAAAATTGTGGACTCTCCTTCTTGAGCCACTTTAGACAAAATGGCTAGCACTCCAAGCACATCGAACATGAAATGTGCACACTTCACAATTGTCTTGAGTTGCAGAATCTTGAGCATCCCTTTTGCCTTGTTCTTCTGCTCACCAGACACACCCTGAACTTCTACCATCTGTGTCATATGTGTGACAATTGCAAGATATTCTTTAATCAGCACTTGAACAGCTATTTGCACATGTGGGACCCACCATGTCCCTCCAACACATGCTGGAATTGATGGACGCAAAGATAGTGCCTCACACATACTTTTGAGGTTACCGCGGTTTAAAGGAGAATTATGATAAAAGTAGTACATGTTCAACAGAAATCCATTGAGTTTATTGAACAAGTCAGTGTTTTTTAACACTGACTTGTAGGCAAGATCTTCCCTTGTTAATCTTCACCATTCATTACTGTTGGGTGTCAGCCAGAGGCGCGCACCGCCACGGGAGGTTTGTTTTAGAGGAGTCGACGGCGCCGCCCCCTAGAGTGACGCTCTGCATGGAGTGTGAAGGGCGGCCGTTAGGCGCTGCAGACTCCTCCTCCTCCTCCCAGTTCTGTTTCTCCCGCCGTCGAGGCTGCATCTGCTGCACAGAGTTGTTCAAGTACTGTGTCATAGGCCGCATCTGTGGAAGTTTTCTTCATCCCATTTTTTCTCGACGTCATCGACCAGTAAGACCGTTCCTTTCTATATTATTTCGACGACACCGAGACTTTTCTGTGTTTTTTCCTCAATTGTTTAGCATCATGTCTGGTTCGGGGGCAAAGCGTAAATCTAAGGCGGGCTGTGCCCCTATGCGTCAGTGCCTCTGTGGCTGGCAGTTTTCCGTCACGGACTGTCATGATGTTTGTCTCCGGTACCTGGGACCCTACCATGATATGGATCATTGCGATGCCTGCTTCTCCATGGATCGCCGTGTTTTGGAAGTCTGCACATTTCGAGTCGGACGAACTCCACCGACTTTCAGAGGACGACGTCGCCCTAGGGCTTCCCAGGCCAAATCTCTTGACCCTTCCTCCGGGTCCCCTCCCGGGTCTATACGGGCCGGTGAGGAGGAGGCCTCCTCCACTTCCAGGCTTGCCGAGGAGGAGGAGGTTTCTTCTTCAGTGCCAGAGGAACGGTGTGATCCCTCCTGGGGTCGCGCCGTTGGCGCCATCCTGGCAGTCATCTCCATGGAGGTGCAGGCTTCCCCAGTGTCGCGGCCTCCGGTTGTGGGGCCCAGCTCTGGTGGACCCTCATTTCTGTCTGTCCTCATCGTGGAGTCTGGCGCAGCTCACGGTGCCGGTGACTCGGGCAGGGCCGTCGGTGCCGTTTTGGATATTGGCACCGTTCATGGTGCCGGGGACTTAGGTGGTGCCGCCAGCGGTGTCATTCTGGGTCGTGGTGCCATCCACGGTGCCGGGGACTTGGGCGGTGCCGTTGGCGGTGCTGCAGTGGGCTTCGGCACTGTTCGCGGGGCCGGGGACTCAGACAGTGCCGTCGGCGGTGCCGTGATGGGCCTCGGTGCCGTTTGCGGGGCTGAGAACTTGAGCGGTGCCATTCACAGTGCCATGCTGGGTCTCGGCACCGTTGGCAGTGTCGGGGACTCGGGCGGTGCCGTTCGCGGCACGGCCCGGAAACCTGGCACTGTCTGGGGTGTAGACGACTCTGCGGACGTGGTAGTCATCATGGTCTACGGCGGTACCGGGCCTGGTGCCACCTCGGGGCAGGTTCCTGCAGCTGTGGGACTGGAGTCTTCCCTTGTCGACCCCTCCTCAGAGGGAGATGATTCAGGTGAGGACCCAGACCAGCAGCTAGATTCTTCTGGCTCTGAACCTCCTGTAGGCCACAGGGTAGACGGTCCAGTGTTCCTCTCCCAGACTCCCCGGGGCTGGTTAGCCTGGATCATTCCATGGTTAGGGGTGGCCTGGAGTCTTCCGTGGTGGACCCTTCGGATGTCCAAGAGAGGGTGCCCTCTTCTCACAGGTCCCAGGCAGCTGCTCGAGTCCTTCAGCAGAGGGAAGAAGACTCTGCCTCAGCGGGTGCCCTTCGGGGTCTTGCTCAGCAGGGACCTCCGACACTGGTTATGAGGAAGAGGGCTGCTTCGCGGAGTCTGAAGGATTGAGGGGTAGGGGTCAGGAGCAGCGACAAACCCCCACCACCCTGCGGGGTGCGGGAAGGAGTCGTAGCGCTGATCCGCACCTCTCTTTGAAGGTCTCTAATGCGTCTTCTGGTGGCGTTTCTGAGGGTTGCCCTTCTGGACTCATGCAATCCCAGGCACGTCACAGGGGAGATTCCCCTTCAGGGCTCTTTCCGGAGTTGTCTTTTACCCTTTCTACTACGCAACCCGGCACGATCTCAGGATCCCAAGTCTTGGAGGCGTCACTACCTGGATCCCAGAGCCCTGGCAGAGGTCAGGCATATGCTATTAGGTGCCCTTAGCCCATCCCTCTGCAACCACCTCCCTCTCTCCCAGGCCATGTGAGGCCCACTGGGCCATTATCTTGGGAGACGTTCAGAGCTACTGTGGCGGCCTTCCCGTCCTATGTTAGGGCCATGGACGAACAAGTCTTCCGCCTGGCTCCCCCCGCCGCAGGAGTCTTCTGGGCATTCGAGCTCCACTTCCTCCTCGTCTTCCTGAACTGAGGAAGAGGAACCTTCTGTCCACCTTTCCTCTGACGCTGACTTCACTGACTATCAGCGTTTCCTCTCGAGGATGGTTTCGGAGCTTCATATTTCCTACATCCGTAGGGACAATACCAAGCAGCAGACGCGTGCTTTCCTTAATGAATTCAGCGCCCACCATTTGGTGGTGCCTTCCTGGCCGATTCCCTTCCAGGAAGCGTCTATCCGCACCTGGCAGTCTCCAGCCACTCCTTCTCCAGCCCCAGGAGACTGCAGGAGACGGTATTGTGCCCCCTACGAGTCTCTAGGTTCTCTACCTCACCCACCTTCGGGTTTGATGTCCCTGGATACTCCTTCGGAGCCTCGCTGCCTGGCGCACAACAGGCCTCCGGATTTGGATTCTGCTGAGTTCAACCAGTGGGGATGAAGAGTCTTCTCTTCTGGTCGTGCATTGTTGTGCATTTCTTCCCATCAGGCTCACCACGCTGCTTACAACAGGCATCTGTGGTCGATGCAGGCTCAGGTCTTAGCCCTGCTTCCTGACTCAGAGCAGTCTAGACAAGCCATTGCCCTCTCTGCGCAGGGTCTGGAGCTCGCAAGGCACCAAGCGAGGGCATCCTACGATGCCAGTGAGGTGGCACCCAGACTAGTGGGGACAACGATCTGCATTAGGTGGACAGCATGGCTTCGTCTCTCACGACTGTCACCCATGGCCCGGCGTAGGGTGACTGGCTCTTCTTTCAAGGGGGACCCGCCTTTTTTCCTGTAGGGCGAGGAGGCGTCTTCAGGGGCAACCCCCTTCCCACAGCCACTCAGGGGCACCTCCTCCTCCTCACCCGCCTTAGACCTCCTAGTCTATTGGTTAGGGTCTTCCCCTCTCTACTTGTCACCAGTAGGAGGCTGAGGGATCTGTTCCCTCAGGGTTTACTCTTATCACCCCTTTGGGGGGGAGGGCTTGGTACTCACCCAACAGTAATGAATGGTGAACATTGACAAGGGAAGATATGAAAATTACATACCTACGGTAATTCTTGATCTTCTCTTGTATCTTCACCATTCATTACTGAATCCCGCCCACCATCCCCTCAAGGGCCTCCTTCTTCGGCGTCTCCCCCTCCCTGCTCGTTCCTCCCCCTTCTCCCTTGACTGTTAAGCCAAAAAAAAAATCCATTCTTCTAAACGGATCCTTCCCTCTGAGAATGAGGGAACAAGCTAAAATTTATCTGTACCTGAGGGAACTCTTTCTGACTGCCCTTACTGGGCATCTCTTGGCTCTTCCCCAGCCATGTTTTTCAATTCACAATTAAAGGGACGGCCCCTTAAGTGGCTCGTCTTCTCTTCCCAGGCCCTTCTGGCAGGCCCTAATCCTATTATACAGCCTCTACTGGTTGGTGCTGTCCAGCACTTCAATTTCTTAAGGGTGTTTCTGCCTTGCCTCTAGGGAGTCGATTGAGTTCCCACTCTGTTTGTTTAAGTACAGGGTTCTTGCCCCTCCCCTCCCACTTTCATATGCTACTGTGTTATCACTTAACAAGGTGCTAGAGGCTCCTTTCACTTCTAGTTGGCCGCTCTCTTTTGGGAACAGTTTTCCTCCTTAATAGTTTGAGAGCTCCCAGCTGAGGTCTGGAAGGTTAGGGATGGCAGGAGGTTTAGAGAATCTGCCTTTTGTGTCCAAACTGTGCGAGAGGTTCGGTTGACCCTCTCTCCGAATTGTTGAAATGGGATCCTTGCTCCCTTGTTCCTGGTTCCGAGCTTATAACCCTAAGCCAATTTCTCAATGGCAGAATTCTCCCCTCCTAACATCTCCCCCCCTTTTTTCTCTCTTCTTCTCCTTCCTCTTCTTTCTCCTCTCTATCTGTTCCTTCCTTAGAGCAGCCACAGAAGTAAGGCCCTTCGGTCCCTTAGGGTAGGCATTTTTCCCTCTCTCTTTTTCTGTCCTCTATCGGCTTACTCCTTTTTCAGTTTATATCCTTTCCTTTTTTCTATCCCTCGGCTCTCTTGCCTCACTCTCTTTCTAATCCTTATTTCGCCTCTCCGGCTAACAAAATTGGGATGGAGGAGGAGTCTGCGGCGCCTAACGGCGGCCCCTCGCACTCCAAGCAGAGCGTCACTCTAGGGGGCGGCGCCGTCAAAGCTGACTCCTCTAAAAAAAAAAAAAACCTCCCGTGGCAGGTGCGTGCCTCCGGCTGACACCCAACGGTAATGAATGGTGAAGATACAAGAGAAGATTAAGAATTAGGGTAGGTACGTAATTTTCATTTCTAGGCGTTGGGCAAAACAATGCACTGATTGATTGCAGGGCTGCATATTCTTGAACAGTGTGGCAGCTCCATTATTCTTACCTACCATAACCTGATGCGCCATCGCTACCAAACCCTACCATTTTTTTTCATGAAATCTGCCATTGTTAATCGCAAATTATTTTTAACAACTTCACAGACTGCATGTTTAATGCTTATGGCATCAGCTTTCCTAACATTCTGAACACCAATCGGTTGACAATTGACTGTTCCAGAATGTGCATAGTGAACATATCAATTTCAGCTTCTGTAATGGATGCATCAGTGCTTTCGTCACTTATCAAAGACAGAAAACAAAGCTGTTCCATCTTTGTCTGTAGAGCCCTGCGTCCAACCTCTGCAATGTAGCCAATGAACCGTCTAGCTGCTTTGTCATTCCTGTAGGTTGTTCCTATGTCTAAGCCTTTCATTTCGTCAAGACAACACATCCAAATGATGTCTGTGAAAGGACGACCATTTTATGCAATGGCATGGCACGTTCTAAAAAATTTTTTTAACCTTTCCAGGGTTACCTCATTCATATGTTTTAGCATAACTTCAGCTTTAGAAGTACCAAGTACCTGCTTCCTCAGCTGAACTTGCCCTAGTATGGGCCTCACTTGACTGATGTGCAGTGATGGACCCCAGACGAAAATTGTCGGTACCATATCGAAAATTATTTTTATTGCTGGCTTTACCAGAATGTATGTTATCATGTTTCAGACACAGATGGCAAAACATTTGGTCTGTTTCTTCATCATACCGCAACCGTGCAAAGGTTTGTAACCAAGATGTTTGAAATTTATGGGACATTTCCTTTTTTTCATAAAGTCTTTCTTTTTCTTTCCTCTCTTCATCTCCAATGCGTTTTCTTTTGTTAGGTTTTGTCACACTCTTAATGTATTTCCACATTGTTGAGGAGTGTGATGTCAATGGCAAAAGAAAAGCTGAAGTATAGAGTCAGGTCTGAAGAAGACCAACAACTAAAGACTGTGCTGCATGCACCTCTAAAAAAGCACACTTTTAGATTTGTCAGAGATTGGTCGTCTCCGACGAGTCACAAAAACATCAGATTGTGTGCCAAGCCATGACGTGTCTTCAGATCGTGAGGGCAACTATTCAAAGATCAGAATTTTAAATCAGTTTTGGACAAGAGACAACTTGTGTCACGACGTGACTGTAAATATAATTCAATTCAAAAAGTGATATTGATGCCAGCCATAGAGATCCTGACAGCAGCTACCACATTGACAAGCTGAGGCTGAAGTACATGACGGAACAAATTTTAACTGTCATGAAAACTAAGCCTAGCAATGTAAGTAGTATATAAAAATAAATAAATAAGAATGTCAAGAACTGTAAGCCAGGCAGCTGCTACAGTAATGGAGCAAGATAGAGCAGCAACACTTATATTTAAGGTACTGTCTTTAGTCGTTTCAGTTCGCAGTGACTATCAAGAAAATTACAATGTCTCATTATGCATGATGACAGTGACTTACTGTATTTGCTGTGGCTGCTAAGTCAGTTTTTACCAACCCAATAGTAATATGCCAGAGAACAGCTCATTCATTACTGTTTCTTTCAGTTTGCACTGAGACTTATCAAGAAAATCACCAGACAATATGTGTCAAAATATGCAAATAGTACTAAATTGTATTTTGTGTGGCTATTAGGCCATTGCCAGCCTAGGATACCAGAACAGTAAACTTTCTCATAACAATTAAGTGCAAGTCT